>CM022470.1:4193326-4284928 GCA_011952105.1 Coreoperca whiteheadi | reverse complement strand
GCCAAAGACGCCCCCGCCCTCCTCCCCGCCCCACCCCACCATCGCTTCCTCCTCTACCTCCCCTTCCTCTACCTCCCTTCCCCACCATCTTCCCTCTTCCTCTAGCTCGCCACCGCCCCCTCAACGTGACTCCTCTTCCCCAGAGCCAGATTCCACCAATGAGAGTTTACCGTTTGTCTACCACAGCAGCAGCCTCGACTCTCGTATTGAGATGCTCCTAAAGGAACAAAAGGCAAAATTTTCTTTCCTTGCCTCTGATGAGGAAGAGGAGGACGATAGGAAAGAGGAGAAGCAGAGGGGCATACGTGGAGATGGAGAGCGAAGAGGTGGGTCAGGTGATGCAACAGGTGGGCACACAAGTGGTAATCAGGTGGGAGACAATGGGGAGAAGGACCACAGAAGGAAAGGGGAAAGAGACAGAGATGGCCACAGAGGAAGGAAACGGGGAAAGGGGGGAGAAGCTAGGAAGAGTCCCAACGTACTTCCAGCAACCACACCATCCTCTTCCACCTACTCTTCCCACATCCTGCCCCCAGAGGAACCCCAGCCCCAGCTTGGCCTCAGTGGGACTGGAGCTTTGCAGGAGGAATCTTCACAGGCTGGATCTGCTGATACACGGAGCAGGACAGGAGCGCACACACCTCCTTACAATGGACAGAGCCAGGTAAGATCAGTAGCAGTGTGTAATGAAACTTCAGGGTTCAGACTGTTGGGTCTCAACTGCATTCTGTTATGACAAATTAAAGTTGCATGTGTCTCACTTTGTCGCCAAGTGCTGTTAAAGTAGCATGAAGGCAGCTTTTTTTTTTTGCAGTAGGGCTGTAACATTGGATGGGGTGGGCACCTTATTGCTTTGGTAAAAACAATTCTAAAATAAACAGTCTGTAAAATAGTTTCATGTATGTTAATTATGAAAAAAACAGTTTTGGAAATGTTGTTTTTTTTTTTCAATTATTGTTAAAAACACACAAATGCAAAAGAATATGCACATAAACGTTTGCAAAGGAAGACAAAGAAAAGAAAGAAAAAGAACATCTTCAGTACACAGAAAAACACAAAGATTGTACACATCCTAAGAACAATGTGTTTTGTTTTTTTCTTTGTTGCAATTTACTGTGTTATTCGTGTTTGTGGTTTTGGATTAATATGATATTTCCTGACAGTACACACTGATTCTGTGGTTATGAGTTATCTTTGAAGCTCTACTTTGACCTCTCGCTTTTCAGTGTGGGTGGTGCTTAAATGCTTAGGCAGTTTCTTAACTTAAAACAATTAACTCTGTTTTCTTTCAGTCCTCCCCTCATTCCTCAGGGGAAGACATGGAGATCTCAGACGAGGAGGAGGAGGAGACTACCATAACAACGGTGACTACCCACCAGCCCTCAGTCACCTCAGGTTCCTCACCCTCTTCATCCCAGGCTGCCATGCCTTCACAAACAACGGACCCCTCCTCTTCACCCCAATCCATCTCTGACTCTGCACAGCACTTTGGCACCTCCATGCACCCTCCCATACCTTCCTACCCTCCTCATTTGCCTCCTCCTCCTCCCCCTGGTTACTCCCTCCAGCCCCCACCCCCCCCTGGGATCCCTCCCCTACCCCACATGGAGCTGCACCCTGAGTATCCTCCTCCCATGCCCCACCACATGTATGACTATGCCACCTCCATGGAGCTGATGAACCAGTACAGCGGTGGAGCTCCCATGTCCTTCCAAATGCAGACCCACATGCTAAGTCGCCTACACCAGCTGCGCATGTCATCATCCAACGGCACCCCTAGCCCGGGTGAGGCAGCCACTGCAGACTACACCTCCTACCATCTTCACTCTATGCTGCCACCCCACACACACCTCCCCTACATGGACCAAGAGGAGAGCGGGGCAGGCTCTCATTATGACCAGGACCACCGCTACATGCCCCCCCACATGCCCTACCCCTACCCTGACCCCCACAGCACTCAGATACCACCCCTTCCACACCATGGTATCCTGCCTCCCCATACTGGCTGGCCGCCGCAGATCTTACCACCACACTACCCCTCCTACATGCCCCCACCTGGCTATGGCACCATGCTGCCCGGTGATGGAGACGAGTACAGGGCTCCAGGGGAGGAGATGCCAATGCTGGCTGAGAATCCACACGAAGCCACAGTGCAGATGGTCCTGGCCACTCTGATCCAGGAAATGAAAAACATCATGCAGAGGGACCTGAACCGCAAAATGGTAGAGAACGTTGCCTTTGCGACTTTTGACGAGTGGTGGGAGAGGAAAGAGACCAAGGCCAAGGTAAGGAAGACTAATGGTGTTGTCTTCTTTTATTAATTTTGCTGTTCTGTTTTTTGTGTGACGTTAAGAAATACTGCTTTATCCACTTCTTTGTCCCTTTTTGGGAGTTTGTTTCATTAAACTCTTGACTCAATCTTTCTAAAATGATTCTATGTTCAGATTAAAAACTGCCATAAACGCCGTTACTTGTCCATGTGCATAGCTTTCTCCGTTTTCTATTTAAAAAGATTAACTTTACAGGATCTCGCTGCCTTATAATTATCAAGTGGATATTTTGTTTGCCAAAGCTGTCACTACTTGATGGCACTTTGAATCTGCCTTCCTCGTTCTCAGTAGCAAGATGATGCCGCTGACCACACTGAGATGGGATCATTGTTATGGAAAAAGGGAATAAATACAAATTGTAATTGTAAATGTATCCCTCCTCTAGCCTTTCCAGACAATGGTTAGGGGGGTGTCTGCCTTACGGGATGATGAGAAAAAAGAGGAAAAGGTCAACCGCCCTCGAGAACCTCTCACGTCCCTTGTGGATTGGGCAAAGAGTGGTGGCATGGAGGGATTTTCTCTCCGGGGAGCACTAAGACTGCCTTCCTTCAAGGTGAAAGCACCACACTGCTGCAGGTCTTGCACTGTATCTCCATGTTCAACAGCTCACACTGTGATTTGATAAATTAAACACCTACTGATTACATGCTAGGAGCTGGGCATCGGTACTCAATACCTTTTTAAGGTATCGACCAAAAAGTAGTATCGAAACGTCTCCAGTCAAACGATACCTGCATTCGATCCTTTTTATACCCAGATCTAGAAAAATTGACTATTTGTATTATTTTTGCCTGCAGCCAATCACTGCCAGCATTCTTCGATTTATTGCAACGTGTGATTTGCCCACTACCGAAGCTAAAGCTAGCAGCTACGTACAGTCTGTGGTGGTAGTGTTAGTAGTGTAGTCGAGCGCGGTGTATTTGGAGCCCACTTTGCTGCTAAAGTGTCTCTGGCTATGCAGAGCCGACAGGCCGGGTGTCTGCAGGGCGGGCTGTCGCTGGGCTGCCCCTCGTTCTACCGGACCCGGCTCCGAACCAGCGTGTGGAGTGTGCCAGTGTGTGGCAGCTCGCCCTGCGGACACCCAGCCTGTCCACGCTACCTAGTCCAGAGACACTCCGGCAGCGAAGCGGGCTCTGGAGGAGAAGTAACCGCGAGAGGAGTGGCAGGCCGAGCAGTAGGGACTGTGACAGCCAAAGAGATCTGTGTTTACCGGGGGAAACTTCAGGTCACAATCCGCTGTATCAGTATCACCGCTGGCTTTGTGTTTGCGTTTTTGCGGTTGGTTTTTAAATCACCCAACCAGAGCTACACATAGCCTAATATAACCTCTAACAGTATGCTTGACTCAAACGTTTTCAACATTAACATTTTAAAATAACATTATAGTCTTTATGGCCTTTAGAAAAATGTTTTTTTGAGGAGGTGGGGTAGTGCACTATAGGCCCCTGTGGTGCAGCCTAAGTTTAGTCCTTAATGGCATTTTTTCCCTTACATTACATTACTTTACTTTTATGCTTTAAGTAGTTTTGAAACCAGTACTTTTACACTTTTACTTGAGTCAAAAGCTAGAGTTGATACTTCAACTTCTACAAAAGTCTTTTTAAACCCTAGTATCTATACTTCCACCTGAGTAATGAATGTGAATGCTTTTGACACCTTTGTCTATTACATACACACACTGGCAAGTGTCAATTTTACAGTTAACAAGATATGTATCACCATCATTGCATGCCCCTTGTTTGAACCATTGTTTTTTATTTTGCATTTTAAAAGAAGACATTCCTGGATTAAAATTAAACAAATATATACATAGATTTACAGTACAAAATATTGAAAAGTACTATATTGTTTGGTATTGTGTGAGATTTTGAAGCTCAAGAATTTCCAGAACTGTTAACGTCCATTCCTGGCTGTGTTTCATTGACTTGTTGAAAAAAATTGTTGGGGTCCAATTGTGCAGGTGAAGAGGAAAGAACCTCAAGAGCTTGAAGAGGGAGACATGAAAAGGCCGCGGCCCTCGACCCCACCAGACGAGGATGACGAAGGTTTGTTGAGCTGATGTTGAACAAAAGAAGGGTTGGATTAATAGGCCTGCGAATATCCCTTAAACTGTTGTCTTGTTTCCAGTTGCTGAGGGGAGAATGCCAGTGGCAGACAGACATGGAGCTGACAGGAACAACAAGAGGAGGAAAAAGAAGCCAAGAAGTCGTAAACCTTGGGAACTTGGCAGTGAGGGAGAAGAAACCTCTGATGGCTCCTCGACTGAAAAGGTGTGTTTTGATTTGTTTCTTCTTCTTTTTTTTTGGTTTTAAAGCAAACAACAAAATACAACAAGAACACAAGTTAGGTGCACAAATGAATCCTTTGAAAACATATTATTTATTAGATGTGTTCATCAGAGTATTATATGCAATAAATATGAATGTTTGATGCATGTAAGTAGTTAGATTTTTCATTTGCTTTATGTTAACAAGTTTGATAAGAATCGTGTTCTCACTCTTATTGCTAGATGGCAGCATTTCACTGTGATATTTTAGTGTTCTAACTACAACCTTTTTGATGTGTAGGAGGATGAGGAAGAGGAAAGTGAAAAAGAGTCTGATGGTAAATCACAACCTGTAATCTTACTACTATGTCTTTATTTCTATGTTTAGTTTAAGTTAAGGCAGTAATGATGTAAAATACATTTTTTTTTTTTTTTTTTTTTTTTAGATGATGCCTTTAGTGCTGATAGTGATGATGAGAGCCTCTCCTCATCTTCTGAGGGCTCTTCCTCTTCAGCATCCTCATCCTCATCTTCCTCTGAAGATGAGGATGAGGATGAAGAGGAAGGAGAGAGGGCTGAGAGCGACGGGTCAGACTTCATGGATGAGTCAACCATGGACAGCACAACTGAGAAAAATGACCGGTATGAAGTTTAGAATTTTGTGTTTAGTTCATGTTATCTTTGAGCATTGCTAAAGGAGGTCTCTCCTCAGAAATACAATATATTAATATTGTCAATATTACATAATTAAATGTACTTTTCATCATGTCATTATTGCTGGCTCTTGTTTCTTCTCAGGGAAAATATTGCAGGCGCTGTTCCAAAGGTGGAGGTCAAAACAGGTTAGTCAGAAGTCGTCATCAACATCAGTAACAAGCACTTTTCACATCAACAAATGAAAAAATAAAGATCATCATCATCAACCACGAAGGTTAACCATTAAAGGACGATCTTTACTTCATTTTTGAGTCTTTAAGGGCTTTACTTACACTCTTTGGACTGTTGCTACAGCTGCTTTAAAAATAGCACAACAATTGGAAAAGCTATGTTGAGTGCATTATGTTTAGTTTGCATTAGTTGTTCAAAACTCTCATTTTCTCTCAGGTGAAGCCAAGGACAGCAAGGCAGATACAACAGCAGCACCTACCAAACGTCCTCCATCGCCCCCATACCCGCGTCCCTCGTCGCCTATTGTTTTTGTGCCCCCACTCAAGAAACGCAGGAAGACCGTCTCGTTCTCCACAGGCGAGAACGACAGCAAAACACAGCTGCCGACTGCACCGCTATCTCCATCTCCCTCACAAGTGGCGGGTGAATCTCCCCTCCTCTCCCCTGGCAGGCCTCCAGACTTCCCCGTCACTGCTGCCCCAACCCCCTCAGCTCGTCCCACTCAGGGCATCCAACTTCTCCCGTTTGCCTCCAAACCCGGTGAAGGCAATGCCCTCATCGTGCCCCCATCTGGACGAACCCAGAACTCTGATGAGTCCAAAAAGGGACCACTTGTTTCTCCTCAGACAACACCTGTCAAATCCCCCGGAAAACGGGTTGCAGGCAAAGACTCCCCCAAATATCCCACCCCTCCTGTTATGGTGTGCCGCACTGTGCAGAATCTGCCATTGGACCACGCCTCTATGTGCAGGATGGCCTTCGAGGAGGCCCCTCCTCCACCTCCCATCAACAAACGTTCCAGAGGCAGGCCACGGACGACCAGCTTATCTGCATCTTCCTGTCACTCCCTCAGAGAGGAAGAGGAGGATGAGGAAGAAAGTGAGCAGAGGTTGAGACTCAGAGAGCAGCTGGGGGCATCGAGCCTCCTGCAGCTGGCCTCAGCTTCAACCACTGACCTATCTGTGTTGGCTGACGTGGCCCTGAAAATGGACCCTGATGCTGGGGACTCAGAGGAGACGGAGACATCTGATGAGGCAGAAGAGCAGAAGATGGAAGATGATCTCTTCTCCCCAGAAACACTGGCCCTGGTTATAAGCCCAGAGGGTGTAATTGTCCTTATGGAGCACAACTACTGCAAACCCCCTGTTCTCCCAGTACCACCCGTTACCAAAAGGACTTCTTCCAAACAAGACTCCTCTGTCTTGGTTCCAGCAGAACTCAACACTATTTCTGGGGTGCTTGAAGCACCAGAGGAGGTCATTGGTGAGGCGCTACCATCCAGGGGAGACACAGGAGAATACTTATCTGCAATGGGAGTGCTTTGTGAGTCTGAGGATGTGGGCCAGGCCACAGCTCTACCTCCATCATCAAAGAAGGTCATGGTTGGCAAGGGTTTCGAACTTGAAAATGACAAGAGCAAAAAGAGGAGAAGAAAAGACAAAGAAAACCTTGAGGTTTATCACTCAAAAAAACAGAAGGAGCAGCCCGGCAAGAAACAGGGGAAGCGCAAACTAGAGGTGTGTGGTATTTCTGGTTTGTTGTTCCTGTAAGTGTTTGTGTCTTAATCGTAGACAGTGTGTCGTGTGTTACAATGTTCCTGACACAAGAGAAGTGACTCATCTGTGGGGACAATTTCAGGTTCCTGTAATAGTGGCACATAAACTTTTGATTTTTTTTTCTAATGTCATAGGGTTTTTCCCCAGGAAAAAAATGTCTCTTGTACGCACAAAATGTCCCAATTATATATATTGGGTTTAATCAGTGGGAATACCAAGACGCTACAGAACTACAATATATTTAGATTAAAAAAACAAAAAACTTTTTTAAACTGTTTTTAAACTAAATGACAAGATTTTATATTGCCAGCATTGTATTCTCTGTGTGTGACACATGGTGGATTCTGTCTGGAGGATGTTGTGGAGCAGCAGGCAGAACCACAGAGATGTGGTTCTGTGTGCCTTTCTACAACATTAATCAGTCACTTATGCCGTCAACACAGACTTACTGACGTTGCCTCACTGTTTTATGTAAAAAAAATAATTTATTTTGGTGTTTATCGATCTTCAAGCTAATGTCAGTCTTGGTCAACAGCTTAAACCAGCTGTTTATGCTCCATTAATTCCAACTAATCATGGATCATATCACAGTCGTAATATCTGTCTAAATAATCGCAATGGGACTTTTTTAACACACTGTGCAGCCCTAGTAAACTTTAAACAGACTAGAAACTAATAAGGCGACAATGGATCATTTATTTTGCCTTAGTGTGGACCATGGAAACTGAACTTCATGTGTGAACACAGCCTTAGTGCTTGTCCGTAGAGTTAATTCACAGTTCATTGGTAGTAATATTCCTCTACCTATGCGCAGGACTCAGACTTTGAGGAAGACGTGGACGTGGAGGAACTTGAGTCTGGGGAGCTGTCCAGCTCAGAGACAGAGGACGAGGTGGTTGAAGAGGTGAGGAAGAGTGAGCGCCTCTTTCTGCAGGAGGCAGGGTTAACGTCGTCCCAGCGCTGGCCAAAACCTATCCCAGCACCTGAGCCATCAGTCATGAAGTTTGACAACCGCAGTGAGTTTGAGCAGATGACCATCCTGTATGACATCTGGAACTCCGGTCTGGATGGCGAAGACTTGATGTTGCTGAAGAAGACTTATGAGAAGCTGCTACAGGACAACCACAGTTCTGACTGGCTCAATGACACTCACTGGGTCAGCCACACTAATATCCTTATCAATTACTGCCTTATTAAATATGTCTGTGTGATTGCCACAGAAATTAACCCCAGTTACCAGTGTCGCTGTTCTCAATCAATTAGTAGCATACGTTGTATGATTTGTGGATGAAATGTTTTTTGTCCTCATATCACTGTGTGGTTTCCTGCTATTGCCCTTGACCTTTGAGCTGCACTAACCAATTTGCCGAACCCTCGGCGTAAGAAGAAGAACACAGGTGGACAGCTTCGTGAGCATGTGACCGGTTGTGCGAGGAGTGAGGGCTACTACGCCATCAGCCGCAAGGAGAAGGACGTCTATCTGGACCTAGACCTGCCTGAGCAGGTCATACGGGAGGTGGAGAATGTCGACAGCTCGGTAGGCATACTCCCAATTAACTCTGACTTCTCTCTGAGCCTTTGGTCTCTCTAGTATTAGTAAACCTATTTTGTTTTCTTTACCATTACCACGCTCCTGTTGGGGGAGTCTGTTTAACAGCGATGGACCCGAATCTGTGGTTTTTCAATGATTATGCCAATTAATTTGAAAACTTTAGCCTATTTACAGTAAGTCAGTTGTTTTGACTTCATCAAACTACCAATTAAGAAACGAAGGTAAAATACTGAAGATACAGTAGAAGATTTTTGAAACAATGCAAGAATAGTCTCGACTATAAAGGAGAGCTTAACAAATCCTGTTCTTAAATTTGGTTACCCCATTTCTTACTAATGGAGTTTGCATCCAGCATCAGGCTGAGGTACTTGGCCGCAGCTTTTTGAATTAATATTCACCATTCTTTGTTTGGAAAGTTGAGGCGCAAAGAATCCAAACATGGTTCCAGATGACCATGTTGTGGAAACAATAATACTCCAGTGGTTACCGAATATGGTTATTATAGATGGTTAATATGACGCTTGATAATACCCCTTAGGAATTTAGTTGGCAGGGAAGTATATAAGTCCAGTCATTTTGACTTGGCTAGTGGGTACACATATTTAAACATTTAATTTGATACAAAAAACTTCATATGTTAATATCATAAAATTACAGATTAGTTTTCCAGAATCACATATTACAAACTGTCTCTGCAGTGGTAAACAGAAACTTGACCACTGTGCAACACTTAAATGCTGTTTTTGAGATGTTTTAAAGATTTTCTTTCTTTTTTACCTTTATTTTAACAGAGACATTAACATTGAGATTCAGAATCTCTTTTACAAGGGAGTCCTGGCCAAGACAGCAGCATTAAAAAGTTTCATGTAAAAGAAACAAGCAACAGACTTAACACAAACAACAGATTACGTCACAAAATCAATTAGCTATGTTCAGTAACAGGACATGTGCATTCAGTGGTTAAGTAGTCCTTAAGCATGGATTTATAATTATAGCTATAGTAGGTAATAGATGTACATTTTCTTTTGTTAGTTAAAGCAGTACTATACTACCTAGGGTTTAATCTAAAGTATTTAGAAACGCTGATATACTATCTTATATAAATTCTAATTGTTTTTGTGAGGCAGGTTGTGCTGCATCTCTGCAAGAATGGTGTTATACAAATGAAGTTTATTTTATTAGATAAAATGTAACATGTTACTTAAAATCAAGAGATGAAAATCTAAAATAAATTGAGGTGCGACACGTGTTTTGATGTTGGCCTGGACTGATAAAACCCTGTAACCGTTCCGTGACGCGGATGGCAAACAGATGTTTAAAGTGCTCTAAAAACAATTTGAAAAACACTGTGGGTTTTATTTGCTCGAGAGCTCAACAACTGCACCCTTGTCTTTATCTATAAACATTTGGTTTAGTAACATTTGGATGTAGTCTGTGATAGTCACAGTGCATATTTTCTCTCACTCACTCAGGGTTTTTTTATCCTTTGAACCTTCTCATTTTTATCATTGTTGCTATTTTCAGCATTTAGTCTTGGTTTCCCAAAGAAAATATCTGTTCCGGTTGTAGAATGCAGGGAATTGAGGTTTAGTGGGTCACACGAGGAGTGACACCTTCCATATGGCACACTCATCATAATGCACCATCCATTGTTCACACACTGCCAGGTTGTTGTTTGGGAAGGACATTCAGGTCATTTGCAAACGGCTGCTGATTCACACTACCGTTTCTGTGGTTTTGAGAGCGAAATCGGCATAGTTGCCGGTAATGTGTTTTCCATTCTGCCTCTGTGCTGCGTCACCATGGAGAAAAACAAGTTTCTTTATATTTAGGCCACACACAATTGAGATTTTTCGTTACCCATGGCTTATTGTTTTGACGTAACGTCAATGTTTTTAGAGGGACAGTCACTGGCACAAAATGAGATGTAACTGGACATCAGTCAGCATATTTGATGTCCTGATGAAAGTAACCCAGCAACTTGGTCTACCTGGTATTCAGCGGAAATATTTCCAAAGCACAGACTGTGCTGTTTTTCAAAAAGGGTACAGGTGATATGCTACTATTTAAGTCAGATTAATTATTAAGCAGATTTCAAAACAACCCATGTTGACCAAGTGCTGTGCAGACCAGAGCAGGTAGCTCAAATCACAAATGGAAGTAACCCTGACAAACATTAATGCCCAGAGCTCATAGGCCAAGGCACAAGTCCAAAAGTATGTTTTGAGCCTGGACATAAAAGTCAATGGAGGGTGCAGATCTGATAGGGAGGGGGATGCTGTTCCACAGTCTAGGGGTTGCAACAGCAAAGGTGCAGTCACCCCTGAGCTTAAGTTGAAATAGCAGGAAAGCCAGCAGCCCCAAGTCAGTCGACCTGAGAGACCTAGAGGTAGAATAAGGGGTTAGGAGGTCTGTGGGGCTGAAAAATTACATACCCAAATAAATGGAGTATATCTTAACAACAACAACAAAGGCTATATGCGTAATCCAGGTGTCAAAACAAAGCTAAGACCTGGGAGAGTACAATAGAAGTGTAGGGATTCAGGTATCTACTGTCTGACAAAATGCATCTGGAACACAAAATTTAAATTTCTACCTCCGCCTAAAAAACACACCTTATTTGTAGTGAAAACACATTTGAATCATAAAGGAATAAGCTTAAGCTTTGTAGGAATTATTAAAATAATATCTGATAAGTAACTGTGCAAAAGTAGATGCTAAAAAAGTGAACCTAAGCAGTTTAACACACATTTTATCACAGATATTTCCAGGCGGAACCAGCAAATGTGCCATTTGGGCCCATTTGGATCCAGATGTGCCATTGACCTGTCTTAGGTACCAGGCAGGAAAACTAATTATATTTCACTGATAGATCATTATGGTAACTCATTCCATCAAATACAACTGTTTTTGAGTCATTTTGAGCTTGTAATCTGGGTCAGATTCACCTAGGGAAAGCTCTGTGTAAAACTGTATGCAGCTGCAGCTGCTGTATGGGCTGACAAAAAAACGGATAACTCGGCAGCCCAATAGCCGATCTGAATAAATGACACCTCTTTGTGACCGTCAGAGCCAATAGAATCGATTGACACCACCTACGTTCGGCTTAGAAACACAGATAACCATCCAGAAGGCAGTCAGGCCAAAGACTGTGTATTCTGCTGTGAAGTCCCTCCCCCCTCTGAGCAGAGCATTTGTGCTTATGTAAAAAGCCAGGACTCCCGCGGTTGATTTCAAAGAGACAGTAATACACGAGAGGACACAGTAGAACCGTCTTTTACAATCGGAATGTAACTTTTTACCTGAAAACAGCAAAGGTGAGACATACTTTATGATTTAGGGGTTTTTCTTTATCACAGTTTTGACTGTAGCTCGCTGAGATTCCGTTGCCCCGCAACGCGGCCGCCATTGTTGTTTTCTGCAGCGTCTGCCCTTTCAGACGGTGTGTAGCTTGTGTGGATTGCTGGAAGTTGTGAAAATAACGGAATATTTTCACATTTTTGATCATAATGAATATAATGGCCTAGGGTGTAATTGTGTTTCGTTCCGGCTGTGGATGCTTGGTACAGTCTTTTCGTGGAGTCTCTGCGCTTTGTGTTGGTCTGAAGCATGTTAGGATTGGTGCTTCCTAGCCTGTGTACTGTTCATTTATACTGTAGAGGACTGTGTTCGCCACCTTTAAAGGGGGCTTTCGTATTCAGATTAATTAATTATGGAGCAGGAAACTACATTCATATTTTTACTGTGCCCCGCACCCTCCCCTTTGACATGTACAAGTCGAGCACTATGCAAGACCAGGACGAAACAGATCTGCATGGCCTTCTGAAGGGGATAATTAAGTATAAATCAGATGCCAGTGGAGCCATTGATAAAATGAAAGTAATTTGCGTTGTCTGTAACGAGGAATTTGCATATCACCGAAGCAGTTCATGCCTAAAGTTGGCTACCACCTGAACTCAAAGCACATCTTAGCGAGCACTGCCGTCAGCTCACCCTCTGCGACAGGCAGCGAGCTCCGCCAAACCATACAGAGAGGAGTCGCCACAAATGAAGTAAATCTGCGTCAGTTTCACTAACAAATGCAATATCTAAATGGATTGCATTGTGGACCAGTTAATGTCGTAGAAGGCGAGGGGCCTATGGAAGCGTTTCAAATTGCTCCCTCCGATACAACCTAAACACTGCCGTCAAGAATTACGGTTCTTTCAAAAATGAAACACATCTATGACACTGAAAACTTTCTAAATGGGACAAATTAGCTCAAGCGAAACGTGGCCCTGACCGGAGATCATAGGACGTCGGTCAGTAACACAGGTGTTCCGGCGCACGTCATCGACTGACCGGAAACAAAAGTCCTCCGCCATTACTGTAGTAAAAGGTTTGTTAAATAATAAATGGTAAAACATTTTTTGTAATGCCTGTTATTTTAGTAATTACTTTAAATGATATTTTTAGGGTAATTTCACAGCCAACATTTTGTGCGATTAATTGATCCCTGCACCGTGTAATTAATTTGATTAAAACATCTTAATTGCTTGACAGCCCTTGTTAAAAAAACAAGGGAACAGGATGGATCCAGACTGCACAGCTCCAGGTGTAGCCCAAGGAGCAGGACCCAAGCCACTCCCCCTCCACCATAGACAATTTATAAAACATTGATGTTTAAAGGGGTTATTAAGCATATAAGGATCATCTTTTTATTATTAACAACAATGCATGAGCTGTAACAGCCACTGACTACACAGGTAATACACCTTAGTAGAGTAAATTCATCCTTGGTTTTGGTCTCTTCAGGGGATTAATTTGTAAAGAGAAATAGAAATGATAAATAACAGCAGACACCCTCGTTATCTTAAACTACTCGAAATAAGGAAAAAATAGTAGGTTTAGGAACCTAGACAGCTCCTTTTGTTTTGAAATAATGAACAGAATCAATATCATATTTTAAATCAGTTCTGAAACTTAGTTCATTCATTTGGGCTTTCTCCACAATTTGCAGTAGGTTTGATTTACCCTACAATTGTGGTGTTGAACAGTGTTAGTTTTTTTGTGCTTTGTAGACTTTTATAAAAGGTTCATTCAGTTAATGACAACTTCTAATAATTGCTGATATCATGTATAAGAAACACAATTCAAAGTCTTCAGGATTCATACCCTGCATTTGTAGGTTATGTAATGCTTCATGATGCAGTGATGAAGTGGTTGTTCCTGAATTTAGTTTAGTATACGTTTTAGAAATAGAAGAGAAACTTGCCTCCGTCCTTCCTCTTACCATTTATGTGAAGCCTTACCTGTCTTCTCAGTAATTGTTTCAAAGTTAACCTCACCCACACTAACATGGCTGTTGCACATTAAGGTCACAGTGCCTCTCTGGGTCAGTTTCTTCCAGCTCTCGGCCATAATGTGAAATTGTGTCAGAGGCCACTTTGTAAAGCTCTTTGCTGTCTGTTTCCTGCCAGGGAGCTAATCGGGTGCTATCAGAGAGACGTTCAGAGCAGCGCCGCCTCCTCACCGTCATCGGCACCACGGCTGTCATGGATTCTGACCTGCTCAAACTCAACCAGCTTAAGGTACAGCCTGTTCCAGCCATGGTATCTCTTGTACCCACTCAATTACATGCACATTGTACAGTTTTCAGCACCATATTGTGCATTATGGATTTTTATTCTCTATATACCGTCCTTCCAATTTTATATCAAAATACAATTATTTTGATATGAAATGTTATCTCAACAATTCCTGGAATAAGATGAATACATATATCCGCATTGGAACATACTTTAATGAGTATGAAACATCACTGAGCACTGCCTGGTGGTGATGACAAAGATGTTTAAGGTTGTTTCTGCCTTTGGCTAACACTTTCATTTCTTTCAGTACTTTTTTCTTTGCCAGATTTAACTTTGTCTTTGCTAACCAAACATTACTATCTTCTTGAGCTGCGACGATAAAATAGGATGGAGCCACAAGTGCAATCTACAGGATCTCAACCACCTTTATAAAACTGCCTCTGTGCGATGATAATATCACACAAAAATGACGGCCCCTCGTCCATTTACAACCTTAGGAAACGCATATCTCTTTCAGCACGTTGCCCTGTGTATGTTACAGGGGAAACTCTGGCATGCGAAAACACTGAAAACAGGAGTGAACTGCCACACCAACTTCATCTACTGTGCTTTCTGACAACTTTAAAGCTATCTTAAATACAAATTCCATTTGTGTGTGTTTTGCACGTGTAAAAATGGCGATATATTGTGATATAATCACCAGTTTGCTTACGCTACTCAACAAAAGCTGGATCTGGTGACTGCATGCAGCATCTCAGACATCCTGTATCCAAAGTGAGGTTGTTAACATTGCACACTCTTGAGCCTTGGATGTGTCAGTTGCTTGCTAGGAAGGAGTGTATCCTATGACGCAGGCTGCCTGTTTCTCCTGCTTCCAGTCTTTGTGCCATACAAGGTTAAACATGACACAGAGCTTACTCTGTGTTAAACACGCACATAGGAAATCAGTCTTAGAGGTCCCTTCCCTTCACCAGCAACACCCTAAAGAAGAGTGGTGGCCGTTTTACACTGGAACTTAACGTAGAGTCAGAATCTGCTTACAAACCGTGTGAACAACTAAAAGTGCATATACTTGAATCAGCATTTTCTGCTTACATGCACATATGCCTTGTACCAGGCTGGAGTTTCATGAAAACACAAAGTAAATATTCATCTCAGGGCCTCCGTGCATTATAAATATATTGCTAAGACCACTGTTAGGTCTGTTTTGTAATGAGTTTTTTCTGTCCTTTTGTAGTACCGCAAGAAGAAACTTCGTTTTGGACGCAGCAGGATCCACGAGTGGGGCCTATTCGCCATGGAGCCTATTGCTGCTGATGAGATGGTCATTGAGTATGTGGGTCAAAACATCCGACAGGTACTGCTTCCAGTCTGTGTCAATCTGTGTTGAACCAGTGATTATTTTAAAGCAAATCTCTGCAGACATCCCATGCAATCAGTATGTTGTCCTATTATTTACTGCTTCATGTAGTGATTATACAGTTATCCAGCTAAATAATCTAAAAGTATTCCATTAAGAATGGTAAATGGACTGCATTTATATAGCGCTTTTCTACTGTAGCGGACAAAGCGCTTTAAGATTTTGACTCTCATTCACCCGTTCACACTCACATTCACACACCAATGGCGGCGCCATGCAAGGCGCTGGCCTGCAGAAGAAGGTTCCATTATTCCATTATTGTTGCATTCTAATATAAAGCACTGTAAATATGACAGTAAATAAAATGTTAGTTATGCACCTTTACAGCTACCTGTATGTTGTACTTGGTTCAGTGTTCAGTGAGCAAATGTCTGTGTGTGTCCAGATGGTAGCTGACAATCGAGAAAAGCGGTACGCACAGCAAGGCATCGGGAGCAGCTACTTGTTCAGAGTGGACCACGACACAATTATAGATGCCACGAAGTGTGGCAACCTGGCACGATTCATCAACCACTGCTGCACTGTGAGTCTGAACATCCTCAGTCAACACTCGATCATGTCTGACTTGTTTTTAGGTGTGGGTCACAGCTGACAGGCTATGACACATGACTAGTTTTATTGTCATTAATTTCTGGTCATTGCTTTGTTCCTCTAGCCAAACTGCTACGCCAAGGTTATCACCATAGAGTCCCAGAAAAAGATTGTGATCTACTCGAAGCAGGCTATCGCCGTCAATGAAGAGATCACATACGACTACAAATTCCCTCTGGAGGAGAACAAGATTCCTTGCCTGTGTGGAACAGAGAACTGCCGTGGGACACTAAACTAGTGGACGCTCTTCAGTTTCTCACTTGCCAACGGCCAGCCAGACTTGGAGACTTGGTTCACCCTCCTCAGTGTGTACCTCGAAACAAAGCCACCCTCCGATACCCCCTGCCACTTCTCCGGATGGCCTCGCAGCCGTCCTCACAATACCCAGGAAACAGAGACGCACACACTTGCACTTTTCATTATCTTGGCAGTTTCACAAGCCAGTGTGTTACCTGGCATGTGAAAACCGGGTCATCGGTGTTCCATTAGCTTTTCTGTGGCAATATTGTTGGACTTGATTGGGTAATACGTTCCAAGCAGCCAGGCATGAAAGGTCTTTCTCTTTCCATGCCAATATCTGTTTGAAAGAAGACAATGAAAACTGAAGAAAAACAAAAAGCTGGTATTTTATGTCTAAGTCAGATCACATAATCTAACGCCTGGATCCCTCTTCCAGTGTCACATCCCTCCCTGCACCCACTGACCCACACAGATCCGCACACAGACGCACAGGAATATCAGACAAATTCAGGGTTTTTAAAAGTTAAGGGTGCACTTTTAAGATGACAAACTTCAATCAATTTGGTCTTCAGTTATGCAAGATTTCCAAGTGTGAAGATTGTTTTGGGGTTTTTTTTTAATTTCCTTTCATAGTATTATATAGTAAAATTACTATTGCTGTTATTAATGGTATTTAGTTGCATTCGCTGTAAGCATCTTACAGTGAAATGAACTTCAGTGTACCCACCTACTGCCCTTAGTGGCTTGTGATTCACCAGCCCTGTTCCCTTCTCCACTGTGCATTACTCTCCTGATTTGCCACAACCTTCTGTCCGTATGAGAGTAAAGTCCTTTGAACTATTGTTTTTATCCCACCGTGAAAATATGTCCGTTAAGTTGTAGATAAAAGTGTGTTTTATTTTTACATGGCTGCTGAATTTTTGTCTGCAGGATCAGCACGAGGATATTGGCTTGTCCCCCCCCTCCCATGTTAACAAAAGCGTTTGTGAGGAGAACACATTGAGTGTTTATTTAATTGGATTTTTCTCAGTCCGTTTATCTGTGTTTAGTTGTTCCTTCCATGGTGTTCACGGATTTCGTTTCAGCCAGCAAATGTCAGATTCCTATTTCAACAGTTGGCAAACTGCAAGTTCTTCTTTCTTCAGTTGTTAAAGCAAAGATTACCACCAAACTCCTCCATGTCCTAGTACATTAGTCAGTGTTTAACTTAGTCAGTCTGTGCGCTACAAATGTTTTTTTTTTAGATCAGGTCTCTTTAAAGCTTTAGTTTAGTAAAGTTTCTTTTTACCCCTGTTGTGTGGGCCTTTCCAGAATGCATTAGTATGTATTTTATTTGAGAGTGTGGAGTCGTTCGCCCCATTCGAATCATCCCTCCCTGAAAAATGTATCCGCTAAAGGCAAAAACACGTCCTGCTTATGATCTGTTTGCAGTGTAGATGGGTCAAAGGTATACATAAATAAGCCTCAGCAGGTTGGTGATAGGCTGCAGACGGTGGGATGTTTATGGCCCTTGTGTTGTGTCTCTGGTTTTCATATGGCTATGGCCGTCCAAAGTTCAACTTTCATTTTGAACCTTTAACTAGCAGAAGACTTTTTTATTTTGTTATTTTTTTCCTTCCTAAACAGGAATATGTTTTAAGATTTTTTTTTTTTGTTGTTGTTGCAATGAAAGCCTTTCAGTACAAACCAACCCTCTTTACTACAGGATAAAAATATGAAAGGAAAAAAAAAATCAAAGAAGTACATGTAAATATTGTAGAGGTGTTTGTTTCTCGTAGAAACACACTGATTTCAAGCTGTAAATACGTTCCTTTCCTCTCTCCATGAGGAGGAAACATGTACATACCTTCCATTCGTTTATTTTTTATTGTTTTTTCCTTTTAATTTGATGATTATTTTAATATTATTTGCAATATTTCTCTTGTATTAATGCGTTGGACCCTTTATTAATGGTGCATTAAAATATTTTTTAAATAAATGAATACCTCTTGTTCAGTCATTTTCTACCACTTGTTCCCGTTGGGGGTTGCAGGTGACTGGAGTCTAACCCAGTGACCTTAGGCGGGGTACACCCTGGACAGGGGCCAACTCGTCGCAGGGCTGACACATAGACAACCATTCACACTCACATTCATCCACTACGGGCAATTTAGATTTACCAATTAACCTACACATGCATGTCTTTGGATGATGGGAGGAAGCCGGAGAACCCGGAGAGAACCCACGGTATCACGGGGAGGACATGCAGACTCCGCCAGGAGAGATCATGGTCCGGTCCAGGATTCAAACCCACGATCTCCTTATTGGGAGGCAGGAGCCCTAACCGCTCTACCGGTATATATAAGGGTGCCCTAACCGTGCACCCTTATATATACCTCTTGTGTCCTGCAGCTGTTTAATAGAACATGGATTCAGACAACTATTGGTGTCTGTTGTGGATTATGGATTCTCTCGGGTGTGAACTTCTGTCTCCACTTTGCAGTCAATAAAACTCATCTGAACCTGCCACAGATTTGGACTGCCACACTGTCTTATGGATCCTCATATTCTCAACACTGTCTGGATCATCCATTGACCCAGGTAACCCATTTCCAATTAAGAATAGCAGGAAATTATTAGGAAGTTTTTAAAAGGAAACTCCTCTGGTGAGTTTTGGTATGTCCTGAATTGAACACCATATGTTTCTGTGTATTGTAACCTGTAATGTACTTTTTTCTTGTCTTCTGAAAGTTTTGCTTTACAGTCTTTACAATGAGTTACAGTCTATGGGTAAAGCCTGTAGGCAGGTTATTTAATAGTAAGTAACTAGTCTGTGACCTTTACCAGTTATGGTGGTGTACAGTAGAATTATCGGCTGCCTGAGCCTGTATGAAATTATATCGTAATTCCTACGTTGGAAAGAAGTACAGTAGGTAGTAGAATAAGGTTGGAGAAGTAATCGGTCTGTCCCATTTACATTACTGCATAGTGGAATTTTCTCTGTTTCTCTGTAACCGGTTTTGTTCCTTTAGTTTTGGTCAGATGCTTTGTGTGTATTTTCGGAGGTCATTGCACTGACATTTTCTGTCTTTGTTCTTTCTCCTAAACTTCTATTTTTAATTTATTTCATATTTGCTTTTAATTTAATCTTAATCATTTCTATAATTGTATTATTATTATTTTGCTCTTTTTATTTAAAAAATTAAAAAATATTTGTATTTATTTTATTTCATTTTTTTTTTTATCCCTCATTCTTTGACCTTTTTCTTGTTTTGGGTGCTTTTTATTGTTTCTGAGGTTGTTAAAAGCCAGTGACGATGGGTTCCTGACAGAGAAACCCTTACCGATGAGCCAGAATGGTTAAAATGGACTACTGACGCTGAGAACTCCACTGAAACAGACTCGTTATGAGATCATCCTCCTCACTACTGAACGCTCATCTACATAACTCGCTGATAAAAATGCAGTGGTTCAAGAGGAAGTTGGTTGCGTAGTGGAAACTAAGTCCTGTTTCCTCCTCAACAGAGTTGAAATCAGCTGCTACAGTGCACCTGCAACGTTGATATTTCCTGCTTAGAGAAACATTAGAGGAAGCGCTGAAATCTAAAGACTAGATTTCATAAGTCACCAGATGACGACAGGAAAGGGAGAGCTGGTTAAGCTCACGGCGCAGATGATGACATTAAATTATGTGTATATCTGCCTGGACAAACAATGACAAGCAATTCACTTGTGTGTGGAGGAAATGTAATGAATGATTTTTCTCTGAGTCACAAGCAGTCTGGCTGAATCTGGAAATGGCAGGATATTGTTTGTCGGTGTATAGTCCTGTTGCAAACCACAGTGCATGAACTCCAAAGTTCAACAAGTTATTGTCTCATTGTTGCAGAGGCTACAGCAATTGTTCCCAAATACTCTCATCAAGAAACATCAAACTAATCTACATGAAATACTCTGGCATTGTATGGGATTACAGTGTTCCATGAAATCCCACCTGACAGTATTTTGTTGTTATTTAACTCAGAAAGAATAGCAGAAATGGGAAGGTTTTTTAAAAACTTTTACAGTACAGCCAAACGTCTGATCAAGTAAAGGGAAACGCCACGATTTTACACATGAAACTATGTTTACAAGTATTAGGGAGTATTACTATTGCTGCATATGTGGAAAAAGGGTTGTATAAAGTGACTCGAGAGGGAGCTACGCAAGGTCTGATAAACGGCCTCATGTGAAGGCATTTGAGTGTTGGCTGGGGCTGAAAATGAAATATTTTGAAGCTGAACTAAATCTGGAGATGTGGGTTTAGAAAGAAGTGATCTTACCAGACCTCTGTAGCCCGCACCTCATCTGCTTGAGGCTAGTGGCCCGAGGCTACATTAGCTGCTACAAGCATAACACACCTGAATCTCCAATGTGTGTGTGTGTGTGGGGTGGGGGGGGGGGGTTAGAAATTCTGTATTTACTGCTGATATTATTCCCATGTTCACTTTTTATGTTTCATATATTAACTAGATACAACATTGCAGTGAGATCTGGCTGCGTCTCATCTCCTCTAAGCGTGCATGTCAGCTCGCAGGTTAGTTTGAAGCATCCTCTCCCTTTCATGTCTTATCGTATTGATTATCTCACAGATACATTTGAAAACTGTCTCTAGAGAAAGGAGGAAAGATTAGACAGTCTGGTGTACTTTGTTATGAGGGTATTGTTTAAACAGAGGGATCTCTGTTAAATACAGCTTTCACTTTTTGTATGTCAATGCTCTATCTCTAAGAGTGGACTGTAACTTCATTTCTGTGGTCTTGTCTCGTGAAGGCATGAGCCCCACATGCGAAAGAACTGTAATAAAACTCTGAAAGACGACTGCTTATTTGAATTCACTTTATTACAGAAATTTCGAGTTGCGTTGTGGGTAATGTAGGCGCCAGGTTTAGACAAGAAAGAAGCATGCATGGAATAATAAAGACAATATCTCTGCTTCTGTTGTATCAATTTTGATCCTTTTTTGTCCAACTGTCGGTGATGAGTCCAATCATGTTATGGGAGTGCAATGCGAAATTGGTGAAGTACTCTTCTAAGTCACTATTGGACAGAGAAAAAGAAGGAGGGGGGGGGTACGAGTTCAAAATGTAAACTGTTTAGTGTTTAGTGTTAATTCACAAATGTCAGCATGCTAAATTAAGATGATAATCACTATTCCTGCTCAACGTCAACACGCAAGCATTTGCATTGTGAGCATGTTAGCATGCAGATGTGAGCATTTAGCTCAAAGTACAGCCTCACAGAGCCGCTAGCTGTAGACTGTCTGTCTTGTTTACACCTGTACAAGAGCACATACTCAACGTCAACTGATCTGTGCCGCTCGGTGTGTGCTTACAGTCACCTTTCAATCGCGCTGGCATGAATCCTTTTAGATGGCACAATAAAAACAAGGACAGACCTTTGACCACTTTTCCTCAGTTAACGTGTGACCTCCAAATGATGTGTAATGGCCTTCACAGTGAACTTGTCCGGAGTTCAAGGACCGAAAGTAGCTTCCAAAACCCAGGGATAACATCAAATTAATAAAGCATTTTCAGTGTAGGCTATATAGTGAAAATCAGTGGCCAGTCATTGAGAATTATGCATGGACCAAAACTAAAATTTAGCTTTCAGTTGCTATATTTTGAAGCATGTTGGTTTTAGATCTCTGAAGATCTTGGACTTGTCAATTAGACATATAGGTGAATGTCCCTTAAATTTAAGCACATGTATACTTAGAGACAATGCCTAATTGGGCTGAATCAATGCTCTGGTTGTATTATTTTATGTTGTATCTACCATATTATACTGCATTTTTAAATCATGGAGCCGCTGAAGTCCTAACAGATGATGCTATTTATGAGGATATTATGAAAAGTGATCTTTCACAAACAAGATCTTCGAAGAACGATCTCAAATAATTTGTTTCCACATGATAACTTGTTCATATTAGCATATTGATCTTGTTTCCATAAGATAATAACTATCACCACAATATAATATTTGGTTTACACAACTAACATATTGTGTTTTCACAGCATAAAAAGGAGGCAATTTATAGGGACTTCAAACATTGTAAATGTAGCTGTGTTTGGTCAGTTGGACTGGGATCTGCTGTAACACCACTGCAAATATAGTTTCAAGTGCATACCAACCTCATGTGCGCACCCACTATCATTAGATCCTTACCACAGTGGATGTGTTAATAGATCCGTAATGGCCCATTCATCTCAATGAAAGCTGTTCTGTCGGCACATGCACAGAAAGCGCTGTTCCCATTCTTGCAGGCACTTCCAATCGTGCAATCACAAAATTCAGGGGATCACCTGAGTATTTAAGTTTTCTCTTCTGGGGAATGTGAATGTCTTTAATGGTACCACTTACTGATAAGGCATTCTTTATCATGGGGTTATAAGTTGTGACTAGTGGCTTTATTAATGGATTTATAAATAATGTACCAACTCTGTATGGATCAGTTATAAAAGAAAGAACAAATTTGGGGTTGCCAGGTTGTGAAAAATCCATTTTGACCACTTATCTTCTGGAAAAGGTCTGCAGACAATTTGGATCAGTAACAACTTAGTAACACTTCCAGCTGCATTAATGATTTATAACTGCAGACTTATGTCTTCCCAGAAATATAAACCCAGTGGTTTCAACTTGTAAACCCTTTATAAAGCATGAAAGTGGTACCAATTGTCATTGTAATCCAGCCAAGAAGTGGCTACTCTTTATCATTTGTTTTAAATTATAACTAATTAAAAGGATTGTTTTGTTTTTTTATAATGTCCCTGTCCCTATAATGTGTTTCTGTGAGATCAGGTCTATGGGAGGTGGTTCGGATATGCTGTCATTCCCCTTTTCTGCATATGAAAATAAAGTTAAAAAAAAAAAGAAAAAAAAAAAGCCCCAGCACTCCTCCTCTTATTAACGCCTGCCGCGCAGTGCAGCGCACAGTGTTCCCAGAGAGCGGTGGCGGACGCAGCACGGCAGTTTCTCAACAGTATGTCTGAAAGCCAGCGGCGTCTCGTGTATTTGATCACCGGAGGTTCCGGCTTTCTAGGCAAGCACCTCCTGAGGCTTTTGCTGGAGAAGGAGGACAACCTGGCGGAGGTCCGTGTGTTTGACAAACACATAGACCCGAGTTTAAATGGATTCAGCACAGGTGAGACGAGCTGAAGCTCCGACAGCCACCGTTATGCACGGAGGCGTGTTTTTTTTTATTACATTTTATTCAATTTTTTGCCACGCCAGAAAAAGACACATTATCAGTGTCGCGTTCTAATGCGAAAAGTGTATTGTTATAACTAGATGTTTTTCATGTTAACACAATAAAACAAGACATGTTCATCTTATGACATGAAACGTTTCACGTCATAACGTGATAACCTACTGTTATAACATAAAAGGTATCACTTATGCGTGATGACGTATTGTTAGAACGTGAAAACTAACAATATGTTATCACATTATAGCAAGAAAAGGTTTCCTGTTATAACGTGATGAGTTGGTATGTCCTAATATCGTGAAAATATCTAGTTATACCTGAAAAATACATTGTTATAGATAGGACCCAAGCCGATTATAATGTCATGAGTCTTACTTCAATTCGGCATTAATATGATTTAGGCCTACTATGGAGCTCTGACTTTAATTTAATTTAAGCCTTTACCACATCTGCGGTGTATTTCTGCTTGCGGAGCAAGCCTACCACATTGTCTCTGAAAATTCATAATAGATCCGCAGTCATCTTGTTAAAAACATGAATGGTTCCTGACAATCAAAAGGATATATGTGTAATATATAAATAACAAAAGATGATCTATTAGGTTTCTGTAGTGTGAGAAGAGGTGATGGAGCTGAATTCTGTGTCATTGTGCGACTAACAAATCCTGACATTCATTGCCCTCACATTCAGTATGGTCACTGGGTCAATATGCAGAGATGTCCGCTGGGCTGTGGATCCAGGATAGCCAACTCCCCTACATTTCCTGTGCCAGGATAGAGACGTAACCCTGTCTTTCATTGCCTGTAACTGTTTGTAGTCACTGTCACCAACGGTGGATGGCATGAAAGCGGGATGTATGTGTGTTGTTTTCCATGAAACCAGGAGTTGTGACCTAAGGTGGTTTACATGCTTTGTGTTCCTTTGAAGTTTATTGTTTCCTTCATGGGAAAAACAACACTAAGGAAATGAAACAAAAGCTAAGCGGGCTTGTTTTATCCTGGCACGTTATAAGTTAGTAAGGCAAGACGAGGCAAGTTTATTAATAAAGCACATTTCAGCTACAAGGCAATTCAGAGTGCTTCACACAAAACATCACAAGCATCATGACAGTGCAAAAGAAACACACCACAAAAGGAAATTTAAATAAACATTCATTAAAGAGCCGAGAGAATAGAAAATGAGAAGCTAAAATAGAATAAAACAGGTAGAAAATACAAGAATAAAAGTTACAGTGTAGTGTAAGAAGTGAATAATTATTCTATTTAATTAAATTATTTGAGCAGACCTGTCCCAGACGACCTGAGCGGTCTGGGTGGTTCATAACATAGCAGAAGACCAGAAGTGGCCCTAAAACATGCAGTGCTTTATAAACCAACAATAGTATTTCGAAATCAATTCTTTGACAGACAGGAAGCCAGTGTAAAGACCTCAGAACTGGAGTGATGTGATCCACTTTCTTGGTCTTAGTGAGGACGCGACAGCAGCAGCTGCCTGATCGGGTTTTTAGGGAGAACTTTTTTTTCACTTTGTCGATTGAAGCTGAGCGCTGACTTATAATTGCTCCTCCTTGGTTCCAAAAACACCTACCTCAGTTTTGTCTTTGTTTAATTCAAGAAAATTCTGGCACACTCAATCGCTGATTTGTTCAATAGTAAGTTGCAACAGTAAGCTTTTTGCCCCGTGAGCGTCAGAAAGACGCCCCACCCGAAATGGTGCCTCTATCCCACAGTCGAAAACGCTTTGTACAGCTTTCATTATTCATTGTCAGACTGGACAGAGGCTTGCTGTTGATGCGGTGCAGTTTAGGCGAGATCAGCTACCAGTAACAGGAGAGCTCGGCCTCAGGAACACCCAATGTAGGCCTTACAGCCCGAGGAAAGTGAGTTTAAGCTCATTTAAATGAGTGAAAACATCCGTAATTAAACGTCTATCCGTCATTAGTAAAACTGCAGATGGGAAAGCAAACTCCAGGAGGAGTGTTTGATTTGCAACAGAATCTGTGACTCAGTGTTCAAAAGTCCAGTCCCTTTGCATGTCAGCTCTAGGACTTTGTGTACTCTTGTTATCCATCAGGATTTCAAGGACAGTGCATGGGAGCTAAGATAAACCAGAGCTGCAAGACCTTCATAAATAATAATGGCACTAAACATTGGTGCCGAAATGAAAAACATCATGAAATCCTACAAAGAAGTTGTCTAGTGTGAGGGAGAGTTGGGCATGATGATGATACATACCACAAGATTAATGTCTCATTTGACATTTGAGCCAGGACTGCTTTTTGCATCAATGTGATGAAGTACCTCAATGTGTCAGTTTTTTTTAGCTGAAAACATACGCTCTTGTCTGGGTTTAAAAAAAATCCATAGTTAAATTAAATGATTAAATCAATTAACTTTCCAGAAAATGTGCGTTTTGTGGAAAGCTGACCCAGATAATCTGGAAATATGACACAAACCTTATCCTCAAACAACATAGTTGTTGTTGAAGCAAAGCAGTGTTGTCATTTGTGAAAAAGAATGACTTCGTAAGGGAGTTTTGTAATCTTTTGGTAAACAATGTGTGTCAATTTTTCCAAGCCCTTCTTTCTCGTGTATTTGCATGCCTTTGTAGAGTTATTAGGAAAATAGCCCTGATCCAGGATCCCATTCAGTGCCATGGGGTTTTGACTTTGTGTCTTCCTGTGTCTCCCTCAGACCGGACAAAGGTGGTGTGCATTCCCGGGGACATCACAGACTACAGCAGCGTGATGGAGGCCTCCCGTGGGGCCGATGTCGTTATCCATGCAGCCAGCTTGGTAGATGTTTGGCACAGAGTCCCAGAAACCCTCATCTACTCTGTCAACGTCACAGGTGAGGCATCCAGGGAGTGGTGATCTGAATGATAACATGGAAAAGGGATGGGGAGGAAATGGGCGATTCGGTTATATGGATGTTTTACTATGGGAAACCAGAAAACAGAGGAAACTCAAGCCTGTTTCTACTTTGGATGAATTTCAAGGACTTGTGTTCACAAATGGTGTTGCCCAGCATGGAATATGCTGAATATTGAGACAATGACCTTTTTTTGTTTTGTTGATAGGGGCATGTCCGATGCATTTGATTATACTAAAAATGGGCATTTAATCGATGTAAATTTAAGATGATCTGATCTAGATTCAGACTGAGGATACTTTTCACATTAATAGAGAAGGGAGATGAAAACAGTCTACATATTCAGTGTCTGGGTTTGGGTTTATGTCCGTAGGTTGTGGTGAGGCTAGGTTCAACGTCTGACCTGGAATAGTCTGCAGTGATTCAGCAAACAGACAAAAGATCATTTTTTTGGTCTGTTAGTTAAGAGTCAGCTGTAGGCCTTTCAAATACTCTCTTCCAAAACAGGAATACAACTGTCTTCTGTCAGTTGCTTGAATAGCATGAATAACTTACTCATATCTGTCTAGAAGTTATTCATGTTCTGAAGTGTCAGAACTTCCTCAGATGAATAAAATCTGATATGTTCAAGCACCAAATCTCATTAAACCTCTACAGTGTTAAGTTTGACCGCTGGTGTGAACCAGAGGAACCGAGAAAGTGATTTCATATCTGACCTCTGTTTCACTCCATCAAAAAGGGTGGTTCAGTCTAGATGCCTGCAGTTGAGAAATGTTACAGTAATTTCCTATATTTTCTATAATTTCCCCTGTGTTGGTCTCAAACTGTGGTCGTGGCTTTTATCACTTCATGTTTCAGATTACTCAGTTTTAGAGACATAATCTCCCTCTTCTTCTCAGAATAAGTGAAAATTGCAGGTGCGGGATTACATTGTATCTAGACACTGGCACTTTAATGAGGCCTTTTTATAGCTGCAATTTAGTCATGTTGATTTTATCAGTTTATTATTTTCCTTTCTAGCTTCTGTGAACATTCCTTTTTGACTACCTGTACATCGATTTTTTATTCCTTCCCTTGTACTTAGCAGGTGATTGCTTTTGAATAGGTGGAATATATTTTTGCCATGCTAGCTAGGGATGGCAGTGGTATTGTCGGTCAACCACTTTTGTCCATACTGAAGTATCTGAGCAACTATTCAATGGATTGCATCCTAGAGAATGCATCCCAGTGAAATCAGGTCAAAATTTCAGTTTGTCCAACACTTTGGTTTGTGACCAAATACCTGCAAAACTAATGACATTCCCATTACCCTCAGCAGTACTTGGTGTTCAGTGCCAGTTACCAAATTTTAGCATGCTGACACACTAAACTAAGTTGGTGAACATGGTCAACGTAATACCTGCTTAACATCAGCATGTTAACGTTGTCATTGTGAGCATGTTTGAATGCGCATGCCTAAGTACAGCAGGGCTGTAGATTCTGAATCTTGTTTGTTTGGCAGTCAAACAAAATTCTGTCATCTGGGAGACTTATTTACCAGGACAAATAGATAAATCAGATAGATGTCAGAACAAAGCCACACATCTATGTATTTTCTAGTAGTAAGTCAAGTCATTAATACCACATTCATATCGTTTTGTATTTGTATTATCAGGCACTTTTATGCAGGGCTTCTGTACAGGCGTGGACGTTTGTTTCTGTCTGGTTTTAGATCTCAAAATCTGTGGCACCATCTGTTCTCTCACTGCTGCTGCATGGTTAAGATAGCAATTTTAAGTGTAAACCGTGAATTATCATTCTTGAAACAGATTACAGCATACTGTCATTGGGACTTCTTTTCATCCTCTGCTAAACTGGACCAGATGTAACTTTACAGCCAGTGGACTGTGTCCCCTCCCTTCTCCTCTACTCCCTATGTGACCCAACTTTAACTTCAGGCTTAATATGGAAAACTGGAAAGACCTTAAAAAGTATTAAAAACAAAAGTAAGAGGTCTTTCCTCCACTTTGCAATGACCGTATTTCTTTCCACCACATGTCCACTGTTGCACTAATAGAGACCAGGTTTCGGAAAAACGTGTTTTCTTCCTCTCAGTTAGTCAGAACACATGGCTATCATGCCTCTTTTAAATGAATTTCCTGTTGATCCTCTCTTTATGCATCCGATTGTAATTTCAATATGTCCATCCTGTATGGTATGTTACAGTGTGTTTCTTTCATTTTGACTCCTAAATTCATCTTTATAAAGGAGCATTTAAAACTTTCAGATTTGGCTGTCTCAACTCTGCAGACACACTGAAGAAACTGTGTCAGAAGGGGTCTTCTGGCTTTGGAGGATTGAGAAACTTATGTGTTACCTAATAAAATTGAGTCTGATCCATCCAACCCCAGCGTCCTCAATCTCTCAAATGACAATGTTTTCTCTCTTCTCAGGAACGGAGAATGTGATCAATGCCTGCGTGGAGTGTGGCATCCAGTGCCTGGTCTACACCAGCAGCATGGAAGTGATTGGTCCCAACATCAACGGAGACCACTTTATCAGGTAAAACTAAACAAATATCATTTTGTGCTTACTTGTTGAGCTCGGTTCGATTTTATTCTGCTGACCAGGTCACCCAGTGAGCAAGTGTTTTCCTCAGCGAGCACACCTGGTTGCACTTTGCGCTCCCATTTAGAGTAATGCTTTGCCTCTTTCAGTTACGCTTCTGGGGTCACTATCTTCTTCTTTCTTGAATGCACCATCATGGAAAACAGGCCTGTACAGATATGATCCGGTGGAGACCAAAAGTACACAACACACCTGGATGTCTAATCAAGTGGGTTTTAAATTCCTTTAGGTAGAAAAAAACCTGGAATGAAAAATACATTGAATAGGAGGTGTTGTCAACAGTCAGACTTGCTCTTTATGTTACTGTCACAATGACATGATGTTTTCCTTTCGCAATGTTTTGCATTGTGTCTGCAGATAGCAACATGTCTGCATCTTTAACTCCAAACACGCCTTACCAGTTCTCGTGTCATTATGTAAAAATAGCCCTGCAGCTCAGTGTCAGTTATTAATTAAAGCACGACTTTAAGCAAGTTGAAGTGTCTATTTTCATATTAAACACGAAATCGCAGATGCTGCTGATGTACTGTGCTGACAAAACCCGAGAAAAGCAGTAAATGGTGCACCAGCAGGTCCACTGTTGCTGACATTTGGAAGAATGGTGTTGCTAAATATGGACTGTCTTCCGGGAAAGTCTGAATCATCCAAGAGGGAAACCATGACAAAAACAATCATGCAAGGATAAAAACAGAGATGACAAACAGTGCGATCTCTCCTGATGGTGCAAGTCAGAGCTACAAGCACTTTGCCACCAAGCACTATGTGTGTATTAGTGAAGGGAGCCAGATCCTTCCTTTCCTTCCATTTTTTTCCGTCCGTCAAAAAAGGCAATGTTTGGCAGATTGATTTGATTGTATACCTATTTAGCACGCAACAATACAGTGCGTCTAAAAACAATACAAACATTCATGATCTTTACTGTGATAGATTACTTGTCTCAAGCAAGTTTCATGCCTCCGAAAGTTGATTTTTACACAGTATGGAAACAAATTGAACCCAATGGCTGCCTGGAAAGAGATAAAAATCTGTGTTCTAAAACACCAAGGTAACACTCAAAATATATATTAGTAGTAGTAACTGGATTCAAATATGCAAAAACAGTGGTATGATCGTATATGTATTAAGGGATGTGGATCAAAAGCAGGAGATAAAAAAATACTTGTGATAGCAAACTTCCAGCATCCATTTGTCATGAGCAAGAATCACAACGTTCTTCCAGATGGTGTGTGTGTTCCGTTTGCACGTTTGTGTGTGTGTGTGTGTGTGTGTGTGTGTGTGTGTACGCATTAGGGTTCACGTGTACATAACCACAGCTGTGGCGAACAATGTTTGGTATTCTCTCTGTGTTCACATCACAAGATTAGATCACAGTTTAAGAACCTTTGTCTGCTAATGTGGGAAAGACTGGTTCTGCCCAAGCACTTCAGATACAAACAAGTTGAGATAAAAGCTGCAAAAAGTATTCAAGGAGACAGACATGTAGTTTGATTGAACCTTTTTTCCTGTCTAACTCTCTTTTTCCTTCTCTCTGCAAATTTCCTCTCTGAGCTACAGTCCAGTTGGCCTCATTTTAACACAATCCTCTCATACATGTGGTGAGATAAAGAAAACACTATCTGTTTACTTTCTCCTGCGTTCACCTCTAACTGTTTGGCTCTTTCTCTACAGGGGGAATGAAGACACACCTTACCATGTGAAACACACTATGGCCTATCCTAAGACCAAGTCAAAAGCAGAGAAAATTGTGCTTGAAGCTAATGGCACCAAGGTACTTTATGTTTTGCAATAGTCATTTCACAAATAAATGGTTACTGTTTCTTGTGTTTTCATTGCTCAAGCAAATTCTTCAAGCCCAGATTTGTGCATTTACATTCTTAAGAGTGGTGACGTTTTTCGAGCCAAATTCACCAGTGAGGACGATTTATTAAAAGCCCATTTTCGATGTTAAAGTACACTTTACAAGCACACTGAGAAAAGTAAAAAAGTAAACAGTTGTTTGGAAATAAGAATCATAAAACCACAATGATGTAGTGGAATTCATGAAAGTTGCAGATGCAGAATAGAAAACAAATGTATTGGCATCCAGATATGTGTATTAATGTTTCTCACTGAATATGACTGACTATTATAATGCTGAATATCAGATGCAACACTGTAGTATCTTAACCTTATTTTAAGCTTAAGACTTGTTAACACAATCTTAAAGCTGTTTTGTAACTGTTGCATGCTTGGTTGGACTCCAGCTTGGAAAAAACTTGACGAGGGAATTTCTTGTGGATCTTTGCCACACAATGCTAGATCATCTCCTTGTGGCCTTGCTGTGGTGTCAGTCCTGCTATTTACAGTCAAAAGCTGCAAAAATCTACCCTTTGACCCCACTGTGTAAATGTTTTTATTTCCGTATGCGTCCTTGTTTGATTCCTAACACCGAATCCTGGTTTTGTGTCCTGTCCAGGTGAAGGGTGGGAAGTGTTTATACACATGCTCTCTGAGGCCGACAGGGATCTACGGCGAGGGGCACGAGATAATTAAGGCTTTCTACAACCAAGGTGTACAAAGGGGAGGCTTGATCATCGGGGGTGTCCCAGAACAGACTGAACATGGACGGGTCTATGCAGGTAAAATTACAGTCTTTGTGAGTCACAACCACAACAAAAGACACATCAAAGCTTCCCAATGTAGCCTGAAAATCCCCACCAACCACGATGGCTTCTGTTCGCGCCAGGACTAAAAGCAGAAGTACAGTTTTCATGCAAAACCACTTCCTCTGCATTTCACAGAAGGTCTTTTTATTTGATAGGTTTTACAATACTCTCAGTCCAACTGTTTTTGTTATTCAGTCAGTAATCTGTTGCCTATGACCAAAGTAATATTCACCAATATTGCATTTAAACATGAGTAACAGCCAACATGTATTGGTGACTGATATTTGTACCACCCATAACAGATCCTGATGTTACAGAACTGTAACGTCCCTTTAAATTCTACAAGACTTAACATAAAAACAATCCACAGTTGATAAACCTTAACTATTGAGGATGCGAGTTCACTATTAGTATATTAGACACTGTAGATATTTTGTAAATTGTAGAATGCGCACAGCTGATGTTAAAGATGATGTCAGTGTAATGTGGTCAGAGGTGTGAAGCAATTAAGAATATTGACACAAGCGTTGTACTTGCGCACAATTTTGATGGGAAATGCTGTTTTCTTTTACACCACTAGACTTATCTGACAGCACTAGTTAAAGTGTAGATTATTATTGTGTATTCAGTGTTGGTTAATGGCATAAAACATTGCTGTTGTTGGGTAAACATAGAACTTTTCAGGAACTCTGGAAAAGGATTTCTTGATTTAGCTTGATGGCACAATTAGACAATATTTTTTTTTTAAATGAACTGAACATGTAGCTGAGTTCAAATCTATTATTGATAGATGAACATGTATCAATTCCCCAAATTTGGGGATATGAAATTAACATATACCAAGTATACATGTTTATTCATCAATATTTGGCACTGACAGGAATCATTCTTCAAACCGACTACGTTTCGTCTTACCTAAAAGTAGTTATATTTGAATTCTACTTCTCAGCTTCATACAGTATTTGGCACATTTTACTGCTTAAGTATTTCTACTAAGATAAACGTTTATGAGTTTAAGATAAATGAGTACTTCTTCCCTCATTCAATCTGATATAAACCTACTTGTTTGTGTTGCTAGGCAACGTGGCATGGATGCATGTACTTGCAGCCCGAGCCCTGCGTGAGCACCCACAGACAGTCGGAGGTGAAGCTTTCTTCTGCTACGATGACTCGCCCTACAAGAGCTACGAGGATTTCAACATGTTGTTCCTCTCCAAATTTAACTTCCGAAGGGTCCGCATGCCCATACTGGTGCTCTGGTTCATGGCCATGGTTAATGACCTGATCCGCTGGATACTGAGCCCCTTGTACAACTACACGCCGTTGCTGAACCGTTACACCTTGGCCATTGCTAGCACCTCCTTCACTGTCTGCACAGACAAAGCCATGCGTCACTTCCAGTACCGCCCTCTGTACGACTGGGATCAGTGTCGAGCCCTCACCCAGAAATGGGTTGACACATTCCCTATGGATAACCCCAAAGACTTCTAATGTGACCTCAACTACTGCAACACTCATAAGAAGCTGCTACGTAGACATGCAGGACTCCAGATATACATGTGTAAAGGAGTAACATTTTTAAGACTCTTCATGCTACACACACATCGAAACATATATACAAGTATTTATATTTACAATAGAATAAAATTAAGTGAATTAACTGAAATAAATATTGTAGTTGTTTATATTTTTCCCTCTACACATATAGCTTCACCCAGAAAGTAATCATTCTGTAGTGCCATTCTAAATTTGCGTTGGGGGAACGTAAACAGCAGTAACAAGATAGTGTTAACAATATGGTCGGCATCTTAACATAAAAAAAAAAGTCTGTTAGGTTTCCATTGGATTCAGTTCCTTGGTGTTTGTTGGGAAAACCATCAGAAGGTGCTGAAGTATTTAGATATTAAACACTAATGGAGGAGAGATTGACACCAGCATTTGTAACTCTCAATTATAACAAATGTAAACACAATTTACCAGCATTAACTACATCTATATGGACTTAAAACCTGTATTTTAGGAATATATGTCTGTAAGGAATATATATCATTGATCAAATATCATGATATATATTCCTACAATATATTTTTATATAAAATAGATGTTTTATATATATGTATATATTATGTTAATTCTTTAAATTATGTAACATATTTACAGTATATGTATATATATATATATATATATATACATGTATGTTAATTTTTTTGTAATTTTTAATAAAGAATATTTAATATATTCTACATGGCTTTCCTTGTTGTAATTTTGCACTTGATTCACATTATAGGGAGAGGCTGCATTTTCCTGTTTTTCTTTCTATAACTGATCTCATATGTATGTTTGTTATTATGATGTGCAGCGTACATCATAATGAAAGTTTGCCCAGCCTGGAGACCTGACTCATGATCTTAAATCACTGATTTAGTTTCAATGTGCATGTGTTCTTACCATTTCCACGTGGTTCCTGGGAGTTGTCCACCTCTAGATTACCATGGAGACAATGAACTTTGTTTAGCCACATTGCACAGGGCTGAGTCCCTCTCTGTAGTCTTGTGGAAACTTGTCTTCAGACGCTATGACAACCAGCTGGATAGCATTTATTTGTATATATGGGAGTTCCCTTGTAGAATAACTTGACATCGTTCCAGCATGCCTGGGTGTCCCCGCATTTCTGCGGTTTTCCATGGCAATCCCCACAACATTTACTTGCCTGCTAGTATGAAAAGGAAAGCAGTGACTCAAAATCCCCAAACTAAAACCTCTTAGCTCTCCCCACACAAAACAAAACAAACTGTAGTTAACTGTAGGAGTAGACATTTGTAGTATTGAAATGATTATTTCAGTGACACCTGTACGCATGTCTCATGGGGAAATGAAAGAGGCGTGTGCGAATGTGTGTGTTTGTGTGTCTATTTAGTAGATGTGCTTTTGTGGATCACCACAACCCCTCAAACGTCAGGGTCTACAAAACGTTTGTAATTAAAGGGGATTGCGCCATCTACTGGTGCAACGAAAACATACCAGTAAAGTGAAAAACACTGAGGCGTTTTATTATTACGGTACATTGTATTTATTTACCCTCCCATCGTTGTTATTACTGGGTGAAAGTCTTGATTTTTGCTCGGTTTTAAGTATCTTTTTCTTTTGTAATTTCTCTGTAACTCCTTTACAAATAAACACATTTGATTATTAGATACACTGTAATGAATGAGTATGATTGTGATTTAATTAAATCTCAGGGGGGTGTGTGTGTGAAGAAGCATTGATGTATAACGTATAATGTATACAAATATACATATTTCTGCTGTGGAAGGGAGGCTCCCGTGCGGGTGCGTGCGGGTGCCCGACGACGTCGACGAGAACCCGCACGTAGCTGTCAGTAGGAAATGCAGGCTGCGGGTGTTGGATGTACTCCTGCCGCTGTGCTTGGATAAAATAAACAAAGAATGTCCTTTTTCCTTTCAGAGTGAAAACTGTTACTTAGAAGGTGACATGAATTTGGTGAGAATGGTCGCTGCAAATCCGCAAGTCTAACCGAAACATTCAGCTAGCTAGCTAGGCTAACAGAAACAGAACACTAGCGGCGCTAATGCTAAGAGTTACAATAAAATAAGCTAACTTAGCTAGCTAGCTCGCCGATTGCAGGACGTCTGTTCTTCCCGGTCCTCACCCAGTTCAGCGGTTCCTGCCCTGGTCTCGCTTCTCGTGTTTTCATTTTACAGAGGAGGTTGCGGAACCGGAGCTGTGGCGGGGGGGCGTGCGAACCCCCTGGCTATCCAGGCGGACTGATCACATTGACACGCCGGTCGTGGGTGAGTTGAGCAGCGGAGTTGAGGTTGTTGTTGACCGGGGCAGCGGGGTGGACAAGGCCGTGGACGCTGTTCGGCCAGGGCCTGGCAGGCGGGGAGGGAGTTGACTATTCGCTATTAGTAAACCATTGCTCATGTGTGCCGAATCGGGAAGTTGAGTCGCTTCGAGAGAGGCCTCTAGAGAGGATATGACAAAAAAAGTGGCTGGTGTTGTTAGCTGCTAGCATATAACCGATAGCTGTTTGGAACCGCCACTACAGACAATTAACCGCCGTCAGCAAAATACTGGATCCCTGTCGTGGGCGCTTTGTTGATCACGTTAAATGCCAGTGCACTGTTACGTCTGTAGAAGAAACCGATAATTCAGCTCTGTCAACAGTATTGTTTTTGTGTCACTCTGGCCAGCTCGCTGATTAAGTAACATGTGGTAAAGTGGAATATTATAGTGGCTGTAAATTTTCTTTTTTTTGGTGTGATGTCTGTTGAGAGCAGAGTGGTATGCTTTCATGAGCTCTTCTGAAATTTGAAAGCTGCTGAATTAAACTCACACACACACGCACTCATATATATATATATAGTGAAGTAATTTTTCTATATGATATAGGCTTCTGTGTTGCAAAAGAGGAAAAATAGCATGAGACATTTATTGCTGCGAACAGCATTATTTGCTGAAAACAATATACCAAAATATTACATTTGAAGTTACAAGTAAAAACAATTAAGGCTGAAAGATGTTTTAGGGTTACACAAACTGCATGTGGCGTATGTCTACAGTGTCACCCAAGAATTTCCATGATTGCAAAATATACTACTTTGGCTGCTTTTCCAATCCAATACTCTGATGCAATTTTAAGAAGAGTTACTCTGTGCTTATGCTTCATAGAAAATGGCTAGAGGTTTATCATAGAGGCGTTTCACGTAAACGTTGAACATTTAAAGTTGCCAGGGTCATGGCTTGTTGCTGGGAAGATCAGCATCTCTATCCACTATAAATATGTTGAATAAATTGTTTATGATCCCAACAACTGCAGGTTTTGGCAACAGAAAACTCACCGCCATCATTTTCTCTGTGTTTGTAAAGGAGAGATCAGAGTGGAACCATGGCTGAACTCTCCACCCTGTCCCCATCACCACCTGCATTGGGTGATCCTCATGCAGCTCCATCCATCTCTCTGTCATCATCAGCACTCCCTGCTACCAACAGCCCTGCTCCAGATTCTGCCAGGGAGATACACATTCCCAAGTCTTCCCTCTACAATGACAAAGCTTTGACTGGAAAGACGCCTGAAGCACAGTCAGGGGGTTCACCCTTGACCCCCCACCCACCCTTGAGTCCTCCCAAGCTCATTGCTGAGACCACCCTCACATTATTGGTACATGAGGCTGCTCTACAGAGAGAGGAATCAGCAGGGAAAGATGCAGAGACTGAAGCTCATGTTGTTAAGCAAGAGACAATGGCCAGTGACCCAGCAGCTGCAGAGGTCATGAAGACTGAAACAGGAACCCCTGCACTGTCAAGTGAGCCATCAGCTCAGAGCGAAGTGCAACAGGCATCACCCTCTCCTGATCTCAATCCTGGTCCTAATCTCTACCCCAATGTACATGTCACCCACAATCCAAATCCTGTCATTGATGATGGTCAATTTACAGTGGACCAAGCCCAAGCCACTGCGGCTTCCAATCCCACTCCTGATCCTCCAGAATCTACCGATATGGCAGCATCGGCTGAAGAGGAGACACCTCAGCCACTTCAACAAGCACAAAACCCTCAAAGTCAGCCTCCTCCGCTCTCCCCAAAGCCTGACGCTCCCAGTGACGCAAGGAAAGCCGAATTGCCCAGCACCCCTACCAGAGCCGAACACCCCAGCCCTACTGTCCCACTGATCCACGAGCCGGCCTATGCTTTCTCGCTGCCCAACCCCAACCCCCGGCCGGCCCCTGATACCCTCAGCTACCTAGAGTCGGCGAGCATGATGTCGGGGACGTTGGAGTCTCTATCTGGGCTGGGAGAGGATGGCAGCTCTGTGGGCTCAGACTCAGAGATCAATGGCCTGACTGTCAGGCGCACTGATAAATATGGCTTCCTAGGTGGGACTCAGTTCAGTGAAGGAGGGTAAGTATTAGGACATTAAATAATGACTCACTCTACCAGCCACTGTGCTAAATATTGATCGTGTCCACTGTGTGATTTCATTATGTCTAACAGTCTAAGATATTCTGAAATTAGAGACTCCCATTCAGTATGCCTGTTTGATAGAGGAAATAAAAGACACTTCTCTTTTTTTATGCTAAGGTTCCAAGCAGACAGTTTACTATTTGCAATAGGAGATGTCATTAGATTATAGCCAGAGAACTGGTTTACACAGATAAATGTAAATCCTGCCTGACTGTCTTCCTTTTAATCGGCCACTTTGCCTTCCCCTGACATTTTATTCACTCTGTCATCCATCTGCCCCAAAGAGATCTTCTTGGTCTCACCCTCTCTTTCCTGTCTTCCTCTCCTTCTCTGCTGCTCTAAACATATCTGTCCATCCTTTATCTCCCTTTTGGTCTGACTCAGATAATGCTGAGAGCGTTTTTGTGACTCAATGTATACTGACTGTGTGTCTCTGTGGTATCACCCCACACCCATCTGCTCTCTTCCTCTCTTTTTTTTGTCAGATTTGCTTCTGCCTTTCTGACAAGCTAATTGCTCTTCCACTGTTGAATAATTAAAATGTAATTGATTTACCATCAGTAGTGCATTCTGGTCAATGTTAAGGATCTCCTGTATCTAAGCAATTCAGCGCAGTGTCACGCAAATTAATGCAAGAGGAGAAAGTGAGGTCATTCTTTTGTGCCATTAGATTAGAGTTACAAATCTCTAAACATATCAGAGTGCAATATTTAGGTTTATGAAAAGAAAAAGAGTACTTCCCAGTTCTGTCAATGATGGAGTCATTTTATATTACTCACTTACAGGGAAAAGGAAGTTCGAGTTGAAGTCGCCAGACAGAGGGAGGTAAAATGGCTTGATATGTTCCACAACTGGGATAAGTGGATCAAACATCGCTTCCAGAAGGTACGCATGCCAGCCTTTCAGATGAGTTTGGATTAGTTTCAGATATAATTGGATTGCTTATACTTGACATTATGCCATAGCTAATATCCTGTGTGTCTCTTTGTGTGTTATAGGTGAAGTTGCGCTGCAGGAAGGGGATTCCGTCTTCCCTCAGAGCCAAAGCCTGGCAGCTGCTGTCCAACAGCCAAGAGCTCCTAGATGCCAACCCTGGGAAATTTGAGGTACCACTGTGACAATATTATTGTTGTTTTTTTATAACATTTTAAAATTTCGCTGAAAGGTATAACAAAAAAACGTGCGATCTAGGATCCAGCCATCAATTCACACCCCTTTCTAAAGTCTATGATTTACACGGAAAAGTACACAGGTACAGTTCATTACACATGGATTCAGGAAGTTGCCCACTAGACAAAAAGGAGCTAAGAGGAAGAATGTTAAAAACAAGAAAAGCACTAATCAAAGTGTAAATGGTCAACATGAGACGGGCCATCGTAGGGGGATTTCTCTGAAGCCAGCATCTGGTAACGTTCTTCTTACTTGTAGCCACGAGGATATTCAATAAGCAGATATCACTGTACACAAACCTTTAGGCTCATCCCCAACTGTTACCACATTGTTAACAACACTAATTTCAGCAAAACCACAGAACAGACGTGGTCTTTTTTAAGGTTCTCATAGTCCTGAAAATGCGTCCTCCCCCCCCCACACACACACGCAAATGCACGTACATGAAACATGGAAATTTAGTTTGATCTTTTATTCATCAAATCTGCCCTCCTAATTCTTTGACTCATTTCTCTCTCTCTCTCTCTATAAAGTTGGTTGTAGCTGGGTTGAGCATGTTTAAGGACAGTGAAGAAGCTACAGTATTGTGATTGAGTAATTGTTCTCAAAGTGGGGACCATTGTAATGGGAAGTTGTGGCTGAGTAGGGCAATTTCAGCTCCAGGGGTGCTAAAGGGGCGCAGGCGCAGACCCAGCGGGCTGTAAGCCTCTTATCAGGACCGGTAATCCTGCCTGTCTGGGCCCTGCCTCCATGTCCATGCTGGAGGGGGCTTTGGCCTCAGCTGGGCCTGGGTCCCAGCAGTCTGCTTAGTATTGTTTGTGTTGTCTGAGGAAGACTATAAAATGTGGTTTCATACAGGGCTTTGCGGTCTAATCCACTTTGATGGCTAATTTGGAAACTGACTCCACGAGTTAATGAGACTTTTTCTAAAACTTGTATCAATTTCTTTTTTACTGCAGGAGCTGGAGAGAGAGCCAGGAGAAGCTAAATGGCTGGACATTATAGAGAAGGATCTCCACAGACAGTTCCCCTTCCATGAGATGTTTGCTGCTCGTGGTGGCCATGGGTAAAAAAACAACACACCCTCAGTCTGCACACTGACTGCAATCCTCAAATTTTATGTAACCACTAGAAGACTGTTTTGATCCTGGACGGATCTTTATCAGGTCAATGTCTTAAGTTGATTTGTAATAGCCTGGCAACTCTACCGGTGTGCATATATCTGTCAGTGAGTATGCATGATTCCCATGGGAACATTGGGCTAACAGATTATAGGATACAACCTAGAAAATGTTGAATAGAGTAAATATATAAAAAAAAAATAGCAGAACCATTAGTAATTCAAAAACCAGCAATGTAGTACTGAAAATGATACCACTAGATAATATTAAAAATGAGGAAATTAATGAGAATTATGAAATCACAATACATCTAAGAATATATTAATATATTTTCTTTTAGAATATAAGTGAATGAGATGTAGTGTCAAGGTTTTCTTATTCAAAAGTGTTTTCAGATGTATTTGTCTGCAGTAGACTATGGACTGTTATTTCTCACCCACATTCCAGCTAGTTTGATTTGCAATGTATGTCCTCTTCAAGAATCAAAGGAAGTTGAATGAACTGGTCAAGTATTTTGGTGGATTTGGCGGCTGGATAATTTTGTTTGTTCCTGCAGGCAACAGGATCTGTACCGGATCCTGAAGGCCTATACCATCTATCGGCCTGACGAGGGCTACTGCCAGGCCCAGGCTCCAGTGGCTGCAGTGCTGCTCATGCATATGCCGGCTGAGGTGAGGGGTTGAGCCATTGGGGTACAGGTACTCACTAGGTGGGAAAAGAAAAGGGTCCATCAGTGTCAGTTCTGTAATGATTACTGACCAGTCTGATTACTTTGCAAAGGTTCATTAATCCATGGCACCCAGTACTGAGTTGTGTTGAAATTCTGTTAGCACCAATGGCCTAGAATGAATAAAAAAATATTAAATACCTTACAATTATTACTTTTATGTTACATTATTCCACAATGCCTCCACACCCGAACACACATCACACAAGACTGTATCGTAGGGCAAATGCCCACTGTATGATTTTACACAAGAAAAAAAGATTTTCCAACCTGAAATTCCACAGGAAAATGAGTTAACATCACTATGTAGCACATGACAAGATGCATTGTCCCTCCTCACACGCCACATTAATCAAGATATAGCTCATAAGAAGAAGAGAGTGGGCGTGCGAGACAGCGAAACAAAACTGAAACTTTATTTCGTTCTTATTTCATTGGGGTTACTTAGAAAATAAAAAATAGTAGCAGACAGCAGACTGGTGACACCGCTGAAACGTCATTGACCGGTCGACAAGTTGTCCTGCAAATATCAAGCGTGTGTGATAAAGTCAGGACAGTTACAGTTGCATCACTCGGTAACAGCGGGCGGCGTCTTTCTTACAGCAGGGTGACCACACAGACCGGCCTAATCTGTATTCTGACAGTTTGAAACCTGAGTGCATTCAGTAACATATATAAATGGGTGTATGCCGATGTGTCAGTGCGAGGGTGTTTTGCTGTGATGTTGTGATGTGAGTTCATACTTAAGTAGCATTGTGTGTTATTGACGCTGGGGCAGTTACTGTATTTGATGCCTGGTGTGTCTTTATCTACTGAAAGTGTTGTTTCACGGTTTCAATTGCAGCTGTTTTCTGTTTGACAGAAGGACAGGGAGTCCATATATATATATATAATTATTTTTCATACATCACTATATATCACTACATCAGAACACAGCCATGCCATGATGTACGCACAACAAATACAGGAAGAAGGAAGAGTGAGAATTCTATTTTTATAAGTGCCCCAAAAAGAAGCAAGAAACAAAAGTGGGAATTGATGCAATTGTGCTTCAACTCACTACTTTCTGATAACATTTAAACCTCATTTGCAGTCAAATTGCCAACCTTAACTGTTATATTTTGGTTCTGTTTCACAGCAAGCTTTTTGGTGCCTTGTCCAGATATGCGAGAAGTACCTTCCTGGCTACTACAGCGCTGGACTGGTGAGTGAATGAACTAACTCACGTCTGTCTTGCCTTGTCAGGCCTTCATGTTAGCTTTCTCAGCTTTATTGGCTCGTCATTTCGGTCTTTTAGGAAGCGATCCAGCTCGACGGCGAGATCTTCTTCTCCCTGTTACGGCGTACGTGTCCGATGGCTTACCGTCATCTCAAGAAGTTCAAGATTGACCCGATTCTCTACATGACTGAGTGGTTCATGTGTATCTTCTCCCGCACCTTGCCATGGGCCAGTGTACTGCGTGTATGGGACATGTTCTTCTGTGAAGGTACCGTTCGTATCCACACGGTTCAGCCAGCTCTGTGCTCTTGCGTGTTTATAACTGAACTGTTTACTGTTATTATGATGACCTAAGAAAAGAAACCGAATATAATTTTTTCTGTCATAAATGTTTTTACTTGCTTGAGTAGAAATGTTTTCGGCAGTTTTAAGCATGTGTCACATTCAGTATTATTTTTGCTTTGTAGTTTGACAGAAACTTGACCTAAGTCTCTGGTTTTAGGGGTGAAGATAGTGTTTCGTGTGGGCCTGGTGCTACTGAAACAGATGCTTGGCTCTGTCGATAAACTTCGAGAACTGCAGGGCATGTATGAAACCATGGAGCGTCTAAGGAACATCTCACCTGACACTTTCAGAGAGGACATATTGGTACAGGAGGTGGGTCTCTTTCTCTTAGTTTCATAGACCTTGTTCATAAACAAAAACCTGCTTCTGTTTTTACTCAGCGACACGAGTTATGAGTCACTTTTTCCTATAGTGCCCAGTTTAGTAATCTTCACTTCCTCCGTCTGTCTCGCCCTTGTCTGATGCGTTGTCCAGATTATTACGCTCCCGGTGACGGAGGCACTTATAGAGAGGGAGTGCAGCATCCAGGTGAGGAAGTGGAGGGAGTCCAGAGGGGAGCTGACACACCAGCCAGGCCGCCGCCTCCACGGTACAAGGGCCATCTTCGAGTGCAAACGCCGTGCCGCCTCAATCAGCTCCGGTGGCAGCTTCTCTTTCCTGGGAAGCCCAATCCCCCCCCCAGGACCCCTCAGGGCCTCTTCCAGCCTCCTCTCACTCCCTGGCTTCCGCAAGTCCAGGGCTCCTTTCTACTCCCACCCCAAGAAAGGATCCTTCTCAGGGCCATCAGGAATGGATGGCCTGCAGCATCAGTCCCCACCTTCAGTGACATCAAGCCCGGGACGAGGCGCCAGCCATAAACCACCCATTCCTCCCGGGGCAGGTCAGAGGGCACCGGCACCCCACACTCAGAGCCCCTTAGTTGGGGTTGTGGCTGGCTCAGCAAGTGGGCCTGTTCAGGCCTCAGAGGTCACCTCAGCACAGGGCCAGCCTACTGCTTCAGCCCCAATACAAAGCACAGCGCCACCACCAGCCAGCGCTCTGTCCCCCTCCCCTAAGATTGTCTCTGAGCAAATTACTCCTACTATCCCCTCTCCTACTGCAAACAACGCGCCCCTGCCGCCATTTCCAGATTCAAGAAAAGAAGTGGCGCCAGTGGCTGAAGCCACAACTGGAGAGGAAGATGGAAAAAAGAAGAAGAAGAGCAAAGAAGACAAGAAGAAGGAAAAGGAGGATGAGAAGAAAAAACTGAAGGAAAAGAAAGAAAAGGAAAAGGCTGAAAAAGAGGGGCTCAGGAAGGAGAAAGAGAGGCTAGAAAAAGAGAAGAAGAAAGGGGGGAAGAAAAAGGACAAAGGGAGAGGAGAAGCCGAGGACAAAAACGGAGCTACAGCAGCGAGAGATTCGGCCTAGTTTTCCACCCCGTCATTCCAGGATAATGACAAGGGACGCTGAACAAAAAAAAGAGGTCAGGGGAACAAAAGACCCCCAGAAACAAGTAATTAATAAAATTTAAAAAAATGGGATGGCTTCCTGTATAACTCATCCTTTCGAAGACTTAATGTAGTCCCAGGACTATAGTGGAGAAAACTGGATCATGGTTTTAATAGCACCTCGGGGGGCTTTTTGCCCCTCGCTCAATGGTTGTTTTTTTTTCACAGAGATTTAGTAAGGTGGGATAAATGCCCTTTTTCAACTGGAGCATGGACTGTGAATCTGAATAATATTTCAAAAGATTGCAGTCATTGTCTTAGTGTTTTTTAATTCTTGTTTTTTTTTTTTTTTCTTCATTTTTATTATTTTAATCAGATTGATGGCCGTGGTTAGAGAAACATCGACTCAAAGGATTGTTGAACTTAAGGTTTGCAAACAGTTATGGTGCAATGGATTATGTAAATTAAAAGGTCTACCTACAGTACATAGGATCCTGTTAGCACTCCATTTGCCCCCTCAGTTCTCATCTGTGGAGAGGTTATCTGGATGCCTGGAACAAAAAGAAAAGAAAAAACCCTTCAAAGTCGTCTCAAACGCAGGCACTGAAGGCAGAAATGCTAGCAATGTTGTTGAGGATGTATTTATTGTCATGTTAAATGTTGTGTGTGTGTGCGTGTGTGCGTGCCTTAGTAGTATAGTGAAATGTGTTACTGTTCTATGTGTGGCCTCCCTGTTTTCAGTCTCCCTCTGCCTGCTTTTTTTAAAAAAAAATCTTATAGTGTGTGGTTCTCCCCAAATTCTTCTGTCATTGGTATAAATCTGATGGAGGGAATGTGTACAGGCGAAAAGGGGAAGAAAATTAGAAACACAGCCAGACGCCATGCAGTGGTGGCTGTTTTTTAATGGTCTGTTTAATGGTGTGTTTAACACACAGGGAGCATTTTGTTGTTTTTATTTCAGTCCTTTAGTTAAAATTACTTTTGTTTGGGGTTGATTTTTGCAAAAACAGCGGAAGCAACATTATAGATACACTGGTCACATGGAAACCCGCAATTACCAGGAGTGACCGTGCACAAGTCCTGCACACCAAATGTCCATCTGTAACATTAGCAATTTTTTTTTTTAACAAAATCCTACATGTGTGTTTTATTTAGCCACATTTCAGTATGGGTAAGAACCTAAATTCATTAACCCATTAGAATGTGTTTTCAAGTATCTTAAGAGAATGAAGGAGGATTTTTGCACACCACTGAAGTCGACCACTCCGTTAGTGTAGTGAGAGTCTCAACAGGCCGGTTTCATAGTTTGAAATCTGTACCTTGAGGAACTATAGGAAGCCACTTGACTGGAGGTGCCAGGTGTGCGAATGTAGCATTAACCTCTGATATTTGACCTTCGGGCTCTGATGTATTTATGTACAAAGTGGTTAATTTAATCAAATATAGTATATTATGAATTATTATTATTTTGAATCTGACTATTTTTCTATGTGAGTAAGAGACACCTGGTTGACTGGAACGATTGGCCGACTACACACAGTGTAGCTGCAGCGGGATCATTTAAGTGTTTATTTTTAATTTCTTCTTTTTTTTTTTTCCTTTGCTCGCTAAGTCCTCAGCTTTCACACAGCAAACTCGATGCATGTCTTTGCTTTTATTTAACTTTACTGTCGTCGTTGGTTTGGTCAGCTATAGGTTCACGAGTCTCCAGTTTACTGAAGTGCAGTATTAAACAGATTTAAGTGGAAAAATGGGCCTCCAGGAGGAAAAAAAAAACGTGAGATGAGTGATTTAGACAGAATTTTTGGGAGTTGAAGGTCTTAATCGTTCTGTATAATATTCTAAGAGGTGATTTATGAGCTTTGAATAGTTTGTTAATTCGAGATCTTAAGTATGTCTTTCTCACCAAGTTGTGTTGTAACATTCATAATGACTTATAGGCTAACTCCCTAATCTATTTACACTCAGTGTCCTGTACTGTAAGATATTTATGCATACATTAAACTGCACTGAACTCCATCAGTATATGATGAATAGTGCCAGGTAGTTAGTGTAAAACCATTTGATGGCAAAAAACATTGATGCTCTTTTAACTGTACTGTTTTTGTAGTTAAGGATTAGAGGGACTTTCGTGTAATTGTAGCCAACATGTCCTCCATATTCATTGTTTTTCACTTATTTCAGGTCTTTACCTGGCTGTCATTTAAATATATAAATATCACACCCTCCCTCCTCTAATTTGACTGCAGTGCATTTGTAGGCACAGATTAGTTTAGTGTTAGTGAGGATAAACTGAACACATCTATGCAAACCATCCTCCATCGTGACTTGGTAGCGTATGGTGACGGCAGCACTGACTCCAACTCTGATTGTGACGATCAGATTGGTGCCATGGAAAAATGAATTTTTGTGCTTCAGTAGGTCTTTTTCTGAGCACACTTGGAGGCCCGTGGACGTCAACATTTTACGAGCAATATGTCCTCGCAGTTCATGTCTTGATGATAACGTCTCAGTTCAGAGGGCTCGACATGTCATGATGATCGGATTAATCTCTCTAGCTTGTGATACAGGATTCCTTTTTGCATTTCTGCATTGATCCTGAAATTGTCCTCCTTGATTACATTTGATTGGGAATGACCCCACTGATGCAAATATTTCAAGAAGCATTTCAGCTGTTTGTCTCCCCATGCCGTTTGTTTTTTTCGTGTTTTTAAGTTTACATGTCACTCTCTCTGGCGAAAAGTGAAATAAAATCATAGATAATTGAATTCATTCCTTCAGATCTACAACTGATGTATTTAATTGATGATGATAATGACATTTGTGATGCGTAATAAACCGTAATATATTAAATCATCATGGTGTTTTTGTCTTTCTCGGCGTTTCTCTGTTGAAATGTAGGGGATGTTCTCTTTGGCTGTGACCGTTGGGATTCATCAGTTTGAGCGGTGATGAAGAATTCAACCTAGAGATCATGTTATGTGTCTTCCCATGCAACCGTTGAACATATTCTGGGAAACATAAATTGGGCTAGATTTAAATAACCAGCATTTATTTTTTTAACCAGGGAAAGTCAGCGCTCACTGCTATAATGTAAGTAGTGTGGTCATTTATTTACTATGAGTGCAGCAGCTGCTGATCTGTATGGCTCCTGTTTGTACGCGTAGATGTAAAGAGGCTCCACTAGATGTCGCTAGATGTGCATTCATCAGGGATTTTGCTATTCATTTCACCAGACTTGTATCCCCCCTCGAACCCTGTCCCACAGAGCCACTGAACAGAGACTATTGTACAAAAGGAAAGAGATTTTATTCACAGTTTGTCCCTTTTATTCATTACAGAGGAAAGGCAAGGAAGAGTCCAGTCACTGAAGTCGACACAGCTCATGGAGAGAAAAAAAAGATGGATGGATGCAGGAAGGAGCGGAGGGAAAGAAATCGAAGGCTTGAATGTTTTCTTTCGGCCCTTTCTCTCCTCTCCTTTAGTCATTTGTTTCACTTTTAAAGGAAAAAAGTTGTCGTCACTTTAAGGAGGCAACTTTTTCCTCTCTAACCTGCAAATGCCCTCCTGTCTCTCACCTCTTCCCCCCAAGAGGACATCTTCAAAATTTGGAATGAGGTCCTCATATTGTGTGTGGGCCCCCCCTCCCCCCAATAGTAAACCTGTCTTCTCCTCAGATACCGAGGGAGGCGGAGGGACACGTTTCACTCACACAAACGCCTCCGAGGCTGAAGTGACAGGGCAGACCGAGATAAAGAGGTGAGAAGACAGAAGATAGTTGCAAGGAAAGAAAAGGTTTTTGAGCAAAGCTTGTGGATGGAAATTTTATTGAAAATCACCCCCATTCCCCATAAGCAAACAAACGTAAACATCCCATGGGCATCCTCATGTGTCAGTGTGACAAGTCTTTGGTTTGAACATGAGCGGCTGAGCACATGGGTTTACACAAAAGGTGAGTAGGGAGGAAGAGGAGGAAAGAAAAGGGCAGGGAAGGCAGAATAGCAAAGGGATTGCTGTCTTTCTTGTCTTCTAGCTTCTTCTTTACTCCTCCTTCTCCTCTCCGTGTGTGATGACATAGCAGATGTTCTTGTAGTCTACGTTGCCGGCAACATCTGGGGGGAAGGCGGCCCACATGTTCTTAATCTGAGGGAGAAAATGAGGGTTGGAAATTCAGCATGGCAGGGGATGTACTATCTTCCTGATATTCTTTAAAGGCATACGCCATGCTTTTTAGATATTGGTCCATTGGTAAAGTTATCCCCTTACTGTTAAAAAAGAAAAAGGAAAGTTGAGAAAGCTCACACTTTAAAGGCAGCTTACCTAACGAAATTGTTAAGATTTGAGCACAGGTTAAAGTTAAAACGTTTTGACATCTAATAATCTTTTGTTGAAACAATATACTTTCAAAACCTGTCTGAAAAGGAACCTCTCCATCTTAAACAATGAAGGGATACAGTAGGGGACATACATGGGATGGAAAAACTGACATTTTCGCTATGGAATAAGTGGGAGACCCTCCTAGAGAATGGGAGAAATGGATCACCTTGTATGCAAACAATGAGGACACTATCGGATCTGGATCTGGATCGATTTAAGTTTTTCCATTTCTTTTGTAATATATATTTAATTTGTAACAATTAAAAAGTATCAAAAAAAGAAAAACTAGTCTGAGTTGCACAGACTAAGAATTGTACATTTCTACGATAAATAAACTCAGAAAAGCAGATCTACGTGTTGCAGGTGGATGATCGGCTCGAGCACTGCCTATGAGCATTTCAGGATATGGTGAGTAATAGTAGACAACAAGAACAACGAGCCAGTCTGCCAAAAACGTGTAGTATTTTTCCAACAGGTTGGTGACTTTACCTCCTCCTTGGTGAACCTGTCGCACTGAGTGGTCAGGAGCTCCTCAAGGCTGGAATGGGCAAACAGACAGATTGTGGAAGTCAAAATTATAATTCATCCTATTTGGACATAGGCTAAGTGGTAAACATTAAAATATTTTAAAAGTGCTCACAATTCCTTCTTAATGGATCCAGTACCCTCGGGGTCCAGGACCTTGAAGGCGCTAAGAATAACGTCCTCGGGGTCAGCACCTGGTGAGGACAGGAGGAAGACGTTAGTGAACCTTACACGGAGTGACAACGGTGGAAGAAGCATTCAATGCAACATAATAAAAATGCTCCATTATGAGTCATAAGTCCTGCATTACTAATTTTGCACAGATGAAAGATACTGAAGCATAAGCACTAATGTGTACTTATCAAAGTATCAAAAGTAAAAGTCCTCATTACACAGAACACAGCCCCAATCAGTGCTATATTACTATATTATTGGATCATTATCACTGATGTATTGATATGTATGCACATCGTTTGTCTATAAAATCTTAATCTGAAGTAACTATTACTGTAAATAAATACAGTGGAGTAAAAAGAACATATTTCCCCTCTGAAATGTAGTGGAGTAGAGGTATAAAGTAGCATAAAATGGAAATATTTAAGTTAAGCACAAGTACCTCAAAATTGTACTTAAGTACAATCCGTGAGTAGCTGTACTTAGTTACTGTCCACCACTGACAACTGAATATACTACTTCAGTATAATGTAAAAAGTGTAAAACACACAACAATTTAGGAGTGACAGTTGGTGAAAATTAGATGCCCACCCTTCAGCTTCTCTCCGAACATGGTAAGGAAGACGGTGAAGTTGATGGGGCCGCTGGCCTCCTTGATCATGGCCTCCAGCTCCTCGTTCTTTGTGTTCAGCTGGCCTGAACAGCCCAAAAATTTGGATTAGTACAAGAGACCAAGAAACACATAGTCACACATTCTTTTCCACTGTAGATTTATCCCACCGCCACTCACCCATTGAAGCCAGCACGTCCCTCAGGTCATCTTTGCTGATGATACCATCTCTGTTCTGGTCGATGATTGTGAAAGCCTAAAAAGAAGAGAAGCAGACTAGGTTTATTCCTTGAAGGAAGCACCGAGGAGCGATGGAGAGACGGCATGCGTCTGCGTGGGTGCACAGGGTGAGACCTCTTTACACTTTTTCGGGACTCCTCAGTCAACAGTTAGTCCATTAAAGTGGCAGCTGGTGAGTGTCTTTGACACGGTGCTGTAGAAATGTGTGCAAGAAAAAAGTTGCACCCAAAAAGTCAGACCTGACTCTAGTGGCCTTTAGGGGGGAGGGGCAGGTGGGGGTGCTTAAGGTGGCCCCGAGTCTTTTCTTACATGTTGATCTGGGAATCTATCATTAGGGAACAGCTGTCTGATCTGCTCACCCTGGCAACTTACTTCTATGAAACCTAAGATAACCCCTTGGACTTGAACTTGAACACAAACATCCCTTGACACATACAACCCCACTCCCGCCTCCCCATGCTGCTATCTTTCCATCAGTGCAATGTGCTAAGATCATCCTAATCATCATGTCATACATTCCCTAAGTGGCACTCAAGAAGCCTGTATCATTTATCACAGGAGATATATTTCCTCTATTCGCAGCACATATCCCTTGACAACGCACTGAAAACACAGACACCATCATTATCCAATCTCTTGACAGCCCATCCTTATAAAATCCCATCTCCCTGACCTTACTGAACTCCAACTTTCCCGCCTCACTTTTACACTTTCTCCTTTTGCCTTCTGGTCTTTCTTTCTCTGCTCATCAAATCACTTTCAAAAGGGAAAGTTCTGAAATTGAGCACACATTGCAATAAAAGTTACGTTTTCGAAAACATCAAATGTGCAAAAAGCATAAAAGCTCTGTCCTCTCTCTCCTCATATTCTCTGCATTACAACACGCCTATTGGGGTCCAGCTGTTCTGCTTGGCCGTCCAGCCTTCAGCACGAGCCTTAAGGAGATGTCTGAGTGACAGCTGGAGGGGGTGAAAGGTGAACAAAATGTGGAGCGCTTCAGATGGTGTCAGAAATTTCAGCGCTCCTCCTAGTGACATTCCCGTGCTTATTAAATTGTCAGGGGAGAAGAGGGGGGGGCACGCAAAACTGCAACTGCCGTGAAAATGGATATGAGAGCTGCTTTACCAAACCCTAAGTTTGGTTACCATCTCCAAGAAACTGAATTCAAAATACATCAGCTTTAATTCAGAATCGGAGGTTCGTTACATCTATCTGTCAACTAACCAGAGGTAACACAGATGTCTCATGCTTCCTAAGGCTGCCGCGAATGATGCTCATACAGTAGAAAAAAAGTATTGCTGTGTGGCCGGAAAAACCTCACCTCTTTGTACTCCTGAATCTGGCTCTGCTCAAACATAGAGAACACGTTGGAGGAGCCGCCCTCTCCTGCTGCCTGCCTCCTCTTGGCCTTCTTTGGTGCCTGGACGACAAACACATGAGCGAAATCTTCAAGTAAGTCGGTCAGCTTTTGGCTAAAACTCACAGTGATGCTGCTGAGTGACGTACAGGCAGTGGTTCCCAACCTTTGTGGCTTGCGATCCTTTAAGATTAAACAATGCATACCTGCCAATATCCACCAAAATGACTGATTTTCCCCTTTGAACTTCTTTCATTTTCATTGTTTAACTAGAAGCCTGAGAAGGTAAAACTACAGAAACAAAGATTGGAGAAAATTCCGAGAACAGTATTGTATAGATTTTTTGTAGCAGAACATTGTTTTTCTTCTCTTCTGTGCCGTGGATCATGTCACAACCCCTCGGATTTATCTTGTTACCCCTTAAAGAGGAATTGACCCCCGAGTTAGAAACCACTGCTCTAGCAAATCCCACAAGTTCAGGTGCAATCCTCAGGTTAGTATAGACATTTTTCATCTGACTACCAGTACGACATGCATTTGGTTTATGAGCATGAGTGAGTTCTTTCAAAAGATCCTTTTCCTTAATTTGGCCCTGCATATGTTTGAGTTTGGCATGCATTCTGAAGTGCATTATGAAGTGAAGTGCATCACCAAGAACTGCAATTATCCAGAACTCCAGAAAAAATGTCCAAAGTCACTTGATCTACTGCAAGTGATAACAAATTCTCCCATCTTTTTGTTAATATTAGTTCAAGCTTCGACCAAAAATGCATCAAAAAGCGAAGTTAATCCATAGGGTTGGTTTGATTCCCATGTAGTTATTTCCACCAGCCGAGCACAGAGGTGTGGGAACCCTGGTACTCACCATCTTGAGACGGTATGAGTGGAGGTTTGGATGATCAAGAAGGAGAAGACAGTGTGAAGCCGCGTTATACGTATGTCCCCGGGGGCTTATATACCCCTCCACAGGCCAATCTAACTTTAGCCACAGCCTCAAGTTTGGATTGGGATAAAAAGAGAGAGGGGGGGGGGTGGTTGAGGATGAACTGATGGCAAAAGTGGAGGAGACAGAATGGCCCGACAGCATATCACCTTACTGGAGATCAGAAATAGACCCAGGAGTCTTGAAATTAAGTAAACCTGATAGCTGAGGGACCATGTTGCAGGTCTGCTGTCCCACGTGGACTAATAAGGACATTCGGGACATAGATGCTCGTTGGACCACTGGACCCTCCTTCTGTCCACCTCCATCTGCCTGCAGAGAGGCACAGCGGCCACTCGCTGACTTTATTTTTGGTTTGTGATGTCCATTGCGATATTACAGACCGGGATAGAAGCATTCTATACCCTCAGCAACTGATGCAGCTTTTACCCTGTATGTGCACAGCTCGGCTTACTTATTTTAAGTTGTGACAAAGTAATGATGCTAATGTCAAATTTGGGATTTTCCCATAGAAGTTAGGATGGAGGGGGCTCTGTAGAAACACCAACTATGTGCTATTGCATGAGTAGCTGTCTGGCTCATTCCTAGAGTTAATAAAATTATCTTTTCACGCAAGAAACAAATATGTTTTGTTTGTCTTTGAAAAACTGCATGAGGCAATATTTTAATTAACTGCGGTAAAATAGAAAATAATCTTTGGATATGCATGCTCACACAGTGTACAAGTATGTACATTATATCTCTCCTGTCTTTCCATATGCATTAATGTAAAGGTTTAATGGGCTTCGCTTTAGTAAGGACATCGTTGTGTATTTACTTGTCCTTCTTTTCTTTTTTTTACATTTCTTGTACAACTCTATCATGATTAATTAATAATTTATTAATTTAATTGATGACAATAAAGTATAAAAACAAAAAAATTATAATTTTAGTTGCGACTACTTTAAGACCAAACCAAAACAAACCATTTTCTATCCAACAATCTCACCTTTCAGGATATACTGTATATTTCAAGATGTGTTAGAATTATTAACTATTTAAACTTCCTGTTGATCAACAAAATATACTAGTACTTAATCATCATCATCATTCTGATAGATTTTTGTCATCATCAGGGCCATTATCTTTGGAATTCTTGTCATTAACATCATTATCTCAAAAATTAAAGACATTCAAATCCAGGTGGCAAAAAGCAATCAATTAAAAATAAAAAAACAGCCCTAATTTAGAAGATACTCCAAATCAAATATAGAATATCGATTCATTGTGTGTTATGAGACATAGACAGAAGTATTATCAGCAAAATGTACAAAAGTATCAAAAGTAAAAGTACTCATTCTGTAGAAAAATAGTCCATGTGACTGGTATTATATGTCTCGGTATTATTAGATAATACATAAATATGTAAAACACATTTAATGTTGTAGTTTATTGAGGTGCAGCTGGTTTTAAATACTTTATATAGCCCACTGTTAAGTAGGTTAGTAGTAGTCGGGCCCCTCCTAAGTGTCACAAGATAAATCTGAGGGGTCGTGAGATGATTAATGGGACAGGAAAGAAGAAAAAAGAAGTTCTACTTAAAAGTTCTGCTAAATATGTATTCATGTTATGGCCTTTTCTCTAATTGTTGCTTTTTTGTGAAACATTGGATAATTTTACCTCTTTAGGCCTCAAACATAATTTTTTTAATTCATTTATTTGACCTGACCTTTATTTATCCAGGTAAACTGTGTGAGAACAACTTCTCATTTACAAACATGACCTGAAATGAAACCATCTGAGTCCCAAGTCGAGTCCCAAGTCACGGCTTTTTCGTACGGAGTCACAAGCCAAAAAGGTTGGGAGCCATTGGTTTAATGTTTAGCAATGCTTTGTACTTTATATAAAGTTTTATTAAAGAAAGCTTAACTTCTAAAGCGACTAACACTGAATGTCAAATAAATGTAGTGGAGTAAAAAGAAAGTACAATATTTGTATTCCGAAATGAAGTGGCATACAAGTATAAAGAAGCATACATTTGAAATGGAAATACTCAAGTAAAATACTTAATTACAGTTAAGGAAATGCAGTAAAGGCGATTATGAAATTTGTAAAATTGTTTTTCACACTTATATTTATTATGAGCAGAAAGTCGCTGAAAGGTCAGAGCATCTCATTTTGTCTCTTAAAGCTGTGGTTTATGTAAATGTTTATGGTCTCTTGTGTCTGTTTCCTGTTTTGTTTTAGTTTGTAAATTTTTTTCCTGAGGACAGGACGAGTTTTGTTGTCAACGTTAAATGAACGACAACATGCCAGCCAAGTGAAAGCACCGTTAACCTCTGGCTGCAGTCATGCGTTCTCATCACTGCAAAGGTGTGTGTTTGGTGATTGGCCTCAGTCATGCACACTTTCCCACCTGTTTGCCCCCACCGTCTGCCCCCCCCCTTAAATATAAGGGGATTACTTGGCAGGGTGATTGCAGCAGACATTCCTAGGAGAACATAAAAGGGACAGCTGAGGGTGACTAAAATAGCTAAATAAACTTGACAGTCTGCCAATGTGCCGGGCCCTGAGGGCAAAATGCTTTCCTTCATTAGTTTTTTTCTAGGTTTTATATCCACATTTACCTCAGAGATAATCTGTTTTCATTTCATTAACAACTTTGTTAATCTTGTCTATTGTAGGACTTTATTTTTGTCCCCTCTCTCAGCCCTCTGGTCGTGACTGTTTGTGTTTCCACTGATCTCCTCGCTCTGAAACTCTGATAGTCAATGATGAGTGTGCCTCCGCTCTGCCCTGGTTTCCACTCCTGCAGTAATTTAGACCAGACAGACGTTTGTTTACCGTTGGCGTTCAGGACATCCAGAGCCTGGCGCTAGCTGTCAGTCCTCACCTGGTGTTCCTGTTGACCTTTGACCCCTGGTTCACTTGATTATCACCACCTTGTTGCAGGAATGAAATATGACTGTTCTGACTGTGATTTCTACTTTTAAAAAGCAGATGTAGGTTTTGGCTGATAAATCAACCGGATGTCAACTCCATGATATAATTTTGCCTTCACATTCACTATGAAACCAAACCCCTTAAATTTAAACTTTAAAATGCCCATTAAACTTTTCAGAATCAAATGAAGTTGGAATGTGTGTGGAAGCAGTCATTTTAAGGGGTAAAATAAACTGAATGTGACCTTTAACCGACCATTTTCACGCCCTAAATGTTGCTTCTGCTCTTAGTCTGCTCATTAATGATTTAGTGCTTTGAAATCTTAATTTAAGGTTTATTTAAACAGACAGTCCCCTAATCCCACAAATTAAGGAAAATATTTGGCATTATATTCAACAATTTAAGGGACAGGGATTTTATATAAAGGCGATTGTGCAGAGATCAAGAGATAATAATGATATTTTAAAGCATTTTTAAGGGTTTTGGACGTTTTGTACTGTTTTTACCTTTTCTGCAATCAAATTTTTATTCTGCATTTTCTCTTATGATCACAAATGCTGAGTCTTGTTGTCAAGGAATGTAACCGAATACGCTTTTTAAATTTGTCTTGATTAAGAGATAAATACGCACAGAAAAAAAGTGAAATTGAGAAATAATGGCTCTGTTTCTATAACCTCCAAAATACTGCATTTATTGCAATAAGATTCTGCACACGGCAGATTTGTTCCATTCATTTCATGTTATGTGTCACAAGTAATTCCTAGAACATGAGAATCAGTATGACATCTAAACTTTTCACAGATGTGCCGTTGCCTGCAGTTTGCTTGACCTTACAGCACAGTTGTAAATCACAAAATGGTCTCACTTCACAATGTATTTACACCCTGTTATCATGAGAAGGTGTTTCCATACATATGTGTGTACATTTCATTGCTGTAAAGTGACACGCCTCGCCACGCTCCACTGAAGCCATCTATCACTTTTTAGATGATTGGTATGTCTGTCTGTAGGGGCTGGAATGCGGAGAAGCTCCCAGCTTGTCCTATGGAGGAAGACAACCTTAAGAAACCCGCGTGACATGGGACACGTCACAGTTTGTAATATCATAATCAGGTGTGTTTGATTACCTACCTTGCTATTTGAGTCCATATAGGATGGTGTTACATTAATCACCATTCAGTACATTTTAAGTTTAAGGACTGGTCAGATGTCACCTTTTGCTTTTTTCAGTGTGGTGGCTTTAAACTTGGAGGAGGCATGGCAGTTGAATGAACAGTTTAATTATGAAGCTTATGACACTCACACATTAGGCCTACCACAGTTTTTGCCTCTGAAGTAGTAACTTTGTTTAATTAACCCAGTGGATTCAATGGAAATTACAGTCAGACGTGTTCTAATGACCCAAGTAAATAAGTGGATAACTCAGTTAAAGGCACTTGATATCCCAAAATATTTAACCTGTCAGTTTTAACGCTAGCCGCATTATTTTTGTCTCTTGCGTACTTCCATTAATCACTGAGCCTAACTGACTTAATCACACTGCAAAGATTCTTCTAAATCAGGTGGTTCTCTCCAGCCCATTGTCAGCACACTGCGCCTGCAGCGCCCTCTGCTGTTTATCGTCTTCCACTGACTGTCAAATACTGTATGTTTCTCTGATGCTGTGTTTCTTTGATTTGTTTGCGAGAGCAAATACACTTCTCTGTGTTTTCCACAAATCTCCTCTTAAAGTACCTTTAATGTAAGATAAAATAATATTTCCCCACTCTCACTTTACTTGAGATAAATATTCAAACACAAGATCCCATTTCTTTATGACTGTAAAACAGACAAAATCTATCTGCCTCGTGCTTATTTCCATATGCTTCCTTGTGGAATTCCAGTGCAAAGATATTTTATGTTTTAAAACTTTATGAACTGGACCAGAGACCAAAGTTGTGTTTGTGTATCTATGGCTGTGTATTAATATGTAAACTAACTAATTATGAGTCAACAGTTATTTCATTGTTAATAGAATTAATGACTGAATTCAATTTAGCTACTTCAGGTTCACGGTCCTGGTATTGTGCATGCTGGCTCCTTTTCACACTGTCTTGGCTTACTGGGATGCTTGGATAGTACGGACCCACCATTAACGTTATTAGTAACACCTGTACTTTTCCTACCATGACAAGTCAAAATGTCTGAAAAAGGCCTATTACACAAAATGGAAAATTCTAGATTTCTTGTGCTTATTTCATTTATTTCCCTGTAATTCTACCAGAAACCTTTTTTTTTTTTTTAAATCAAACTTCACAATCTGGACTATAATTTTAAATAAAGTTAGGCTTGTGTTTGTATTTTGTGTGTCAGCATATATCACAGATGTATGACTGTGTATTTCAGCCAACTGATTATGGGACATTTAAGTCAACAGGCCGATTTTATTTTTCATGCAATGGAAAATATACTGTATAATACTCTTTGCTTAATACTGCCTCAGACAGCTTTTCTATGCCATGCAAAAAATTGATAATTGCACTACATGTTAATACAAAACTGCTTAGGGAACTGTTATACATATGCAATTTGCAGCAGGTAGCAGGTTACAATTAACAGGGACTACATGACAACAATCAAGGAAAAGGCCTTATTCATGGACGACATTTGGACATGTCACAGTAAAGAACAGGCGTAAATAATCACATGAATCATGGCTGACTTTCCATTTAGCTGCTTCAGTTTCAGGGCCCTGTTATTGTGCATGCTGGCTCACTGTTATACGTCACGGCTTATCGGGACACCGAGACATTGTTAATGTTATGTTAATGTAACATTAGTCAAAATGATGTGAAAAAGGCCTAGGGACGCACTGCTTCATGACCAAAAGGTGCAGATGTGCAGACAACAGCAGTGTCTGCCCTTCTGACAATTTGTGTGCAGATTCCTTGCTTGTTCTTTGTTATATCCCATGGACACTTTAAGGCCAGCTTGGCTTAGGAAAATCAGGAAAATTACATTTTACTGTAAAACAAATTTAACACATTTATGTTCTAAACTCATTATATGAAATTGAGGAACATTTAGCACATTTACAGGTGTCTGGGCCTCAACCTCTATATTCTTAAAATACAGTAGGTTATAACTCACAACATTTCAGTTACTTTTTAACACTCCATCTCACTTCCTCTTAAATGGTTTTCTAAACTGTCAGTTTTACTTTCAGCCCAGGTCGATGAGATCGCCATCAACGTGTTCCTCTTTTGCCTGTCGACTCCTCAGCCATTCCTCTCTCGCTTTCTTCACTTCTTCGCCGTAATAATAATGAAGTTTGCTAAACTCCTCAAGTGGATCCAAACCCACCAAAGGCCATTCGCCATACAAAGGTGCCGGTCCATTAAGTGGTGTGACGTGAGCATTCCTCCTGAGCCACAGTTTAGGGGACTTTTTAGCTACCACTTTACTGGGTATTGAAGGAACATGTAAAACAGTGCTAGCACTGAAGCTTCTCCCCTCCCTAACTGCTGCTGTTGTTGGCCACTGCACAGGGAAGACGAATTGGGTCGTGGACTGTTTGAGAGCACTGACAGAGGAGCTGTCACCAGATTCACCAGGGCCTTGCTGCTGTTTAGCTTCTGCAGATGGAAAACAGGAAATTAACAAAAACACAGGCTACTCATGCGCAAATATTTTTTAAAGAGCACCTTTCACAAAGGAATAGTTCGATATTTTAGGAAATAGGCTTATTAATTATCTGGCTGGGAGTTAGATGAAAAGATCAATACCACTCCCAGCAGGTGGTTAGCTTAGCTTAGCACAAAGACTAGAAACAGGTGACAAAATCCACCTACCAGCACCACTTCACTAATCACTAATTAACGCGTTATAACTCGATTGTTTCATCTGTAACTAAAACAAAGTGTAAAAGCAACAATTTGTGATTTCACTTGGGGTTGTTTGCTGGACTACTTCATGGCTCGCAGCAGTAACTTCCTGGAGTCTCTGCTTGTTGCCTAGCAACTGCTTAGAGCCAAGAAATAGTCCTGCACATAACCAGACCTATCGTCAGAGCCAGGCTAGCTGTTTCCCCCTGTTTCCATTAGTTATGCTAAGCTAAGCTAACAGGCTGTAGCCTTATATTTAACAGACAGATTTAAGAGTTGTAGCTACTGATCTTCTCATCTAACTCTCCACCGGAAAGGAACTTCCTAAAATGTCGAACAATTCTTTCAAACGATGTTTATGAAGCAACGGAAGACTGAACAATAAACAAATTATGATGCAGGCAATGAGATAAGAAAAAGTAAAGCACAAAAAAACACTTCAGTCATAGAAATGGTTATTAGCACCAGTAAACAGAACAAGGCCACAGCACTCATAACACACCTTCATACTGCCTCCCCAAGTCTTTCACCAGCAGGGAAAGGTAACAGTGGCTGGCTGAGAGCAAAGCTTTCACCCAGCACTCTAGAGTCTGACCGTCCACTGCTGCAAATCTGTAGGTTTTGAGTCCAGGCCCTTCAAACACCAGGGAAAAAGCAAACTGTCCATCAGACTCTGAGTGCCGGACTGCACACCCCTCCAGCACGATGACACCCAGCAGGTGTCGGTCAGCTGGGCGCTCCTGGTAGAAAAGCAGGTTTGCCTTCAGGACAAACCACCGCCGCTGGTAGGTGCCAGTTCGCTCTTTCTATAACGAAAGATGTCAAAGTAGGGCAGGATTATTGCATTTGCTCTCACGCGGAAATCATTACTTAAGATTCAGTTATTTCATGTTGTCCGTGTTTTTTGTTTATGCAAACCTTTTTGTAGAGATATCCCTCTTTGTCTACCGGAGAGGTGCATGAAAGGTAATGGGTCAAAATCTTCTCATGGAGCTTCATCCCTAAAGAAAAGTGCTTTTACATTTAGAATGTGAAATACTAAAAACTGCATGACATGTAGCAGTAGATCATATCCCAGAAACACTAAAATCATCAAGCAACCTGATTTTACTTGAAACCACAATAAATTATCATTTTCTGTTAAATTCAGTAGATCTTAAATATCCTCAATAAATACGCACACTTAAGGTTTGAAGGCACCACTGCCAACACTGCCATGTAGACAATTAGACAATTATACACTATAATATACCTAGAGTATAATTTCTCAAGTACTCTACTTAAGTACAATTTTAAGGTATTTCTACTTTACTCGAGTAATTCCATTTTATACTACTTTATACTTCTGCTTCTTTATACTTCTACTTCACTACAGTTCAGAGGGAAATATTGTTCTTTTTACTCCACTACATTTATCTTTGTAGATGAAGATTTTAAATAAAAAAACAAAGAAAAATAAAATGTATTATTACACGTCAATCCAGTGGTTTCCAACCTTTTTAGCTTGTGACCCTTTACAAAAAAACTGTTTCTGTTTGGGGCCCTTTGTCATGTTTCGGACGTGTATGAGTTGCATTAGACGTTCCACCAAAGAGACATTTCCCTTTTAAACTGCTCAGATGGTTTAATTTAAATAATTGTTTGAGGCCCAAAGAGGTAAAATATTTCACAAGCAGAACTGAATCTCTCAACCCCTCAGATTTAGCTTGTGACCTGTTGGAGGGGCCTGACCTAAGTTGAGAACAACTGGATTGTGCCACCTAACTGTATGTACAGAAGTTAAAACTAGCTCCACTTGATCAGTACTTCTTACATAATGATGCAGTCGTTAATCCAGAGAGGCCACTTTTCAGCAGAAAGAGTACTTCTGATACTTAAAGTAAAATTTGCTTATGATACTTTTGTACTTTTGCTACATATTTTGGAGTAATTTTTCATTAGAGCATTGGAACTTTTACTCAAGTAAAAGGAATTTATACTGAAAACTGCACAAGATGTAGACCAGAACATATTCCAGACTTTTTATCAGCAAAACATTAATCGAAATCATCAAGCAACATGATAGGAACCACAATAAGTTTTCACTTTTCTCGTAAGTTAAATTCAGCAAACCTTTAATATTTGTATTATTAATATTAGAAGAGGAAAGTAATAAGTTTAAGTTATTTATTTGTCATATGCACAACAATTACAGTGAAACAGTTGTTGGTAATGAAATTCTTGTTTCTCAGGCTCCCTCGAACAATGCTCATACAAAAATGTACAAAGGAAAATCACACAAGTAAATGAGAAATGATAACAATTCAAATCTAAGGCAATACATAAATAGTGAAAAATGTAAAGTATAGGGGGTAAAATATAATATATATAAAATAGAATAAAATATAATATGAAATATAATACTGAGATTGTACAGTAATGTAGTAAATGTATGTTCTTAGTGAGAACTGGTTGTGTATAGGAACAGAATGTACACAGGTATGCAAAAATATATATACTGTGATGGTTTACACACATACAAATACACATATATACATGATGTAAACAGGTTAGCATAAGTAGTATACAAGTGAGGTGTAACAGTGCAGTGCATGTAAAGTGGCAACAAGCTTTATATGGTACGTGCATTTCATATACATTTCATATTAATATCCAATATGATTATGGTTAAAAAGAAGCTTTCAGTGTCACCGACACAATAGAAAAGAGTGACTCAGACTTACCTCTGCCAATGTTGAATCCCTCACAGGGTCACTTTACCCTTCCACACAGTCTTTACATTATTTACATTAACAGATAGTTTCTCGTGGTCCTCAGAGTTCCTAAACGTGAAGCCAGTTGTTCTCTATCAGTTCGATGCATCTAGAACCAGACAATGTTTGAATATATAGTTTCAGGTTACTACCATTGGTTCTCCCTCGGGTACGACAGGACGAGTGTTGAAATATAAATAACTCGACCCACTTCCTGGTAACAAAACCCTGACACATTATATTCTCTCTCCTCTACTCTTGAGTCGACCCTGAGCTGGCGGATCAGCCAAACCAAGCAGTCAAAACCTACCTCCCTGACAAGAACTGCTACCTGGAAGTGAGATGCTAGATGATGAAGTGGAGGTTTGAGGTCTTACAGTATTTGCCTCAGCTCTCTCACTTCTGCATTATGTGTTACTTTTTTAAAAAATTCAGATGAGTTTTATTTTAATCTCGGATGGTGAGTAGAGCAAATGTCCCTTGGCGGATGGTTGATTCTTCAGAGAGATGTGCAGCTTCTTTTCGGATAGTGAATACTTGTTTATTTACAGTATCAGTGTGTCAAATTCTCTTCTCTGCTTTTAATGCAATGTCATGCTCAAATCTGTCTCTCTTTATTTATCTTTAAATAAAGGCATTACATGACCCTTTTGCAAATGTGCCACTACATTTCTTTGCTTGTTGTATCTATTTTTGACACACTCATTTTTATGCTTAAAGACCTCAAGGACTTTAAAGCAGTGGACCAGGGAAGCTATGGAGGACCTTTGGACGTGCTTGGACTGTACTGACTGGGATGATTTCAGGACTGTTATCAATAGTCTGACTGAGTTCACAGAGGCTGTGAGGCTGTGGGGCAGCTTCTGTGAGGACCGATGTGTACCATCACGCACCAAGGTGAGTTATAACAACAGCAAACCCTGGTTCATAGCCAAACTCAGATACCTATGCTAGGAAAAGGAAGAGGTGTTCAGGAGTGGAGACGGGGACAGGTTTAAGGACTCAAAGTACAGGTGTAGGAAAGCAACCTGCTTCAAATCCTCCACCATCATTCATGTCCCCAATAACCCAAGGACCACAAGACTTAACGACTACAGACCCGTCGCCCTGACCTCTGTGGTAATGAAGCCTTTTGAGCGCCTTGTGTTGGCCCACCTCAAAGCCATCACAGACCCTCTCCCGGACCCCCTGCAGATCACTTACAGAGTGTGCCTGACTCCAACAGCAGGTGGATCACAGACTTCCTGTCGGACAGGAGGCAGCACGTGAGGCTGGGAAAACATGTCTCCGACTCCAGCACCATCAGCACCGGTTCCCCGCATGACTGCGCTCTTCTCCCAGTACACTTCCAGTCACCAGTGCAGATGACACCACCCTCATTGGACTGATACCAAATACCATGTCGTCGTATTGTACATACTCTATTCTATGTTAACTATTTTGCATTGAAAACACCAAAGCAAATTCCTTGTATGTGTGAACCTACTTGGCAATAAAGCTGTGTCCTAAAGTCCTAGGTGAAAAGATTTACAGGGCCTTAATTTACTGTGTGGCCCTTCCTATACAGCACGTCTCAACAGTCTGAATCAAGGGCCAAGATCACCTTAAGGCCATAGCAAAAACTGAATGCCAAGAGTTTCAATTTATATATGCATGCAAAATAAAGTGTTGAATTCCGGCACACTGTCATTAAGTTTATCAAATTATTTATATCATTTAAAAAATTCGAATAAAACTAAACTTTAAGTTATACTACAACCAATCAAAAACAATTCTTCGGCCTTGTGGGATTTAATTTTTGGGTTTGGGTTATCACCACAGAAGTTTTATTTTATGTGACATTCTAAGAAATTTTGTATGTTTTTACATCTACACTCCTCACCAGGTGCCGGCGGTAGTGCGACGTATCGTTGTTTTACCAACCACTACCGACGTTTAAAAAAAAAGAAGCGAAGAAGAAGAAAACAAGCGAAGAAGAAACGAAAACGAACGTCGTTTGAATTATTTTCACCAGGTTTTGCCACATTTTTTAGCTAAATGTCTGTATATTAGCCTTGCTTATATATCTTCACACCAACTGAATATGCATGTTATATTGCAGCAGTTAACTAAATGTAATCGTACCTCTAGCAAGAGTTTGGACGGTGATAAAGGCTTTACTTGTTCTGCGTGCGCCGTGGGTCCGCTGTTGTTGGCTAACATTTGTAGCAGCAAAGCTAACCTGAGTTGTGTGGCGACCGCTCATACGCTCTGTGAAAGTGTTAGAAAGCTACTCACTAATGTTACAGTTGCGTTTGAGGAATAAAAGAGTCCCTTTCTTGCCTTCTGTAGCACCATGGCGAAGAGGAAAGTAACATTTGAGGACGGGAACGGGGAGTTTGACATGGATGACGACCTCCCAAACAAAAAGGTAGCACCGTCCCGTTCACATCATTGCTTAGATCCAGATCACTCGTTAATTAGTTAAGGCTTCAGACATGTAAGTAACTGGTCACAGGTGATTTTGTTTTACAAAGGACATCAAATAGAAGGACATCAAAAGGCCCCAATACCATGATCAGTCTGAAGGTTTGCAGTCCAAAACCTTTAGACCTTATATAAGACTATAACAAACTACACAGATCACCACTGGATTGCCTTTGGTCTGGTGACGACTATACCTATTGCACTAATGACTATACTTCCCAAGATCTACTCGATTACCATGTAAGTGAAATGATCTATGATGAGGAGTTAGTCCTTTGTCTTCACACACACCGTGTCATTGTCTGTTTAATGAAATGTCCTAGATGCATGCTTTGGATCATTTGTTTCTTGTCCTTAATGGGGGCTTTTTCCGATGCACCTGTTCCCATAAGACGTAAAAGTGCAGAGTTACACTTTATACCAGTCGGACGGTGAGCCTTTTTGAATGACCACATGGATGTACGGCCCGCCATGGAGCTAAATTTACGGCAGTGTTGTTGGGACGAGGAAAGAAGTCAAAAAGATTTAGCAAGAAAGCGGATCCCTGTATCACTTTTAATGTTAAATAATGTTTTTCCTTTTCCTTTTTTTTTTAACTGTTGAACTAGAGTTGTGAGGCTGTGAGCGGACCAGGCTCCAGGTTTAAGGGCAAACATTCCCTTGATAGCGATGAAGAGGATGAAGGGGATGACACAAACAGCAGCAAATATGATATTCTGGCCAGTGACGACGTGGAGGGTATGTCTTGTTTATTGTTTGAGCTGTAACTATGAAGTGATGTATGGCAGAGAGGTGGTCATGCTTACTTTGATATGACATATCACTTTCAAATTTTCTTTGCACATATGATTTATTACACATATTTACATGTTCTTCACAAGTCTACATCTACAATTTCCTTTAATTGTTAACATTAGAAGTGTGGAGGAAGCGAGCTTGTAACAATATGGGGCTGAATTCTTTGACACTGGAAAGAATTTCGTCCCATTTCTGCTACATACAAGTGCCATGAGTCTTGCAAGAAAGATTTTTGCCTACACAGAGTATCCGTAATTATGTCACCTGAGATCATGCTATCTATGTTTTCAGGCCAGGAGGGAGCAACAATCGACTGTGATGAGGGAGTTCCTATTACACCTTTCAACCTGGAAGAGGAGATGCAGGAAGGACACTTTGATTCTGAGGGAAACTATTTCATCAAAAAAGAACAACAGATTAGAGACAACTGGCTTGACAACATTGACTGGGTAATCACATTTGAGGGACCTTTGCTTCATGTTTGAAAACTTTCCAAGCAATGTGCAGTAATATATATACACGTTACCTCTTCCAGGTGAGAATAAAAGAACAACCTTTCAAACAAAAGAAGAAAGGTCTTGGAGCCAAACGGACACGCCGAGTGGGTGATGAAGATGAGGCTGAGGACGAGAAACGGAGAGAAGAGCAACAGGCGGACAAAGAAAATGAAGACGAAGAGGAGGAGGAGACGGAGCCTGCAGAGGACCCGCTGGCATCCTACACGCAGCACCAGCTCACCGAAGCTGTGGTCGAACTGTTGCTGCCTGGGGAGACCGTTGCCACAGCACTCCGTCGGCTAGGAGGCCTTGGGGGACGGAAGAAGGGGAAGATGAGGGAAGAGAGCGAACCAACAGAGGAGACCAAAAGGGATACAGAAAAGCTCGACAGGCTCACAGCACTAGCTGACCGATTGGTCGGCTCTGGAATGTTTGAGATCTACCAGCAAACGTATGAAAAACTGGCCTATCTGATGAAGAGCATGAGCAGCAAGCAACCAGCTGTGCGGCAGAAACCCGGTGGTGGTGACGATGATGACGACGAAGGCGGTGAACTTGACATGTTCGCAGATAAATTTGACGAAACGCTTTGTGGCAGATCAGAGGAAGAAGACAGAAGAGGTTATTTAGTGTTACTTGTATGCATTTCTCTTCAATATCACAAAATAGCTTGTTTTGTTTAATCCTGTTCTGCCTTCTTCTCAGTGAGTGATGAAGTGATGTGGGAGTACAAATGGGACAATGAGGATAATTCAGAAGTTTACGGGCCCTTCACCAGTCAGCAGATGCAGGTATTATATTATTATGTTGCCAATTTTAAATCGAACAACAGTCTTGAGTTTGTAGGTGATACAGTGGACCAGTGGGCTTCTATAAGAATCTCCTCATTGATTATAGATTTTGTCTGGTAATGTATGGTTTTCTTTTGAGATAATATATATATATATACACAAAGGCACCAAACCAATCATTTTTGTGTGTGTGTGTGACAGTATTGTCCAACAACAGCCAATTTAAAAATGAAGCAAATTTTTGTATGTGTACTGATAAGTTTGAGTGTGGCACATTTTCAAGAGTGAACATATTGTTCAAAACAGACCATGTTTTTTGGAAATAATATGTAGTATGGAACTGGAACTCTGCTTGCTATTTCAATTAAACATGAATGACAAAGCAAGAAAAACGGTGGTAGTAAAAATAATGGAAAATTGAGGGTTGTAGTTTTGAAAAGGGCTCACAAATCTATAGCGGTAAATTCTTCAAAAAACATTTGTGATGTTTTCAAGTGAGGAATTGGAACAGCTCAAGTTTCATGCTTATCGTCATATCAGAAATAAATGTCTGTTTTGAAGTGTAAGAAAGTACATGCACAAACCTTATAACTTGCACCTATACTTACACAATAAATAGCAATGCATTTTATTTAGGTGTTTACCCGTTTATTTGCGTACCTGAGATGTACCTAAGAAAATCCCACCATGTTTACTAGATTATTGGGATGCAGGCTGGTTCTACCTTTAGCCTCAAGCTGGCCAAGTGGGTTTTAATCTGCTTATTGTCTGTCTGTCCAGGAGTGGGTGGATGAAGGCTATTTCAGCAGTGGTGTTTACTGCAGGAGGAAGGACGAGGAGGGATCTCAGTTCTACAACTCCAAGAGACTAGACTTTGAGCTCTATACATGATTTATGTCCAGCATCAAATGAATCCCAACCATCACGATACCTGGCAGCATTCATGTTTTGCCCTCAGTCTTTCTTTAGTCTTTTCATCCACGGCTTTGGTGTCAAATCTGTCGTTTTAACAGGGGCTTTGTTTTCTGTACATTGTTTTTAAATAAATATCTCATGTATGTGGAGTTGCTATCAGCCATTTTGTTTTGTTTTTCTTGAGAACCGCATCACATTGAAGACTGATTTAATTCTGATCACTTAGTGAAGTGTACATGGCCATTCTACTCGACATTCATTTGCAGCTGACATTTGATAACATTATGACTTTTTTTTTTGTGACTGTAGAGTATTTTACACTTGTGTACTTATACTATTAATAGTTAAAGGTACTACTGCACTAGCTTGTCAGTTCAGCCAGCTTTTTTCAAACCTCAATACTGAAGGGCAGTTTTGTTTTCAGTGGAGTAGAATATAGAGATGTTTAGGACAAAGATTAACTGCACACAGCTTCAGAAATTCTCAGTTAGATACCCTTGGTAGTTACTCGATTATATCTGCATAAAGTCATATACATCAGTGTTACCTCTCAGTACAAAAAAGTTATTGTTAGAAAATGTTATGCCAATTCAAATCATTTATATTAAAATCTAAGTAGGCAAAAGTCAGCATCCATAATAAAATCTTGACATGTTTTTAGTGTCATAAGCGTTGAGACAAGATACTGAATTTTAGCAGTACAATTCAGAGTGTAAGAATTAGTCAATCAAAAGAAAATTAATTGGCAGCCACTTTGATAATCATTTAAGTCACTTTTCAAGCACAAATGCCCAACATTTGATGGTTCCAGGTTATCAAATGTGAGAAATTGCTAATTTGCTGCTTTTTTTGGTCTTAAATTATAGTAAATTGATTTTTTTTGTTTGTTTCAGACTTAATTGCATCGCCTTGTGCTCTAGGATAGTTTGATGTTTTATAGACCAAACAATTAATCGAGAAAATAATCGCAAGATAAATCTTTAATGGAAATAATCAGGAATTTCAACCGTAGTAAAAAATACTCAAAAGTAGTGATTTGTATCAAATTTGACTTATGGAATATTAAAATTGTTTAATGGGTAACTGTAAAATATGTTTTGTTTCTATCAGAAGTTCCAATAAAATTGTTTAACTAGTAAAAATGTGTGTAGTTTAATGCATCAATGTGACAAATTAATGAATTGTAACTGGGGTAACTTGTGATCATACAATAATTTTGTCAAATTGACTATAATTTCCACGCCTCCTCCCTATACAGTTTTTCTCAATTGCTAAAACACAATTTCAAAAACCCCTGACTCCTCTTGCAAAATGAAACTTTCGCCTCAAAACAGTTTTACCTGTGTTCAAAATCAAGCGCTGCTCTCAAATCATAAACGAAGTGATCAAAATGATCAACACTATCAAGAAATCAGTGAACAATACACCAAGAAAAAGAAAACACATTGTTCAAAACATCGTTCTCAGGGAGAAGTACATTTTTAATCTCAAAACAAATGTAATATTTCTCTGTCAGTGACTTTTGATGAACGAAAAAACATGTTATATCATAGTAGCTCAACATTGATCAGAAATGACTACTCTGCTTTGCTCTTTGCAGTTTTTTGGTTGTTCTTCCTTCTCCTTGTACCCCTATTTTACAGTACTGTACCCTGCATCTCACAAACTTGTCCTTTGTCTCTGTGAAACTGTAATTTTTGTTATTTGTTGATATGAACCTGCAACTAGTCACAATCTATTGAGCGGTCAGTACTGTTTGTGTCACATCATTTGAAACAGGCTACATCAATTCTGAGTGGTTGTGTTCAATCAATGACATGTGTTCTCTATTTGTATTGGCTTGTTGCCACTTGTGTTTACCAGTATGGATGACATTAGAGTGCATTGGAGTGCAGAATGGGTTTAGAGTTTTGCTGAAAAGACTAAATGAGATCTGCAAATTGTGTTTTACCATGTGAAATGGTTTAAGGTATTGGCAGGAGACTGCGCAATTTGTTGAGACCTTTGTCCTGCCAATGGGTTTTAGTGTTTTAGCAATTGAGAAAAACTGTAAAATGTGGGCCTTTTAAGGCACTAGGTCACTCGAGGACATAAAAGAAGGCTAATTTTTATGAGCCATTGGGCGTCGCTCTCCTATTGGCTGCGCATCACCTACGACTCCTCGGGAACCCTCTCTAATTGGTGAGATGTGCGGAAAGTGAACTCGTGCTGTGATTGGATGATCGGGTTGTCTTGTTGTCGGATTTGTAAAAACGGATACTAGTCTTTGCTGTAGGGCGCCGTCCGGCATGTGTTGTTTACGGTGAGGTCGGAGTAGTAGCCTGCGGTCCAGCTGAACGTTTCTGGTAAGTTTGTTCGGTGGTATTTAGCCACGATAACCGTATGCAACTAAACTACGAAATGAGGGTATTTCCAGTAATCCCGTAGAAAGCACTTGAACATTAAGAGACATGACATCTCCCGGCTACGGCTATTTCCTGGTGCAGAAACTATGTTACACACTATGAATATCGGCGTTAGCCAGTCCATGCACTGTTGACGGAGTTACAATAAAGCTCTGCTCAGATGGGGCGAAGATGTTAACCTCACGCTATTTTTACATTGTTACATTTTGACTATTGTTAACATACGTTAATAGCTCATGTAAGTTTGAATGTGTGACAGTGTCCATCCCAGCAAGTAGACCTCGCTCAGTTTTGATCTAACCGCCGTTTCCGTTTGATTGAAAACATTCACTGAAGTGCAGTAGTTTTAAACGTGTGTTACCGCGAGCTATAAATCCCGGTCTATCTCTTATTTTCCGATATATCCAGCTTTAGATGCAGCCAAGCTTTCGCTAACGGACCGCAGCGCCAGAGGGACTAACGTTAACGTTAATATCGATGTGCCAACGACAATGACTGGCAAAGACTGGGAGCTCAAATTCAAAAATTAGTGTTGTTGTTTTTTTTTCTTCCCTCCAACCAATTTGTTTCTGTGATATTGGTTATTAAGGGGATTTCTCGACTTACAACACCGTTTCAATCTCGAGTAACGTTACTGATTAAAACCAACACTTGCGCGAGAGCCAACAAGCGCCACCAGGCTTAAATGCAATTAATTCCGTTTCATGCCACTAGAGAAATTACGTGTTTGTCGAGAAACGAGTGTAAAGCCGTTTACAAGACATGTAAACATTGTAAACATTTTATTGGCTCTATGAAAGACATTCGTCAACACCAGATTGACTGTGCCTGTGTGTGTGTGTTAGTCTAATAATGATTTAAATTCCCCAGAAATGGTGTCGCAAATAACTCTAAACTGTCGTAGCTACTACTAATGTCCTCTTGCTAAATTTTAATTCTTTACCTTATCTCGCCCCCCAAACATTTGTCACATTTCATTAAATCACTCTGTATTTCTCTGTTGGTGCTTTTAGAGCTGAAACAATTAGTCATCGATCATTAATCGATTAGTTGATAGACAGAAAATAAATTTGATAATTGAATAATTCGTTGGTCATTTTTTTTAAGCAAACAACCAAAATTCCCTGCCTCTCATTTGGGAGGATTTGATGCTTTTTATTTTTTATTTTTATGAGATTGTAAACTGACTGACTGTCTTTGGGTTTTGCGATGTTATTTGGACATCGAAGACATTCGAAGAGGTCACCATGGGCATATTGTGATTATTTTACATACCAAGCGATGTATCGAGAAATTGATCAGGATTCTAATCGATTTATGAAAATAAGAGTTTGTTGCATTCCTTACAAAAGGAAAAGGAAGTCTAAAACAAACCTACCCTATTCTTCATTTCAGATTAAACCCCCATCCCAGAGGTCAGAAAAGTAAGTGAAGCCTAATTTTTAAGACCTGTTTTGAAGCCCTTTCATACTGATATGATACATCACATGTTTGGGGGGTTTTCCATTGTTGTTATTTACAGAGAAGGACAGACAAAGCGAGAAAGTGAGAGCAAGGGGATGTTGACCTTTCCCTCTGACCCGCTCCCTCACATAGTTTGTCCAATGGATGAAGATGCTATTCCCCCAAACCGTTTCTGTAGTGCACCTCCCCACAGTGAACCTCCACCACCTCTCCTCCCCCTTTCCTCCATCACTCCCAGGTATAGTTGTCCTGGCACCTTTTTGATTTCGCTTGCTGTAGGTGTGTTTTCCCCTCCTTGACTTTTGACACTTTTTTTTTCTTTATGGACTTTAGGATTTGCAGAAACTTGGAGTACGTTCTACTGAAGATTTGCTGATAACTTATCATTTCCATCAGTACTAAAATGATTAAAATGTATTTTCTGCATTGGAATTGATCTGCTATAATGATGTGCATGGTGCAGATTATTTCCCAAGTGTCTTCAGTCAACAATGTAGATGATCAGCACACACTATCTCACCTGAAATGCAGAAAGCCTGTAACATTTATTTTTAAATGAGATTTTCAAACAGCGGGTGGATCTTTGAAGCCTGGATGTAGATGTCGATGGTCCCACTTCAGCCGACAACGAAGTATTGGAAATGTTTAAGTGATTCTGTTCCTTGCAATCCACACAAATTTTATATGAATTGTGCGGAAAGTTGGATTGTAATCATCAGTTCAGTTGACTTGTAATGATCATATTTAAACAGATGAGGTTATCAGAATGATTAATTATCATATTCATGCTGAGATATTGCACCAGTATGGTTGGTTGGTCACAACTCACAAGTTAAAATATTGGTTGGAGTAAGGATGATATATATTTTTAAGCAGTTTTGGTGCTGATACTTAGTGATGTCCCGAGTGGATCCAAAGGATCAGATTTTAATGGATCGATATCTAAAATAAAGTAGATAAAATTTTGAACCTTTCGTTTACTGAACTTTACTGTGTTTTTTCCACCTCGCCTACTAGTGTTGCAGTGCTGCACTTCCTAATGGCAGCTGAGCTCTACAGTGCAGCATTTCACAAAAAAACGTGATTGGGAAATCCCTAATACAGATACTGGTGCATCGTGCATTTCTAAGACTTACAGTGCAGTTTTTTTCCACTGTATTTGAAACAAAAAATGCTGTGTATTGGCTAAATTGACAAACTTTTGAAACCTTCACAGCTGTGGGAATGATGGAATATCTGGACACAGAAGGAGTGGCCGCATTCAAGAGATCAGAGCACAAACTCCTAAAAAGCAGCGCAATACAGACATCGGAGCAGCTCAGAAACCATCCAGACAGAATCCGTCCCCCACAGAAAGACAAAAGGAGAGTGGGAACATGGTAGGAGGTTTATAAAGTCTTGAGATACTCTTCAGTAATCAATGAGTCACTGCTCATGCAGCGCCCATGCGTCTGTGATTTGTAGGTACAAGTGTCCCAGTCCCAGCAGCCAAGAGGTGAAAGCACACATGGACATGAGAAACAAAACGAGGTCAGTTTTATCTTTCCTTCCTCTAGATGTTCTCCAACTCGACCCTGTCTGTCTCCGATGGTCTCTGTCTGTATCTTAGGGTCTGTTTTCGTGCCCTTTATGGTATTTTTCATGTAATAAAGCTGTCCGTGTCTAATCTGTTTGCGCAGCAGCTGTACTGTGGGGCTGCATATGCCAACATTGGAGACCTGTACAGTGAACTGGGTGTGAGGGTTAACTGAGTGATTTTAATCCTCCTTCACGGTCTGCTGCATCTGACACAGACAAGCAATTGAGGGTCTTAATGTGACCCAGTAACGCTTAGACCGCAGATGTTGTGTAATGCAGTGCATCCTCATTGTCTTCTCTTTCCCTTGTCGTTCAAAAATTGTGTACTTGAAATATATAAAAGTTCACAATAATCCTGAATGCATAGTGCTGCGTTTAATTCTGAACAAAAGTGAAAGAGGTTTGGAAAACATTTCCAACTTTTTTTCTTTTTCTTTTATAATTAAAATGAGCCAAATAATGCTTTTTCCACAAACAGCAGTGTTTTCTTGTTGGATGTTTAGTTGGTTGGATCCGCAGCTCAGATGGTATCAGTGTTTGGATGAGCTCCATTTTCTTAAAATAACTAAAATGTTTTATGTATTTATTTTTCAGGATGGATTTGATTTTAGTTTTACAGCAGAGCGGCGAAATAGGTAAGTGGTGTTGTTACGTTTTCTCAGCATGCACGAGTCATTTAGTTGATATGGAGGTGTTTACTTACACATTTTGTATGTGGAAAAGCTGCTCACACAAACATTCTTTTTAGGCCCTGATCAGACCGGCTGTGGTTTATGCAGTGAGAGGCGTTTTTTTCTAGCTGTTTTCTATAGGCAGTTAGCGTTTTGAGCACTGATCATGCACCTCACATTTTAGGTGCTTTGAGAGCCTCGCGTTTTTTTTGCAGAAGCGCTCTGAACGCCTCGGGTTGATAAAACCTTCAACTCGGAGTAGAAAAGTGCGCGGCATCACTCGTCCAATCGGATGCGATTTGTAAGTTTACTTCACAGCTGGATCGCGGTTAGGCAGTTTGCCTAGCAACAATTTAAGCACCTTGCGCATTGCAACTTGCAAAAAGCACTCTGCCTGATCGGGGCCTTAGGCATGTGCAGATTTTAATTGTATAAATCAAGAAGGGTTAAAAAAAAAAAACCTTTACAATTTTGGATAGGAGTGTCACTGTTCTCCAAACCCACGATTCAATTCGATTTTCAATTGTAAACTTTTTTTTTTCATCCATCAGTGCTGGGGGAAAAAAAAAAAAAGATGTCATTGACTATTGAGTCTCGATTTGTTAAGATACACAGATCGTTGGTTTTATGCCCTAACAACTGTTTGATTTCATTTTCCAAATTCTCATTTTAAAATATAGGCTACATGGTATCACGTGTGATATAATCGCCTTTTTTTTGGAATCGAAATTGTGACACCCCATATTTTGGAATAACAGTGAGCAAGCAAATATTTAAAGAATGAGTCGCAGTAATTTCTGTGATGCAAGCATGGTTTCAGTAGTTTTTCCATATTACCTATAGTGCCATGCCAGTGGAAAAGGGGCATATTTTAAGTTTTTCATGAACCGGGAACGAGTGAGTGGTAGGATGCCAGAAGCAAGATCTTGTATTGACAAGATATATTGACACTTCTGTGAGGAAAATTATATGTACAGTAGGTGTTTTTATTTGTCACAATGACGCTGTGTCTGCCTTGTGAATTATGTCTGAAAGTTTAATTCCCCGTTGCTGTTTTTTATTGTAGGCGACAGAACCGAGAAAGCCCACGGAAGAAAAAGACGGTCTCTGCGGCAGAAAATGTAGCCGAGCAGTTTGACGACACCACTCAGAATCTTGACTCTGCTACATCTGACATGGATACATGCATGGGATTTGCTGTTGGACACACTGTTGAAAATGCATCTGCCCCGAAGGGATGGGTGATCGGCCCCTTGTTTCAGTCATTCAAGTCGAAGATGGCCAGTTTCACAGAGATAGTAATGAGTCCGGTTAAACTGTTCAGAGCTAATAGTCCTCTGTCATCCTTGGACCATCCAGACAAACTCAGTGCGTGTGAGCTACAGGCTGAACACTCAGAGCCAAGTGATATGTTTGATCTAGAAGCACAAAGTGAGACTTGGAATCAGGGCAGCAAAGCTAGTCAGCAGAGGCTCAGTGAAGAAGAACGTGCACAAAAACCTGTTGCTCTTAAATATTCAAAAAAACTGTCGTTTGATGTGGAGCTGTCAACACACAGCTCTGACTCGGCAGATGAATGTGCAATAACTCAGAAGGGCAAAAACTCACCTGATTCTGTGCCTTTGCAACACAGTCCCTTCCCCTGCATTGTTTCGGAGGAAGTTTCAGAATCTGATGGGACCTCTAAACTGTTACAGCCCTCTGTCAGTGTAAGTGCCTCACATCAATCCAAGTTAAAGATAACCAGTCCCCTGAAGGACCAGAAAGGCAAACTGGTTGTCCGGCTGAAAGCACTGCCTAGGAGGTGTACAGGAAATAGAACTGAAGCAGAGAATACTTTAACATCCAAAGTCACAATGGAAGAGTCTTACCCAGAGGTTATTGATGAGCAAGTTTCTCACATGAATTCAGTCAAATCAAACAAAGCTGACTCAAGAGATATTGGCAAACAACTGTCATTATCTTCCTCGGTCTGTTATGGTCAGCCAGGTGGTGATGATGGTGATGATGGCGGCCGGAAAATAGAAAGTTGCCGCTTGGTTTGCCAAAACCTCCAGAATAAGTTAACTGACAGTGTTAATGGAAGAACACTAAAGCCTACTTTGGATACTCAGCAGCTGGAATGTCAGCTAAACCCTGAAACATATTCAGCTGCAGGTCTTGGGAGAGCAAAGAGGGGGCTGAAACTGGACTGTCATTCCCAAGACTTTGTGAAGAGGAAACGATTGACAGCAGATATATGCACAAAGGATACAAAAACACGAGCGGTATTAAATGTAGCTTCAGATAGTGGCGTATTGAGAGTGCTAAGACCAACAAGAAAGGAAGTTGTGTCAACAAATACCATTGTAGATAGGGAAGAAACGGTGAAGCCTGCTAGAAAAAGACCGGCAGTTTCAACAAGAGCAAATAAAGGAAAAGGTGGAGAAGAAATGCTTGCTACATTAAATGAAACAGTGTTAAACATACAGACTGAAAGTTCCTCTCATGCGACGTTGGTTGGCTCACTAGACAAAAGCAGTGGTGTGTCAGAGAACAACCGAAAGAGCGGCCGCAGCAAGGTGAAGCCCAGTGGTTCATGCAAAAGACTGAAGACCAGAACAGGTCTTGGTAAACCTGATGTAAACATTGATAACAGTATGGATCTGGAAACCACAGTGGCAATCACGTCTACAAAACAAGTTGTGCAGCAACCGTCACCAGAAGCCTTTGCCGGTCCTGGTATAAAGCGGCTCCAGAGCACAAGCAAGTGCAGGAATATAAACACCAAACAACTAAAACGGAAAACGCCGAGCCAAGGGAGTGCGACTACAGAATCAGACAGCCCTTTGGTTTCTACCTCATCAGCACTATCAGTGGAACCATTAGAGCTAAAGCCTACAGACTTTAATACCGCTCAGCATGTTCAAAAAGAGGAGAGCAGGAAAATGGAGCTGAACCAGCTGTCCAAGAGACCAAAAAAGGGTTTTAAAGGAGCTGTTAAATCATCTGCGTCAGGTGGGACTCAAGAGACAAAGCAATGTATTCATAACCATAATTTGATAACCAAGGAGAATCAGTCTAAAGAAGGCAAAAGTAAAATCTCACTGAACCCTGTATATTTTGAAATGACACCTTTTGAAAGTAATCACCAACTTATTCATTCACCCTCCCAAGTTCATTTAGACTATGTACACTTAAGTAATGAAAAGCGTACCGCTTCCGTGGCAGATGAGGTATTTCCCACTGATGCTGAAGCCATTGACCACAGCACCATGAATGTCTCTAGGTTACGGTCTAGTGCGAGAAGGGTTAACATTAAGCCAGGGCGAGCAGCTAATCAAAGGAGAAAATGCAGGGTTTTGCAAAGTAGGACACATAAAGGTGACGAGGTGACAAACTCCGTCACTATGGATGATGCAGACCTGGCTACAGCAGAACGCGCAACAGAAAATAGCCTTTCAAGGCGCTTGTTACGCAGCTACTCTTGCCCAGAGATCCCCTACCTCCGGTCCCATGACACACCTTGGCCTTCGTCTCTGCATTCGCCCCATCACAGCAGGATTCACACACCACACCAGCATCAGTCTTCCCACACTCCTCTGGACCATCGTGCACAAAAATCCCTGCTGCGGACCCGTCGCCACACAGTCTGCAGTGTAGAAGTGGAGAGAGAGATCGCCCCTCTCTGCCTTCGTAAGGAGGTGTACCCAGCCAGAAGATCTGTCCCATACGACAGTGCCACCCAGCACCTGTCTCCTAGTCTTGCACTTTCTCCCAGCACTTCCCTCTCAGCTCTTGCTTCCTGTTTCCTTTCAAGCCCCCTGGCTTTCCTTTCTAAGAAAGGTGACGGCAGAGGAGCTGCTGCCAGCCCCAGCACTTCCAGTCACGTTTGCTCCCTCACCTCCTCTTCTTCGACATACTCATTGAGCTCTTCAGCATGGCGCCTTCCAGGATTCCTTGAAAGAACTGACTCCTCCAGCGCGGCCTTGGACTCTAGCAGCAGGTAACACACTTTTTAAACACACTTATGAACACTTAACACCAGTCACCAGTGGCAATAATTAACATCCACTGTATTTGTACATTTCTCCCATGGTTTTTGTAAATATTAATACTTTTAAATCTACGCACGCTGTACAAACCAGGGATATACTGTGTATATCCATCTACCTCATGTACATAAACTACCTGTTACATTAATCATATTTATCTCAGCATCATTTGCACTCTGCACCATTGCACTGACTGTCGTACTGTCAAACTGCTGTGTATGTGCATAGAGCGCACAGATACCCGGAGCCAAATTCCTTTGTATGTGTACACATACCTGGCCAATAAAGCTGATTCTGAAAAATCTGTAATAAGATGCTCAAATATGTTAGCGCTATACTGATATTAACTCCTGGCTTCTTTGCAGTGGGAATCCCCAGGAGTGCGAGATTGAGAGAAGGCAACAGAGTGAAGAGGAGGATGATGGCGAGGACACAAGCTCATCCAGTCAGGAGTTTGAAGATGTAGCGTTGAGAGAAGAAAAGGCTTTTTCTGATTCTGAAATCAAGGTACGCGTTATCTTATGTACGTATAAGACATCTTGTACTACGGGTGTCATAACACATTGTTATTGTGCATACTTTTTATATTGAATCCCTTTTGATTTTTGGACTGTTTATTATACTAAAATAAGCCGTTTCAAGACCCGACATTTGTCATTAGTTTATGACATGTAATATGTCTTTGTCTGGCCTTATGCTCAGTTTCCAGCTTGTTAGGTACACCTAGATAACATTAATGCAGTCCAATACAACAGCCACGCAGTAAATCCTTCCTTCAGAAAGGTATAATATAAAATTTTTGTTGAAACTATTTGAGAGATGTTGATTCAACTTTATGGTCATTTGGTGGCTGTAGTTTGTCACAGCTATATTTCGGGAATACTTTCAGAATGATTAAGGTTACTTATGTTCTTTTTTTCATCATCACAGGTGGTGCAAAAGCACGAGGAACGAGGGAAGGTGTCGTCTATTAGAATTCGGAAAACCTTACCCAAACCTCAGAACAACCTGACACCCATGGGCCTGCCCAAACCCATCAGGTAAATACCCTGTATACATGAGCGTGGAAGTTCTCTCTAGACTTTGGGAACGGTATGTTTGACAAATTAAGCTCAACTCGAAGGTTCTTTTTGGTACTTTTACCTTCATCTGCAAATGGAGCTGGCAAATGGAGTATTTCTGCCTCATTGTTAACCTCAACAAATCAGCCACATTTGACCCAATCAAATGGATGCCTCTTTTTCCTTGACCTCCTTCCCCTATAAGCAAGATGAGCAAGTTCAGGTAGACAGCCAGAGTTAGCTAGGGGGGTACCGCAGGTAACTGTAAAAAAGCAAGCAAAAAGGGGGGTAACCAGGAGTGCTGAGGTAGCAAGATAAAATTCTAATTCCTTTGTTTCTATAGTACTTACAGAAATAGTAGTAATTTAACATTATTTACCTAGATGGTGAATAGTAAAGCCTGGGTTCCACCAGGCACAGCTGCGTCGCAGCCGGAGCTGATCACAGCCATTCTAGACAGTGGTTGTGATTCCACCAGATGTTCCAGCTTCTCTCCGCGGTGAATACGCGGCGAGTCTGTTTTTGATGGAAGCCGCATCAAGCTACACAGAGCTGATCGAACAGGGCAGGAAGTCAGACCGAAACGTCATAGAGGAATCCGGTCCATTTTCAAAATAAAACACCCTGTGCAGACTCCTGATCATATATAAAAAAAAAAACACAACTAAAATAGAAACTATTTAACTAAGTAGCCTACTTACCCATGGTAGAAGTACAAAAGTCAAGGAAAAATGACCAAATCCACAAGTCAACAAGTCAGGCAGGCAAAGCGCTCTGCTTCTGAAACTCTCCCAGCAGGGTATGAAGCCGCTTGGATGACAAAAAAAAAAAAAACAAGTCGCAGACGCAATGTTATAGAGCTGTGTCTGGTGGAATGGTGGCGTAACACGCGTGGTAAGTTTTTAAAGGGAAATCTTAAGCAACAGTTTTCTAGCTAGTGTTACCTGTGTGGCTGATTACCAAACACTGGGTCAAATGCAAAGGTCTATAAAGACTTGATAGATGCAGCTTTTAAGTAAAACAACTTCTGTGCTAATTATAAATATACAAGGTCATGACTGATCATTTGAAGCAAACTCAAACTTGTTACTATTTAACACACCCTAAATAGTAATGCAGAAGTCACTCTTCTGCCTTGTATTATGTTGGCCTTTGAAAATAGGTCAAATTCTATTGGGTCATGCTCTGCCCTACCATTGAAAGTGAATTTATGTTGGTTACAGTACATGTTGTCTATTGAACATTGATCAATATTCACACTGATTGCAACAGTGATTTTTATTTTCTTCTCCCCCCTTATGTTAAATCACAGGCTGAAAAAGAAGGAGTTCAGTTTGGAAGAAATATACACCAATAAGAATTTCAGCAAACCCCCTGAAAGGTATGGTCGACATTAACTGTAGATTCACGTCAAATGATGCATATAAAGGCGCACACACTAGATATTTCATGAAGGTTAACAATTCACAAGTCTTTAACAAATATTTAGCAGTTTCACCACCTTTTCCCTTTATATTGGGAACACTAAACGGTTTCCCCGGCCCTGAAATGAACCCAGTGTTTTTGCTCCGTTATCTATTAACACGCCATGGGACTCTGCTGCCCACCAGCTGTTAACCGCTAACTAACTCTCCTCCTGCCGATTTCAACACGGATTTGTTGTTCTCAATGTAGCATTATCATGGACAAAATAAGATACTCAGACGCAGCCAGGGTGGTGCCTGGGTAAAGTTAGCTAGCTATTAGCAAGCAGCGGACTAGACTGTTTCAATAAAATGATGTGCTCGGTCTGTAACCAGCACAACATATTTGTAAGGTCCTGCCAGCGAGCCCTTTGTGATAGATGGATCTCAGAATCTTCATATTATTCGTGGGGTCTCGTGCTGATTAGTCAGCCAGGTAACTATAGTAACAGCATGAGAAGAGGAGCTCCGCTGTAGTCGAGGCTCGGTTCAGTTTTTCATTTGTTAAGCAACAGTTATACACACACACATAGAAAAATCCTTTTTCGTCCCAGGGAAGATCTCTGTTCGTCCCCGGGTCGCTGTTAGTGTCAAGCCCTGGTGAACACACTACATACTCAAAACCTCCTTAGAATTAGTATGCTGAATAGTTTTGGACACAGCTACAGCTTCACCTGCAGATTGTTGATGATAGTGAGACAAAAAAAGTCTGACCAGATGGTGGCAGCAGAGGAAAGATCATGTTGATGCAGCTGATATTTAGGGTTCTGCAGCCTGTTGCACCAGCTGTGTCGAAGTTCAAACTTAGCCAAGTTATAACGTAAATTATTACCAAGTTGTGATTTAAGCGTTGTTAAAATAAAAGCGGTTGCATCATGGAGATAAGTTACAACATAACTCTTAAGTAACAACTAATTAGTTACACATGCCCCTTATTTAGTTGTGAATCATAGAATGTCACAGAATTATACCCACTATAATGGTAAAACCGTAGTTTTTCTGCCACACGGCATAATTTTTCCATTAGTTGCATTCTTTATTATACACCGTAATCCAGAATAGACCTAATGTAATGATATTGCAATATTGATCTAGCTTACTATGATGTGCCAAGATGCAAAGTGGCTCATGCCAGCCAGAAAGCTAATGCACACAGTAACCATGACGATAGAACTCTGTCTTTGATCGTTGATTGACAAATTGATTGTACATCCAAACTATTTAGGTTATGACCCTATTACTTGGGGCCGACTCAGTTACAATTTAACTAGTAGTTGCTAAGCCTCTAGTGTTGACTTTAAAAACACCCTAATTTAGGAGAGAACTGGCACATAGCTGGTGCAACCCAGTGCTGGTCTCTGTATTGGTAATGGAAAAGTGGTATTTGTGCATGATTAGTAATTAATGGCATGTTATACTCCCTTAACTTCCTGTACTCGCTCATTGATTGTAATTCGTTCCTCGTATTTCAGCCGTCTGGAGACCATATTCGAGGTGCCTCTGAATCGCCGGAATGGTTCGGAGTCCTGGTTTGGCCAGAAGCGCGTCAAGCGCTTTTTGGAGTTCCTGGAGGTCGGTGAGGCCAGAAAACCAAAGAAGCCACTTGTTGGTTTTGCAAAGGCAGGTATTTCATCTTCCAGGACAAGACGAGGGTGCTTCCCTAAAGACGAACCGTCCCTCAGCGTGCAGGATGTGGACTCGCTTCTCTGTGCCAAGCTCGAGGAGCTGACTTTGTGGTTGATACGTGATCAGAAAGACAGTTGACGGATACCTCTTAAATGTCGATTGTTTGGCAGCCATTTAAAAAAAAAAAAAAAAAAGCACTGCAAGAGATAATGCTGTCTATGACTATTTCTAATGTGTTTTCAATATGAAGATTCACTTGTGAGCTCTTTTTGTTTGTTTGTTTTTTGTCAGCACAGTGTACAGTTGCTGTCTACAAGTTATTATTGAAGAATTGCATTTGAATTCTGTAGCATGTGTAGCCCGCAAGTTGAAGAATAATACACCGTAGCATCCTAAATGTGTTGCCTCATAGAAGTTGGTCATAAATACAGTAAGTTGCTTCTTTCTTTTTTTTTTTTTTTGTTTGTCATTACTGCACTTAAACCTCTGCCGTCCACCCCACCAGCCACTTTCCACCTTCAAAGTGAAACTGTCTAGAAGCAAACGTTGACGTCCTTGATTTATACACTTGTACAGTATCCTAGCATCTTCGGCATATCTTAAGTTTCTAAAACCTCAGACTTACCAAGAGTTTTACAAACCTGCACAACGTCTTTGGGTGAGTGATGAGGCCGTTTTGTTACAATGACACTTATCAAAAGTGATAATGCAGAATGCATCAGATTTATTTTGCGTGGTCTCGTTTGATTGAAAGCGTTGTATTACATAAGTAGTAGTGACCTTGCAGCATCGTTGCAAGTTATTTTATAAAGGCAGCTATTTTTTTTTTTTATTATTAAATGCTGACCATAGCTTTTAAACATGCCAGCAAGAGATTTGGATTTGCTGCAACCAGTTTCACAACCAACAAGTGTCTGTCCTCTAATTGTATGTACAGTCAAGTGTGTTGGCAGGCAGCATGCACCGTGTAACTCATTTTACTCCGCTCAGGGCAGACCCTGTTCAATTATTCAATTGTTGGTGTTTGTAAATTTATGGCTGAAGAGGTTTTTGTTGTATAAACTATAACTTGGAAACAAGAGCGCACTCCAGAGAGCATTTCTAATCAAGAGTGGAGGTGTCCAGATTCCACTGCTAGTTGGCTTTTTTTATTAATTACCTGTGGTTCTCCCTGGATTGTTTTGTGGTGTCTATATTTGTATTGCAAATGTAACTTCTTGATGAACTGCCCATGTATGATATGTATTTTATTTTTTTCTTTTGGGGGGGGGGGGTTGATGAGGTTGCCTTAACTGTAAGATTTTCTGTTGAAAAGTCCAGTATGTAGATTGACCATCGGAATACCGCTCGCATCACCCTCCCGTTCCAAGCGTGTAGGAGAAACTACGGCGGCTGCAAAAAAAAAACAAAAACCGCGAACGACCGTATCTACAGCCAGTGATTGGTTTGTCCGTTCTGGGCTACTGTAGCAACCGTAGAAGGGCACCCGCTCCCTGTGTAGATTTAAAGACTGCTTATTCTAAGGTAATGAAACACAACGATTCTTATTTTCAGGTGATTGTACACTAATGAAAACATACTTGTAAATATTATATTCCATTTCTGCCAATAGCTCCTCCTAAATGTTAGATACTGGACCTTTTTAAATGGATGTTTTGTAGGCGTATTTGTAATCTGTTTTTTGTTTTGTTTAATGAGGGCATGTTAAAATGCTTCAAGGAACTCAGAGCACAAACGTTTCTGTCGTTTTATTATGAAATTGTATCTGTTTGTGTTTGTATACAACTTAAACATATTGATACATTTGACATTAATAAATCTAACATGGTAACAATGCAATAATGCCAAAATAATGTTGGCAGCAAGAGCAGGATTTCATAATGTTCTGAAGAAGCACTGCCATGCCATTTTTTTTTTTTATTTCCAGTACACACCCAATCCTTGATGAACAAGTTTATGTTGTTTGACAGATTTAGTCATCCATGACCATTTGTATTATCTGCAAGTATATACAGTATCTAAGAAGGAGTATGTTAAATTGTAATGGCATTTAAGGTGCAAAAATATTAAGGATTGGGTCCTTACTGGGGAATGACAATTCTAATCTTTAATATATAATGTAAATGTGTCATGTAGTTTAATGTCTCAAACTATAGTTAATGCTGGATTTTATATTGTCATTTAGATTTTGAATTGTCCATATGTTCATATATTGTTCAATAAATATTATAGTGTATAAAAAAACATGAAAAGGTTGAAAGATTTTTAAGTGTTTGTTCTTTGTGTAAAAAAAAAAATGTAAATAGTTAAGAGCAAGTAGAAAAGTGTAAAGTGGGACAGCAGTCACTTGATCAGCACAAGAAAGACTAAAGCATTCCCTTTGTGTTTCGTGTAACTCCCAGTTTGTTCATATTCTCATGGTTTTTAGTACTTGATAAGAAGCTTTGCACTGCCTGCCGTCTGGCCCCGTAAATAATCCTAAACCAGAAGAGCCACTTCTCTGGTTATCTTCTGAGAGGTTAGTCAAAGTTGATCAGTCTTGCAGAGTGAAAAGATATGAGATCAGTGCTATTAGTATGGGAGTTAAAGCCAGGATGGCAACCCATGTCACGATCGAGATGATGCCAAATTTTCTTGCCTTTTGTGAAAATTCCGCAGCCCTCTCTGGATCTGTCGTCTTCTCAGCCTGTTGAAGTGAGGAATTAAGGGTTAAAATCAGAAAACGCAAGGCACAACGAAACTAATATCACTGACAATAAGAAATAATCCAGTTTCTCATTTAGCTAGTTCTGTGGTTTAAAGTACACTCTAATCCTTGTGTTTTTTTAACATTGACTTTACTTCCTCATTGTTTGGAATCCCACAGACCTCACTGCTGTATGTGTAAAAAAAACAAAAACATACCTGCAATCAACCATTTTTTTAATATTCTCTTTTCTTCTGATCCTATTAAAACCTAATATGTGGAAAAGTCTTGAAGTGGTAGCCCTTACTCTTGTCACAAGTTGTGCTTGCACATTGGGTCACAAAATACAGAAATGGCCATGAAATGGTAATTTGTCATTACAGTGTGTTATGGGCTATGCAGGAACAAATAGATATTCCTTCTTACATGCCAAAAGGTGTGTACAGTATGTTATCCTACAGAGTCGTGTTACTATTGTTTGGCGTCAACACCACACAGAGGTCTACCTTAGACTGTTTTGGGATTTGGAAGGAGTAGTTCTGTGCAAAAAGACCTGTCAACACCAATCACAGATACAAAACACAATGGAAATCCATTGAATTTAACCCTGTTTTACAGCTGCGGTCTCTGAGACCCCAAGCAGAAGTACTTATTTCTTGTGGCAGCTTCTGAAACATGCAATCGGTTCATAATTTTACAAAATAAGGAAAAGTCATGATGAAGGTGATAAAACAATGACAAGGGTGTGTTTTGAGCTGTTAAAGAGAGCTCCAGGAGTCTCCAGGAGCCCAAACACAACATGAGGCTTAAAGGTGTTACAAACGACAAACTTTGTAAAATTATAACCGTCATGAAACTCAAGGTGTTTTCGAAAAGTCGACTTTCCCTGAAATAGTGTAGATAGAATCTGTTTACTCTGTTGCACTGAGGCTTCTTGATAAAAGTATTTGATAGCAAATCCTCTAATTTTCTAATTTTTGTTGATGTGGACTGTGAAAACCAAATTGTCTCTTTGGTTTACATTTTTTCAAGTCTGTCTTTAGAAAAAACCCTTGTGTGTCCTGTATGCTACATTGAAAGAGTTCTTGTCCACTATTGTTTCTTGTGGTTACGCTGGCCATAAAGATAGCCTTCCTTATTTCAATGTAAGTGAAGCGGAGGACAAAATCCACAGACCTCATTCTGTGTAAATCTACTTTGCCTCTTAACTTATATACTGTATATATATATATATATGTGTGTGTGTGTGTGTGTGTATAAGGCTTCAGCAGTCTTGAGTTAGAGAAATGAAGTGAATATCAAGTTAATATCTTACAAAGATGCAGTCTTTTTAGTGCTAAGTATTTCCCTCTTTGTGTTACTGTCCCTCTGCAGTCGCTCAGCATGCAAACACAGTCCATTCAAGCAAAAGAGGGAATTTTGTGCTTTGAAACTCTGGAAGATTTTCATATGTATGTTTGCTTCAGCTGAACTTTAGGGGTCATTTTTACACAAAATGACGACTGTGTTTGACTTACATTGAAATCGCTTTAGGAAGGAAGGGATATCTTTGCAGCCAGTGTGGACAGGAGCCTTTGGCGGTAAAAGTGACCCACGCTATGTGAAGTCTGCTGACGCCGTGAACTAATTCTTGTAAATAGGTTCACATTTCGTAAAACTGTCGCTTTGCTGCCGTTTAGAGCAGACTGCAGGAATTTGGAATGTGCAGCTTTAGGCTGACTGAAAGTCATTTTGACTGGCTGAAAGAAACCTGGGGCAGAAAAGAAAAGAGCCAGATGATATAATACCTTGACTGAATTGATCAGAGCCTTGATTCCAATGCACGAGATCCCACAGATGATGCTGCAGATGGCTAGTTTCCTGTGGTTCTTGTCATCGCAGCAGGAGGCAGCGACCCGTCCAGTGCAGCTGATCACTTGATTGCACGTGTTGTTGTTTTGTGTGTCACTCGACCCTGGAACGGTATTCAGTGGGACCACTTCATCCTTCGCTACATGTGTCGGATGTGAATTAGACATTTCTGCAAAACATAACAGCATGTTTTAAGAAAGGTTTACCTGAGTAATGTCACAATTACTAAGACCACCTAACAGTTTGGGTGAGTCGTGTGCAAAAGTGTGCTGAAAAGCGAAGAACAATTTTAAGCTTTGTCTGGGTGGCTGCTTTAGGGTTTTAACTTTGTTCACACCTGATAGAATTGTTTGTTTTTCAAGATAAAGGGACATTTAAGAAACTCATTTCACCCTTTATGTTAAGCCAAACCCTGCCTAGGCCAATTTTACTCAGGCTGTACTATAATAATAATAATGATTATCTTTATTAGTTATATTTATGCTTTAATGTCCCAGGTGTATGAGGGAACTTTCATGTGGTCTTTTTGGAATATTTTTCCGACACAATGGGACCGATAACCTCAGAGTTATTTCACTTCTCACTGACTACACAGGTTGTATTTGATCTTTTCTGTTCTATTCATGTTCCTGCTTACATTCTGAAAGTAATAACCTGATTACTGACGTCACCTCCACTTAACTAAACAATGTCAGAGTCTCCCTCAATTATTAAACCTGAATAGTGCAGTACAAGACTGGTATAACCCTCCATTCGTTCTGCCAAAACCCTGATGCAAGGCCTATTACTGTTTTGAAAGAGTTTCCCCTCGGGGATTAATAATGTATTTCTGATTCTGATTGTAGCTGTACATAAAATAACAAAACTCCCACAGAGAGTCATGGTTTTGTTAAGGTGTATACATATAAAAATGTCCCTGAATAATAAGACTAAAATTTGTCCCCCTCTTAAACCTTTCCTACCGGTTTTTTGGACACACCAGTATCAGTCAAAGTATAATTTGGGTGCCAACATGGGCCAAAGGGAATATTAAGGGTTTGCATGATCACCAATCATGTCCTTGTGGAAAATGCTGTTACTTCCCTTTACTGACTGCCCAGGTGGGGCATGCTGCTGCTTTAATTTGTGCTAAAATAGACGAATGTGTTCCCAAGTTGCCCTTGTGGCCTGTGTTTACCTTGTATTAATAGTTTATCAGCTTTGACAAGTTTACGCTGAGCAGTTTGACCTGTTGCCCACAGAAACGGGCAAGACCATCTCCGCTTTAATGGCTAATGGCGTAACATGGGGTGCAGCGGCAAGTGTTCTCTGTTAACTATACAACAACAACAAAGAAGCTTGAAAAACTTGTACGAGCACACCTTAAAAATGTTGAAACCTCCCACTTGGCTGGCAAGTTGTCATGGCAAAATGAAACAAAAAATATGACTTATCTAATCCCTGATTTGATCAAAGAGCGGCACGCCAGCACTTGAAAAAAATGTGTATCAGCAGAGAGTTGGACTGAGAGAATAATAGTTTCATTGTGTATTCTTACACAGGCCTGTGAATCATTTGTAATGAAAAGCTTAGTGATTCCGGTCTGTGCCCTCAAACGTAAACGTGTGGATTACTAAATTTGAGTCAGAGTTAAAGTTTCTATACTGTAATTATACACAGTTGAAAAGAAAACCCTAACGGTGGTTCTCAAAGACAAAAGGAAGCATGTACAACTTGAATAAGGAAAGTGAATATAAAATTGACCAGATACTTTAAAAGCAATTAAACATCATTCAAGGTTTAAATTCTTAATTTAATGTACAAACCTGATCAAATTTAAAAGGCACCGTTTTGAATCTGCTCCTCAGTCTGAACACACTCCTTCAGTTGTTGCTCAGTTGTTGTCCAGTGTGTTATTTAGAGTGATATTAAAGTCTTAACGAGATGGTAGGCAGATGTATTGTCTTCTTGTCTCCTAAACAAAATCCCAGCTTAAGGTGGCAGCTGCCACATGAAGGTTCTTCCTTTAGATATGAAAGTTTCAGTGAAGATTTCCACATGTGGTCGTCCAAACACCACTGCTGTCACTGTAGTAGGAGTCCAAAAGACAACAGCTCCGAGGCCAACTTGTCCCCGTCAAAGCACAGTGCTATGTAAGTTGTTAAAAGACAGGAATGAGCGCCAGGAGTGAAACTCAGTGTGAAACTTCCACGCCCATTTACTTTGCAGGCTCCTTCCTTCTTTTCTTGCCCTCCCACACATACAATCCCTTCGTTCGCTCTGTTGAATTAGTTCTCATAATCTATTCCATGTAGTCACGGTTTCGGCTTCCTCTCTCCTTCCTTTAACACGGATTCACATGCTGCACCGTGCCACAGTGCAATCTTTCCTCACTTCTTTCCCACACAACATTCCTGAGGACTTGGGGAAAGGTGTGCCAGCACTTGTTTCGCCTCGGGGTGAGACAGTCACAGATTCCAGGTGTCTACATTGTTTTCTAAATTCATCCTGGAAGAGTTAACAGATCGTATGTTTTTGTCGTTCATTCAACACCTCATCAGCTTTTTGCTCAATCTCTGCATCTTTATATCACTTTGAAACACACACTCTTCTTTTGGGGTCTAGAGGGTCGAACAGGCCTCTTCTTGTCTCCTGCCATCCCGCTGCTGTATGACCCAGGGATAAGAAATATTTACTCGCCCTTAACTCAGCTATTAATGACTACCTGACTGCATTTTATTCAGAGCTGACGCCACCCACTGTACTCTCTACCAGCCTCATAGATAGCTGGATCTTTCCTCATGGTGAAAAATAGCATGAGAGGGATCTGCAGTGGCTCTTCATCCAATCGTTGTGGCTCAACAGACCCAGTGTCTGCATCACATACTGACTATTATTCATCCTGTCAGATTCATTCCTCTGTGTTTTAAGAAACTAGAACAGAGGGAACTGACACCCAATCAGGATCAGAATCAGCTTTATTGACAAGTAGGTTTACACATATGAGGAATTTTCTTTGGTACTTTTAGTGCAAAACAATAAACGTAGTATACATACAAAGAAGTATAAAGAAACATACAGCAAGTACTGCAGGTCAAGAATCGTAACTATAAAAATTATCAATAAGATATTAAAGAATATTAAACCAAAATCTTATTAGAGAATAATGATCATAGAATAGATTAAGTGCAATAAGCGACATGTTATTAAAATTACAATGTGTGCAAATATGACGATGTTATTTAAATTACAGTATGTGCAATGTGCAACATCCTCACAAATCCAGATTCAGGAACAGCTTCTTCCCCAGGCATGTCACCTAAAGGACCAATGCCCAAAAACTGTGACCCTCCATTCCCTCCCTATCACATCCCACTTTCCTGGCCTAGTCTTTATGGTCAATACAGTTTAACTGGTTTGTAATATCGTGATAACTGTTGGATGGATTGCCATGACATTTTGAACAAGCATTCATGGTGCCCAGGTGATGAATCGTTATCCCTTTGGTGATCCCCGAAATTTCATATAGTGCCACCATCAGGTCAACATTTCAATTTGTACAATACTTTGGTTTATGACCAAATATTTGCCAAATGAATGACATCCCCCTCAGCCTCAGCTGTACCTATAGTGCAAATGTTAGTATGCTAGCATGCTAAACTAAGATGGTAAACAGTATATACCTGGCTAGTTTAATTCTATTTCTGCACTTGTATTTTAGTCTTTTTTTATTTTAATTTTTGTGTTTTGATTTATTTTAATTTAATTTTACTTTTTCTCTTTCACTAAATCTATGACCAGGTGCTTCCTCCTCTCCCTTAATTGTATCTGTATTTTGGTACTTTTATATTTTTATCTTTATAGTCTACTTATACTTTTATACTGTAGTTTTACATCTCTGTTTGACTGCGATTTTGTTGCGAGACACAATGCTCTCTTGATGGTAATTTTGTCTAATTTCTGACTATACTATTTCCATAAATATCGGTAGTTTGGTAGGTGTGGCCACCGAAGGTCACAGTCCTTTGTGCAATAAACTTAATTATAGGAGCGTAGTGGCATTATTAGTGCGTCTCCCTCCCACGCGCTGCTTATTGGCGCGCTAATCGAAGCGCCGCCTTAAACTCCAAATCAACCAATGAGGAGGCCCCAAACTGAGACGGCGGAAAGAAAACACGGAAGTGCTCCCAAGAGAAACGACAGGAGAGGAACGACACGTAGGCTGTGTTCAGTATTGTTTTGTATAAGGCCAAAATGGACTTTAATTAAGCCTGTTGCGAAGCATATCAGGCTGCAGTGTTGTTCAGCTTGTCAGTTTCGTCAGCTTCCCTCTGTGCCTCGCTCCTGACAGCCCAAATGGAGCCCGCCGGAGCTGCGGTCCTAGCCACTGAGAGATATGGCCGTGCAGGGTCCTGGACGTATGTTGGGAAGGACGGAGTGATGGAGAGGAGAAGAGGTGGGGGGGAGGGCGAGTCAAGAGGAAACTCTGTTGTTGGAGCTTTTAAAGTAAGGGTTTCCATGACAGCGTTTCCCATGTGGCTACAGTGACTGTCCTGCCCCCCCCCCGGTCTAACATTTTAACGTTTGATTTCAGAGCGTCTTTCTGCCTCAAGGCTATCCAGAGAGTGTCAGTAACGACTACCTGCAGTACCAGTTGTGGGACACTGTGCAGGTACAGTAACTGATGCACCAACAACTGTTGAGATCGTCCCCATCGGCCTCAGATTGAAGCTCCCCATGCACTCTCACTCTCTCGCTCTCTCATTCACTCTCTCACTCTCACTCATTCACTCTCTCTCTCATTCATTCACTCTCTCTCTCTCTCTCATTCACTCTCTCTCTCTCTCATTCATTTACTCTCTCTCTCTCATTCATTCACTCTCTCTCTCTCACTCATTCACTCTCTCTCTCATTCATTCACTCTCTCTCTCTCTCATTCATTCACTCTCTCTCTCTCATTCATTCACTCTCTCTCTCTCTCTCATTCACTCTCTCTCTCTCTCATTCATTCACTCTCTCTCACTCTCTCATTCACTCTCTCGCTCTCTCATTCACTCTCTCTCTCTCTCATTCACTCTCTCTCTCTCTCTCATTCACTCACTCTCTCTCTCTCATTCACTCTCTCTCTCTCTCATTCATTCACTCTCTCTCTCTCTCATTCACTCTCTCTCTCTCTCTCATTCATTCTCTCTCTCTCTCTCTCATTCATTCACTCTCTCTCTCTCTCATTCATTCACTCTCTCTCTCTCTCTCATTCACTCTCTCTCTCATTCACTCTCTCTCTCACTCATTCACTCTCTCTCTCTCACTCATTCACTCTCTCTCTCTCACTCATTCACTCTCTCTCTCTCACTCATTCACTCTCTCTCTCTCACTCATTCACTCTTTCTCTCTCACTCATTCACTCTCTCTCTCACTCATTCACTCTCTCTCTCACTCATTCACTCTCTCTCACTCATTCACTCTCTCTCACTCATTCACTCTCTCATTCTCACTCATTCACTCTCTCATTCTCTCTCATTCACTCACTCTCTCTCTCTCTCTCTCATTCTCTCTCTCTCTCTCTCATTCACTCTCTCTCTCTCTCTCTCATTCACTCTCTCTCTCTCTCTCTCATTCACTCTCTCTCTCTCTCTCATTCACTCTCTCTCTCTCTCTCATTCACTCTCTCTCTCTCTCTCTCACTCTCTCTCTCTCTCTCTCATTCACTCTCTCTCTCTCTCTCTCTCTCCTTCACTCTCTCTCTCTCTCTCTCTCTCTCCTTCTCTCTCTCTCTCTCTCCTGTCCCTTTTACACATC
>CM022470.1:4153177-4193221 GCA_011952105.1 Coreoperca whiteheadi | reverse complement strand
CTCTCTCTCTCATTCACTCTCTCTCTCTCTCTCTCTCTCATTCACTCTCTCTCTCTCTCTCTCTCTCTCATTCACTCTCTCTCTCTCTCTCTCTCTCTCATTCACTCACTCGCTCCCTCCCTCTCACTCTCTCTCACACACGGCGGACTGTGGCTTGGTGGCAGAGCCGGTCGTCTACCAATCGGAAGGTCAGCGGTTCGATCCCGGTTTCCCCCAGCCATTTGTCGAAGCATCCTTGAGCAAGATACTGAACCCCAAAATGCTCCCGAAGCTGTGCCTTCGGTGTGTAAATGATTAGTTTAATTTGTACTGACGGGCAGTTAGCTCCTGCCATCAGTGTGTGAATGGGTAAATGTGATATGTAGTGTGAAAGCGCTTTGAGTAGTCAGACGACTAGAAAGGCGCTATACAAGTACAGGCCATTTACATTTACACTCTCTCTCACTCACTCACTCACTCACACTCTCTCTCTCTCTCCCTCTCTCTCAGGCTTTCTCCAGCTCTCTGTCAGGGACTCTAGCCACTCAGGCCTCGCTCAAAGGTGTCGGTGTTGGAAACCAGGAGGCAACAGTGGCTGCGGCCACAGTCACCTGGTTACTCAGAGGTGATCCCTTAAACTGTACCAGATTACTCCGGCATGGTGAGTGAAACTTGCAAACTAATGTTTCCCCCCTGCAGATGGCACCGGCATGTTGGGAAGAATCCTCTTCGCCTGGCGGAAAGGGTAGGCTCATGTTTGTGTCTTTTTCCAGTCCAGTAAAAGTGTTTGGGAGCTTTTACCCATTGTATAAATACCCTCCTTTTTTCCCCTTCTATTTTTACTCCTCTTTCACTGACGGAGGTTCCTCTTTATGACCAGTTGTTTGTCTTTGTTCCAGGAGTAAACTGGACTCTGAGGCCAAGAAGTGGAGGTATGCATGGTGTACAGGCACTGAATTTCAAACGTTAGGTCTAGTCGCGGTCATGAACCCATTTGATGTACTAAGTTCTTTTTTTACCAGACTTTTTGCTGATGTCCTCAACGACGTTGCCATGTTCATGGAAATATTGGCTCCATACTTTCCTGCTTGCTTCACCCTGATTGTGTGTACTGCAGGGATATTCAAGGTAACAAGAAAACACTTTAAATAACTTGAGGCAGCTGTGCTAAAAATGTTCAAGTCAATATATTTTTATTTTACTCTACAATGTATCTAAATTAAGGACCAATGCCAGCCGTAACCAACCAGAGGCCTGAGGGAGAGGCTTAAACTGCTGGTTCCCAACCCGGGGTTCGGGAGTCCTCCACAGGGTCGGCTACACATGACTGTTTATCTCAGAGTGTTTTTAATCTCTGAGCAAAGCCTAAACACATTTTAATAAAATATTCTGAGAAGCCAAAACCAGCCTTTGGTAGAAGAGGCCACCACCCAGCGACATTTGCAGCCTGTGGCGAGGGGCCGCAAGCCGAAAAGGCCAGGAACCACTGGCCTAAACTTTGCATGGCTGTTTCATTTCACGTCGTTGATTCTTTATTATCACTATTTGAAACTGCACATGAAAATGGCAAGCAATCAAACTTAGTGTTTGTAAAGATGCTATTAGGTATTGGTTGGTAAATATAAGCTCACTTGGTGCTATTGTGTGTGTTTTTCTTCTGCAGTCCATTGTTGGGGTGGCAGGCGGTGCAACCAGGGCTGCTCTGACTGTTCATCAGGCTCGCAGAGGCAACATGGCTGACATCTCTGCCAAGGACGGCAGTCAGGTATGTTTGCAGATTTTTCTTGACCGATGTATGTTTGTCAGGCTGTTTATGGTGGAGCAAACCACCAGTGAACAGTGTGATTACTTGTGATAAAGAACATTGTGCACAGTTGTCGTACAGAGGTCTATGTCCTGTACCCATTCATGCGGTCTTCTATTTTAATTATACCAGAGAAAAGAAGTAAATTATTAAGGGAATAACTGTATATAGAGTATTTTGCTGCGGCACATCCCATTATACATGACTAAGTACAATAGGCCTTTTTCACAGAAGACATTTGGTTTCGTCATTGTAGGAAAAGCATCAGGTGCTACTAATAACATTAATGTTGTTCTATTCAAGTGTCCCTGTAAGCCATGAGCATGTGACAGTGAGCCAGCATGCACAACACCAGGACTCTGAAACTGAAGCAGCTAAATGGAATTCAGCCATCATTCATTTTATTATTTACACCTGTGCTTTTCCTACTGTGACATGTGACACTAACAGCTGTTTGCACCGCAGGTTTCTTCAGGTTTCAGTTTAAATTGATAACAACTCTTTACAGAAATCTGCAAAATCATCAAACCAAAGTTTCTGATGGGGCAGCGTGATGCAAATAAGGAATTTTAATTCTTGTCTCATCTTCATGCTCCTTTTATTTCCCACAGGAAACTTTGGTGAATCTGGCTGGACTGTTGATCAGCTTGGTACTCATTCCCCTCGTCACTGATAATCCAATGTAAGGTTTGTTATATTGAGCGTATATAAATTACCATAAGAATCTTTCACAGGGACTTATTTGAAAAGTCTGTCGCGTCTTTTACCTCATCTACCTCCATTCCCCTCCCTCTTTCTGTCCCTCAGACTGACTCTCAGCCTCTTTTTTCTCTTCACCGTCCTTCACCTCTTTGCCAACTACAAGGCTGTGCGTTCGGTCGTCATGGAAACCTTCAACGAGGCGCGGCTTTCGATCGTGCTGCGGCAGTACCTGAGAGACCGGCGGATCTTGAGTCCACCACAGGCCAATTGGAGAGAACCAGTTTTCTTGGGTAAGAATCATGACTTCTCTTGACTATTTTATGTATCCAGTAGTAGAGCGTTGAGACGCAGTTTTAATATGTTAATTCTATGCAAAATCATGGAATATTCAGGTTTTTTTCCCCCCAGAGTTTCGGAAAAGTGTGCAAATCAAACTTGGAGTGAGGCTGCAGGAGGTGGTTCAAAGGTAATTTCATGTACCATTTTTCCTTATATGATGATAGATTACACACGGTACAATTTCAACACAGTTTAATATTAGTTTGCTTATTTGGTAGCCCAGAGGAACTGAATTTGGCTTTGAAGAGAAGCAACATGCCATACCTAATAGGAGTACGAAATGGTATGTCATCTTCCATCTTCCTCCACAGAACAACAGTGTGTTTAAGAGCCATATAACACACTTTAAATGTTTTGTTTTTTTATAAAACTCAGCTGTCTTCCTGTCAGGCTGCGTATGTGTTTGTTTGCGACCAGAAGCATCAGTACATGATGAAATCAGAGCGATGTGCCAAGCTGTGTGGCTCAGCAGCATGTTGAGCCCTCTAACTTCCAGAGAACCTCCTACACAACAACAGCAAAGTGAGCCTTTACCTCCATTAATTTCCTTACTTTAAATTAATAGAGGTGCTTTCACTGCTTTACACAACTCACACTTTGTTTTTTAAAGGTCACTGGGAAATTGTGCATGAGAGTCACAAGTTGATGGACACAATTTTCAATCCATTTCTCAAAGGTGAGCGCACACAGAACTGTTCTAACCTACGAATCATCATCTTTAACTTATGTATTTTTTTTTTACCAATAGAAACATGGTTTTGCTAATATAATTTCCAGGTGTGGAAGCTGCAGGATGGGACATAAAACGAACTCTACTGGACTGGGATGAGTGGCGGGTCGAGTGGAAATCAAAAAGAAACTGAGCTGTGAGACATATGCAGCCATTTTGCATTGTTTGTCACTTTTTTTTAATGTTAATCAAACAGTGATATTTTGAAGTATCCCTTCTGTGATTCATTTTGTGTTCAAATGGGTATAAGTAGAGAAGAACATCTATATTTTTACGGGAGTATTTAGAGTTTTAGACATATCAGTAAGTAAATGTTATTAATTGAACATTCTCTCATTTTTTTCCTCTTCTCTTATTTGTAAAATACATCGACTTTGCCCGTGTACAAATGTGTCATCCAAATAAAATACGACTGACTGCGCTTCCATCGTTTATCCACAGGGGACGTTGTAGGGCATTGATGTGCAATTCATACACCCACGAAGAAGAACAGAAACATCCGTTGGTGAAACAGTTGCGTCAAGTTAGCTACATTTTGATGAGCAATAGCGGAAAATAAACATTTACAGCCAGTGGATAGAATTAACAAATGTAGAAAATATACGTAAACAGGGTTTGATACAAGGCAAATATTCCCTATGTACTGCCACATACTAAATAAATATTTTTAGATTTCGGCCGTGTGTAACTCCGAAAGCGTTTAAACGCGTCACGAGATTATTTTCAAAGGTTTGACCGGATGTTGAAGTTGTATTATTGCTAACTTGACTGGTCGCGCAAACAACTCTGGTAACACAATCCGTTTGTTCGGCCGCAAATTGAACGAAATTTTGTACTAAATGGGAAGATACAAATGCGCCTACAACTGTGAAGACTCCAGCGATTCAGATGTTAAGTTTTTTAAGTGAGTATTATCATTTGTCGCTCGAAAACGGGGAGTAGCGCGCAGATTTGTGGATGGTCAAGCTAGCTAACGTAAACATCAGCACGAATCACGTTAGCCGCTTCTTGGTTCTTGCTGGCTACTTGTTTTTCCAGCTCGTCTTTAAAGTTGTATCTGACATTACTGACGACTTAATAGACGATACAGGATGAGCCGTCTTTCAATGACAATCAATCTTACAGCTGAAACAAGTTAGTAGATTCATCGACTGTCAGGAAGTTAATAGGTAATTCATTTGAAAATAGATTCAAGTAATTTTTCAAGCAAAAATGCCAAACATTGCCAAGTTTCAGCTTCTCAAATTTCCTGGTTTCTGCTTTTTATATCAATGTAAAAGTTTTTTTTTTTTTTCACTTTTCTTACATTTTATTGTGAAAATAACCGGCACGTTAATCAGTTAATGAAAATAATCGTCGGTTGCAGCTCTGTAATTCAGTCCCGTTTTGTCCACATGGAGTGCAAGAGTCTAATTGCGCCAATGAGAACTAATACGCAAACGTTTCGGACTTTTAAATGGAGCTCCGTGTTGTTTCCTTCACACGGGACAGAAATGCCCACATTGGCGTTTGGACTGTTTTAATGAATCGTGTGCTGCTACTACTACAGGTTTCCCTTGTGCAATCCCCGGAGGCTCAAGCAATGGCTTATCAACATGAAGTGGAAGGACTGGACCCCGTCTCGCTTCTCTGTGCTGTGCAGCAATCACTTCGAGGAACAATACGTTGACCGAACAGGCAAATGTGTGAAACTTAAAGAAAACGCAGTTCCCACCATATTTTCACCCTCGGACGCAACACAGAAAACACAGGTTAGTATGTAGTTACTGTGCGTCATTGCGTGTGTGTGTGGGGGGGTCCTCTTCATCTATTTCTGATACTCTAAAATATAGATCTAATCTAGCAATTACTGTCACTGTCCCCCTGATGTAGGCCTCCATCAACCCAAGAAGTAAGAGACACAAGGTGAGAGCATTTAACTTAAAATGCTGTGATTCAGCTAATCTTTTTGCAAGCTTGTTAGTCAATTTTCTCTAAACTTACTAAACGTTGTTTTCTAAAATGACGCTCCCTTTGGTTTGGGGTTAAAACTCAAGTGGATTAACATAAATTATGTCTTTACTCAAGCTGTTCTTCTCTTTAGCACAGCGGAGTCACTGTACTACTTGCTTACAATCACAATCCGTACAAACCTATGAACACCGTATGTGTTGTCACCCTGTATTGTGAACCCAGCCACCTGGTGTTAAAGCCTCACAGACGGGTCCAGCTGGTGCCGCAGCAAAGCGAGGCGTCCAGAACAAAGAGCCCAGCCAGACAGGAGACGAGCCTGCTGGGTAAGTGCCTATAAACACGCAACTTTTTATTGTATACTTGCTTTACTACAAATATGTCTTAGGGAAGTGCTGAGTACATTTTTCCCGGCTCGAACAAACCAAAGGGAAACAAGCTGCATGATATGGTAAGAAAACAGAATTACAATTTGATTCACGATTAGTGGGAGGGGTTATTTTTGCGTCACAATTTTCATTTTCACTGAAAACAAAAAAGATAAAATCCTGATGAGGTGACATTTGTTGGGGTTTGTACCCAACAAGGCCATGGCATCTCTGCGGCGCTACAGTACTTCATTATTATGCTGTCTTGTTCATTTTACCTTTATCGAGAAATTGCAGCTTCTGCGATTTCGATTTTGCGATTTCAATAATGTTTTGATTAATTGTGCAGCCCTATAAGAAATCAACACATCAGAATCACTAAATGTAACCTGATGCATCGGTGCCGTGGTAACCTTAATATGCTTCACTGAACTCGGCATCATATTTGACGTTGAGTACAGTGAGACCCTGATGTTTGACCTGTATGATTATAAGAAGTAATAATTCGGTATCTGTAGAGAAGAGTGTCCACTTCATGCTGGAAATGTGGGAGTATGTGTGGTGGCAACTTCCGCATTTTGCTTTCAAGAGTTTTGCAGTACGCTGAGATGTCGTCATTACGTTCATCCCTGGAAGCCAAAGTCTCCAGGGTTTTACTGATGACCCGTAGTAGGTTTGCTGCCTCCTCGCTTGAGGACTCCTCCAGCTGTTTCTCGCTGCGCTTGGCCAGAGGCCCGGATTCTCTGGAGGTGCTCGGCCAAGGCTCCTCTCGGACAGGTCTGGGTGTGCACTCTGCTTCAGAGATGCCAGATTCCTCAAAGGGAGCGCGCGGCTTTAGCTCTCGTTCAGACATGCAGGGCTCATACGTAGGGGTGTCGCTGCAGAGCGGGCTGGCTGGCACCTCCGTTTTGACGTAGCTGATGCCATCTGAGGGCGAACCAGAACCAGCAGCTGGAGTTTCCTGTAAGAGAAAACAAAGTCACATCAGGGGATACAGTCAAGTACTTTTAAAATGTCTGCCAAGGCCTGGTGTGATATGAGCTTCCTACACGGTGTAGACGAGTTATGCTTACAAACAAATATGTTATATAGAAACAAAAAATGAGACTGTGGAAGACATTGGGAAGGTGACATTGATTGTCAACAAGTGGCTACTTGACCTGATGACCAACTCCTAATGTCCAGGCTTCACTGTGTGTCACTTGCTTTTTGTGTTATATGCAAATGGGTTTGGAAAGTTGCACCATTAAATGACATTATCAACTTGCATCCTTCATTATTACGTAATCGTGTGGCCCTCTTGTAAAGGGGCCCTATGTCGATATCTAGGTCAAACCCCTTTACCTTTTTAGTGTGCTGACCTGGTGCGGTTTCCTTAACAGGGTTGTGTTTCATCTACCACAAACTAATTAAGTGATACAGAAAACTTGGGGCCACATAGTATTCCTGTATAGGAGTACTGGTTGGTTTCTGGGTCTCTGTGCCAAATATAATGAAACTACTATCTATTACTTGATGTGACCTTGGAGACAACAGTAGCATTTTGGTTTTTTTGCCCGGGGCTTCCAGACAGGTTAATCCGGCCCTGCTGAAAACCAACAAGAGGGCCACACAGGCTCCTGGAAAATGTAAACAAAGCAGCAGCTTACTGCTCGGTAAATAAAACCGTCCACCTACCCTGAGATTGAGGTTGGAAGTGGCCCCCTTCCTTTTTCTGTGGGGCTCTAAAAACTGCAGACGGGTCAGGATCCATTGCTGCCTCCGGGTCGTTATCGCTCCGCGGCTGCCCGGACCTGCCGAGTGTACTGCCTCCGCATGGACTCCCACCTCTTCTTGAGCTCGTGCTCTGGAAGTCAGAGCCACGTAGCATGTCAAGCAGCAAGTCCTGCCTCGTAACGTTACCGCATTACGAAGCGGCGACAACGGCTAATACAGCCGTTCTGCATAACCCGTCCTCCCGGACGTGTGTAGAGTCATAATGCGGTTTGCGAAAGACGCGTTCAAGCAGCCGTGTGCTTGTTTACGTTAGCACGAGCTAGATAGCGCTGTGAATGGGCGCCTCTGTGCTACAGCGGCTAGCCAAGCAACGCGACCGCCCGTGACACTCGCGGCCACAAAGAGAGCCTCACCTGGTATCCCGAGTTTAGTTTCTATTTCCCGCCACAGTTCCGTTTTCTTTGCTCACGCACTGGGTGCGCTCCATTTCAGTGCACCGGCGAGGGCCGGGAAAACAGTATAAATGGAGTGCAATACAGTTATACTGTTTAAATGGAGGGAAATCTGTCAGCCAGCCCAGTAACCACGTAATTGTCAGCTGCCAAAACAATCAACAATGTCGTCTACAGCATCAACTAGCTCTCCTAGTTGACAAATAGTTGTCAGCGTGGACAGCAATGGTCACAGTATGCTTTTATGCAGGCCTGAATGGCAGTTCTGTCTTATCAATCTCCCTTGACCTGTTTGTCTGTATGAGCCATGTGGTCGAGGTAGGCATGCAGACTTCACACTAATTTGTGGATGTAAATACATAAGTCCACTGTCAATTCAGTTTCAGTGTATGACTATACTGTCACTCTGCCGGGGAAATCTATGATGGAATATTATATACATTTAAACGATTTGCTTGAAAATACAGTTTTGTACCTGTAATCTTAATGTTACAGTGCGTAGGCTTCTGCCTCTAAACTCTGTTATATCGGTTTGTGTATTCAGTTTCATGCCTGCAAGCTTAATTTGACAAGCCCTGACACAAAAGAAAATGTTCACGAGAGAGAGAGAGGGCAGTTATCTTCTAACTAACCAGTTTCTTTAGAGCTGCAACAGTGAGACTGTTAGCCAGCTACTAGATAGGATTTAATGCACTCCTTACCAGAACCTTTGTGATTTTTGTGATTGCATTTGTAGGATTGTCTGCATCAGGAGCCAGGAGGAGATGCATAAATAAGGGTTGCGAGTCATGATTATATCCATTATCAGTTAATCTGCCAATAATTCTCCCGGTTTAGTGGTTTTGTATGTCAGAAGGTAGTTTAAAAATGCCTGTTATAATTTCCCAGAGCCCAAGATGGCATCTTCAAATGTCTTGTTTTGTCCAACTGTCCAAAACCTGGACATATAGTGTTTAATATCCTGTAAGACAAAGAAAAGCAGCAGGTCCTCATATGTAAGTCGCTTTGGATAAAACCGACTGCTAAATGACTAAATGTACATTTTAGAAGCTGTAACTAGAGAATCTTTGGTACTCATGTCAGCTCTGGACTTTATTGCACTCCTTACCAGAAACATAGTGATTTTCAGTCTCATTAAGGATGTTTGCATTTATATTGTGACTTAGTTGTGATGCTCTACTACAAGTATGTTAGAGGGTGTAATGATATTGGATTAATTCACACATGTTTGTGATTTGTCTGCTTTGGGAACTGTGAGAAAGTAGCATTTTCAGACAAATCAGCAAAAGCTTTAACCTACTAATTTCCTGTATTGTATTAAGTTCGTACCCATTTGGATTGTTAGTATCTTTAACGTGTTGCCCTTTTCTTGGTTTTATGTTCAGAGACAAAAACCCAAAAAGGTCTGACAAATGGAGGATTATAGTAGATGAAGGGCTGATGAAGATCGAGTCATTTCCACATTTCTTCCATGGAGATTACTGTGTACCACGGGTAAGTGGTATTATCCATTATGTATTTTATAATTACTAATCAGGGCCATGATAACTTAGTGATGTCAATATATTTGCTTGTTTTTAGCATAAATGAAGGCAATCATGATATGACAAGCCTTTTGTTGCCAGATGTTTAACTTCATTATTATTTCATATTTATACCCAAATTTGTCTGTGTAACTTTTCACATGCAGGATATTCAGTGGGCTCCAGATGATACTGTGAGTGTAAGTACTCGTCATGATTTTAACCCTTAATATTTGGTCTTTTAAACTCTGACTTGTATATTATGAAGTCTTTTAATCAAGTGCTCTTCTGTAATTTTCACAGGCAGAATGTGAAGATCCTGAAAACGTGATAGAGGTAAGTTACAACATGATTACCTGCATTTATTGCAAGCAGACTTACATTAAATACAAACTAAAGTGATTGGGACTGTTACCGTGCTCACGTGGTATTATTGCTTGACATAATATCGTGATGGCAGGTGAAAGAGCCGTGGGAGTGGCTTGGTCTGGATGTCAGAGGACCGCTGCCCCAAACGCTGAACGGACACAAATACGTTTTGACTATAACCGACTTCTACTCCAAGTGGGTGGAAGCTGTGCCTATGCAGTCGTGCCTCCCTTCACATGTGGCGAAGCACATCGTGGACATCATCGCCCACTTTGGATACCCGCTCAGGATCCTCTCCAGGCTGCCTCATGACATAGTCCACAAAGTGAGCACAGAACATTATCATACAAAGCTTAAGGAGTTATTGTAATTACCAGTTTTTGACTTAGTTTTCACATCAACAGCCAAGTAATCAGACATATAGAAAACCAGACAAACAAAGATGCCTCACAAGAGCCAAAGTCATTAAAGGTTAATTTCAAACCAAATTTAATGAATATAGTGCCATATTGTCATCGATTCCATATGATGTGAGTGCAGCATAAGATTTGTTGTTGTTGAATGTTAACAAAATAATTCTCTTTTTAACTTGGTTAAAATAACCATGTGCTTGGATTTGACTATCCAGTACAATAGTAGACTCCCATGTAGCTTAGAATATGTACAGAAAAACCCAAGAACAAGTGTCAGACGCTAGTGGGACAGACGCTAGCAAGGAGTGGGGGTGGGACTGAAGCGCGCAACACAGTGCACGTTTTGTTTTGTAATAAAGTATTGGTGTAATATTGGGTCCTAATCAGCCAGTGTCTCACATAGATGTACTGTGTGAATGTATCCCCATGCCAGATCAACAGAGAACTGAAAGATCAGCTGAAGGTCACCATCGCTCTTGTGGTCTATCATCAGCAGACTGGCACTGTGGATTTGATCACACAGCAGCTGATTGACAGGTCTGTACTTACATGACAGATCTGTTTGTGGCTATTTTTTACATTTTGCAACATATTTTACTATCACGTTTTACTGTGGTAGAGCGTGCGCTCCTCATCTCATGCCAGTCTCGTCTTTGTTTGTTCTGATGCTTTCCAAATTGAGACGTCCTTGTCAGATTAAAGAGACAGTTACTTGAGAGAGAAAAAATTAAAATTGTACCATGTAACTGTTAAGACCAGGAAAAGACACATTTAAGCTATATCACAATTGCAAATGTGAAACATCCCAGACTTTACTGATTCTCATATTACTATATCGGTACTGCTTTGATGCGTCTCCCAGCTCCAAATGGATATGATGTTAGCCAGAGCAGAGAAATATGAAAAAATACAGTCAGGCGCTGAGGTCAAGTGTTCGTACACGTACTGGTATTGTAGCGCTTTTCCTGTGAATCTTTCCTTTTAAACTGATGAATGCTTTAAGGACACTCCTACTACGCCTACATAGTAATGTTTTCTATTTTTCTAATTGCCGCTCCCCGACAGGATGGTAAGTGATCTGATAGAGGAGCATGCAGCTGACTGGGACGTCTACCTGCCTGCCAAGGTTTTCAGTCTGTGTTTCAAAGAGCATTCAAAGACTAAGGAAAGGCCCTTTTCAATGCTCTGCTGTAAGGGCCTCGAGCCTGTCCAGTCCCCCAGAGGTCTGAATGTAAGTGGAGGTTTTGAACATTTGAGTTTTGATGAGCCTTTGTTTTTTATATAAATATATAGTGTAAAGTGATGCTTGTGTTCTTGCCTCTCTGTTCCACAGTATTCTTATTCCAACATCCGAGAGAGTGCTTTCGTGGTTAGATAGATATTTAAAGTTAATTTGGTGAGTTGAATATATATATTTCAAGTTTTTGTATGCTAGTACTTTAATATAATGTAATCTTCATTTTTCTGGAGTCATGGCATTTGTGGAAAAGCTTGGGATTTTCTTGGTGTTTTCCAGATAGAGAAAGTTGCTGAATTTGAAAACAATCTCAGAGAAGTTTGAGAATATTGGGGAATTTGACAAGCAGGTAATGAACTTTTCTCACTCAGTATTATCATTTTTCAGGTCAATTAATGTGGAAATGGAAAAACAGGTCCCGAAGTATTTTTTGGCCATGGAAATGCTTTGACTTTCACAAGGATTGTCATGGAAAAGTGCTGGAATACAGCTGGACTTCATGGCCCCAGAGGGAATGGGGTAACCCTGATGATTTGGACTTTGTTGACTGGACAGGTATAGCAGATGAAAGTGCAGATTTCTACAGCGTCCTCCGCTCTCCCAGGGACTCAGGACTTTTCAGTCTTGTATCATATTTTTGAATGTAATATTTTGTTTCAGATGTTAACATTGTGCTACATTGAATTGTATTAAAAATGCTAAATGCATTGACAAATTAAATACAGGTCTTTTACAGTCCAAGTCATGGCCAACAGTTTAGAAAGGTGATGCAAGTTTTGGCTTGAGCCATATGAGGCTGCTTGATACACCATTGTTATGTTTTACATCAAGATTTGTTTATTTTCTACATTGTCATCCTGTTTTCTAATGGTAAAAGTGTTTTTTCTTGAGCAACTTGTAAGTCAGCTGTAGCTCAAAACAGTCCAAGCATTTGAGTTTTCAAATTTAAGGCTGCTGTGCCTGATTGTTATTGTTTTATGTCTACAAAATGTAAAATATGTCAATAAACTTGCCTTAAATAAGAAGGGCTTTGATTACGAATGCATTATGCAGATGAGACTACAAAATATGAAGACAGCGGTAGATATTGTCAGCACCGTGACTTTAGGAGTATTTTAATGTGTTCGCATCTAACATGTTATCTGTTGTGCCCGAGTTGCATCTGCACCCGCACAGGCAATTTCAGGCAAGTCGGAGCCTCTTTGTCTACCAATTACAGTCTTATGGTAAAAAGTAATACAGTAATTTGAAATATTTCATACAAAACGTGTCAAACAGAACAATAGGCGAGTTTCAGGGGCGCGTGTCAAGGGACACGTTTTCTCCAATGCACCTCATAATGGACCGTTTTGGTAAATTTAAATGATTTAAAAAAAACAAAAAACCCAACTATTTTAAAATAGTATGACAAGTGTGCCTGCGTATGTGTGTAAGGTTTTAGGTTGTTGTTTTCTTATTTATGTCTTTCTGTATCACATTTGTTTTCTGGCACTTCCAAGCCACGTCATAAACATCCCAACAGGAAAAAAACCAACCCTGGTCTCACACAGCTTGTGGCACCTGGCTTGATTTGTCTCGGGCTGCTGTCGCTTCAGCTGTCCCACTCACTGTGGGGACAGCTGCTGTCAGGCTGAGAGGAAGGAAACAAGCCCTGCCACGTAAAAGAAGCAGCCAGTGAGGCAAAACATGTTTGTTTCACCAGGGCCCTGACATGATGAAGGTTTATAATTGGTCCGATGCAGTTTAAAGGGCATTGATCCTACAGACTGTACAAAGGGAGGGACGAGGAACCAAAATACTCAAATACATTCATTGTTGAATTGTGCTGGTTTATTGAGCTGCAACTTGAAACTGTGACCCAATTAGGTCCCCTAATTTGGTGAATTTCAGATGTAGCAGTGGGAAGATTACTTGGGAAAAGCAGGAAAGAAGCGTGGTTAGACTGGAACATACTGAGCTAAACAAATCTCTACTCGTGCCATCTTTGTTTGTTCTAAATATGCAAATGAAAGACAGTTTTTAAGGAGCGTATAGGGATCAAAACACACGGGCCTTTAAAATAATACTTTTGAATCATGCGTTCACCTATGAAGAGGGCAGAGGACTGATAAAAAAATGATGTAAGGCTTCTGTAACCCAGCAGTTGGTGGCGGTAATGCTCCGCCCACGGCTCCGCCCGGTTGCATTTCGCCGTTAAAAGAAGAAGGTACCGCCACCTGCTGGCGGGTTTGTGGAGTTGCATCTGTGGCTGTCTTGCCGCCGCGATCTCAGTTGTCGCTGTGCAGTGGAGGTGGGTTTTTTTTTTTTTTTCCTGTGAGACCAACCGCAAGAAATGGTGAGTGGGGAAAACAGATCCAGCCTACAATGCAATGGCCCGTTGACTTGCCCAAACCTTACTTTAGTTGGTCATCAAGTCCTCCCATGAGCGTTAAAATGTGCGCTGTCAGTATCTGAGCCCGGCTCGTCACAGAATGCGATCATCCAAAAGCTGATGCCTTTGTTTAGCTAACCATTGCTATCGCGGGTTAGCGTTAGCTCCCCCAGCGCTGCTTAACGTCAACGCACGTTAGCTCAAGATGAGCGGGGCATCGCGTTTTAATGCTCGAGTCGATCGCAACGTTGGCGGGGAAGGGTCCAGGCGAACGGGTGTAGAAATTAACATTGTCCCGGAGAAGTGACAGCTCAACCAGCAAACTTTGCTTTTGATCAAACGTATAGGTAGCCGTGAAGAAGCTAACTAGCTAACGTTAGTTAAAGTTGCCAGTTGCTGCCGTAGCGCGGCTAACGTTGGACTCTATGAGACGACTTGGATTGAAATACTTGGATGGTGTTAACAACGTAGACCTCCCTTTTTTAAATATTTTAACATTAGGCAGGTGCCACCACAGAGTGTGTTTAGTAAGTCGTGGCTTTGGGGGGGGAGCTAACGGTTGGTTGAACCGGAGTAGCCGCAGCTAAGGTAGCTCGTCATGACGCTAGCTAGCGGCTGCCGCACGGTGGGGCTTTAAACGCCTTGGTGTGACGTTATTGAGAAGAGCTGTTGTTGGTTATTTTTTTGTGGTTTCATTTATTTTTTTAAATGAACTTAACCCGACATATCAACTAGTTGAACTCCCCAAACTTACTGCCTGCTTCGCCGCTACTGCTGCCGCACAGCTCAAACCCCGTCGCGTTATAACCTGCCAAGTACAAGCACATAAACAAGGGACTATATATGCATCCGAAATCGATGTACAACGGGACTTAAGCAACGAGTTTAAATTGACTTGACATCGGTCCCATTGCTCTTCTGCATTATCATCAGACATTCAGACTGCATCAAACAGATTCCTTGTGTCAGGGCTTTGCTTGTGCGTCCTTTTGGGTGGTGGTAAGTTAGGTATACTGTAGGTGTGTTGATCAAAAGCCACCCACAGTAAGTTGTACATTACCCCTACGCTTCTGCCTCAAATGATCAATATTTGCAAATGATAAAGCGCCTATCTGCTGATGGCAAAAGGCACTTTCGGGAGGTTTTACCATAGAGACGACCAGCAAACAAATTATTTGTCTTTTAAACTAAAATGATCTTTATTCCTTAGTGGAGCTTTTATGGGTTTGAAATAGACAACAGGGCATCACCACTGTCTCATTTCCACTCTTTCCTCTGTCACTTGATCTCCCTTCAGGATGTGTTTCTAATGATCCGGCGTCACAAGACGACCATCTTCACCGATGCCAAAGAGTCTACCACAGTCTATGAACTAAAGCGCATTGTTGAAGGCATTTTAAAGAGGCCACCTGAAGATCAGAGGCTTTATAAGGTAAATTACCATCTCTCAGGTCACGGTTTTCTCTGTGAAACTTTGCACTGTTCCCTTGTGTGAGCGGTCTATCAACTGCGTTATTGGTGTAAAGGCCAGATTGTGGACCATGTACATACAAATCAGCTTCTTAGATCATTATTGTTGCTCATACCCACCTGAGCAATATTGGAATTCACATTCATGCTTTAGCTCGGTCTGACAATATAAATTTTTCTACGTCCTAGGAATTCGCTATACGGTGTAGAGCTGCAAAGATTAGTTGATTTTTAAGTGATCACTCAATCGATAAAAAGGTTTGGTTGCAATCCTAATACGGTTTGAGTTATCGCTCTTTTAATATGTCTGCTTGTGTTAGACCTATGTGTGCAACGTTACAAATCATTGAGCACGACCGCTGCATGGTACTATTGGATTCTAATATGGTTTTTCACGAATGTGATGAAGTACGCTGATTTGTTAGGGTCACTAGATTCACGAAAGGCTGATGACATGCACTGTGTAACGTGAACAAAAAACCCTAGTGAATGAACAGCCGGCTCTACACTACTTGTTAATGTTCTTCCCCAGGACGATGTAATGCTTAACGACGCTCAAACTCTCGGTAATTGTGGCTTCACAAATCAAACAGCCCGACCTCAGGCCCCAGCCACGGTGGGATTAGCTTTCCGTCTGAGCGGTAAGTAGTTCATCTTTTTATTCAACCCCATATTAGACCCTTTTCAGTTAGCGTTGTAGTCGTGGCAGTACTCGTTCGCTTTTTTTTTTTTTTTCCAAGGCCCTCTTGGCTCAGTCTGAGCTCAGCATGTTGTTTTTGAACGTTTTAGTAGCTCTGATCTGACTTACTTCGTGTAATGTATTTTTCTTTCTGTCTCTTCACTGTTGTCACTTTGTCTCTCTCAGATGATTCATTCGAGCAGCTGAGGATCGAGTCTTTCTCCACCCCCCCAGAGCTCCCTGACGTCATGAAGCCCCAGGACTCGGGCAGCACAGCCAACGAGCAGGCAGTACAGTGAGGGAGGGGGCGGAGGAAACCAGAGGGATGCACAGGGGGTCGGCGGGAGGATGCACGGGGGGGAGGGAGGGGTTGAATTTTGGGAAATGATGTCTCAGCGGGTGAGTTTTACTTGCCGACGACAGACCTTCAGCTGGGCATAAACAATTACAATTGAGGGCAGGTGCTTCAAAACTGGTTCATTTGTCCTGAAATCGGTGAACGCATGCTAGATAAACTGATAATTTCACACAAGACCCTTCAAAGACACCTGACGGACTTGTCACGACACTGTCAGTCAACCACGGGATTGGGAAAGGCTGAACATAAAGAATTGTACCTCGTATTTAATTAATTCTAGTCTTTATTGGGGGTAAGGTTATTGCTGCCTTACTTGTGTTTCTTGTTTTGCTGGCTTAAAGGTGGGAGTTGATAAGGTGTGACATTTTTAGGCTTTTATGTTTGTGTGTTTCTTTATTAAACTATTACTAGGCTTTAACGTTGTTTTGGTCTTTGGCCTGGATATGTGTTACGACAATAGCTAGGAGTTTGCTGAATTTCTAATTTACTATCTGTATCTCAAGAGCTTTTTGGACAATATGAAATAAAATAGATTCACGTGTTGTCAGAAGATCTGGCATTAAGATGAACATTTCTTGGTACTTATCAGTAGGTGTAGTTTTGGTACTGTAGCTGCTCACTCAGATCTACAACACACGTAATGCTGGCCGGGACCCGGTGTTGAATATTAAATGACTGACAGCCATAGCAGCAATCAAAATTGAATTAACAGTGATTGACTTTTTTTATTTTTTACCTTACTAACAAAGGTGAGGACTAACCAACTTTCCTCTCCGCTGTTTGATTGTCGCTCATGACCCCTCGGAGATACTGCGGAGTTGTAAACCTAAACCGTTTCAAGTTAAACAGGCGGGTTGTCATGTGATGAGCAGTGCCTGTGAGTAGTGGGCTGCACATTTGACCCTGCATCACTGCCCATTTGCATTTAGTTCATGCTACAACTTGTGTTGTACTACACACCATTAATACCTTTTTTGTTTTTAATCTACATTTTGTTTTCCTAAAATGTAAAGGTGAATTGGAAATTAACTCCTCTCCACATCAAAACGTCAACTTAAAGTAGACCGCTGGGCCTCATGCTCTAGAAAACTACAGTTTTAAAAACAAAAGTCCTCCATTAGTTACAGCAGGAACGTGTATTCCAACCTGGGGCTGTTGAATTTAATTGTTGACATTACCGGATTTCCAATTTGAGGCTGTTAAACAGTGACACGTGATCCAAGCTGCACTTGTAACTGATTTAACATTAAAAAAACTGTTTTTCACCCCTGCCCGCTGTGGTGTGTTTGTATGCGTGTGTAGTTTATGGTAAACATAACACATTATTGTATTAATTAGGTTGTTTTTTTCCCCCACACAGTTGGTGGAATACAGTTATTGATTTAGCGTCACATTTAGAAACAGTAGCTGACATCTCAGTGTTGTTACTTTGCTAATTTAAGCAAGTACAGAAGTTAATGGCAGACCGAGGCGAGCAGCAATGACTGCCGTTTGAGTGAGATCCTTTTAAAACATGAACACATACCTGCAACCAATGACATGGGATGGCTTGTACTGTCACTTGAGAGACCTTTTTTAAATTTGTGATTGTATGGTGCTAGTGTTCATCAGCTTCTATTGGGAGAGCTAGTAAAACATAGTCAGCAATATGCAAAAGGTAACTCAATAAGGACTAAATATATTAAAGATCATTTTGTTGATTATTCTCTCAGTCAGCTAAGAGTTTGGTGAGTAACATGCCCATCACAATATCCCAGAACCTAAGTTGACGCTTTCAAAGGGCTTGTTTTGTCCGGCCAACAGTCCAAAACCAAACGATATTACGTTCACAATCCTATAAAACACAACTAATTTCAGAGAATTTTCTGTCGGTCGAATAACTGATTAATCGACGAAATGTTTCAGGGCCAACGTCATTAATAAGGTGGAAAATGGATTTCTTAACATACGTCTAATACGTTTGGCCACTTTGCAAATGTTGACACAAGTCGGGCTCGTTCGAGCTTTCCGACGGCACTTGAAGGCAGCGTTCGTTAGCTAGCAGGGCTAGCGGAGCATTTCGCTAGCGACGGCAACACGCGGTTCACGTTAATGCAGCCAGAAGCGCCTTGATTAGTTGCTCCACGTGTGAGGAAATGACCACCTCTGGGTCAACGCGGCCTGCGCGGACATAAGGCAGTGGATCAGCCAGACAAATGGACGCCAGTGAGTGTGCTCTGTCGGCGGGCAGAGCCGTGCTGGACATGGTGGAGCAGGAGTGGCAGCCGCTGTCTCCGGGCGAGCTGGAGCAGCGGCTGGACCAGTCGGTGGAAGAGCTCTTGGAGGCTGACCTCGTAGCGAAACTCAAAACGCAGCCGCCTCCTGCTATATACGTACAGCCACTGCAGAGTCGAGACAATGTGCCGCACCAAGTTTTACAGACGACGACAACGTCCAGTCCCGCAGAGGAGGAGACGCCGGAGCCCCGAGAACCGCAGGATACTGTGGACGGTGCTGCAGTCAAGGTTTTAAATCGGGTTTCCTTTGTGATCTGGTCCAACAAACCGGGGACTGTTACTCCTCCTAAGATACGTTTAGAAATCTGTCAAAGGGGGAAGATAATTTTACTTGTCCACAGTGCACATAAACACTTGTAAGATGTTCTCTAAGTGTTTATCTTTGCATTGATTGAGTGATATAATATTGACCTTATTCTTGCAAGTGAGACTGCGCTAGAAACAAGGAAAATCATCTCAAACCCAAGGCAACATGTTTCACTTTGCCTATAGCAGTGAGATTTTAAGAATGGCTGTGAAAGAAAAGTTTAAACACAGTGAACACGCATGTACACAAACACACACATATATATATCCACACATTTCATCAACTTTAAATAAATTAAACTTTTACTTGTTTGTCCCACTTCAGACCAAATTCTAACCTTTTCTGCATTCGCCCAACTAGCTGTCCCTTGTTCTGAATAAATAATCCAACCAAAACCCTAACCACTGTCTTTGAGATAAATATGAGGGCTCCTCCAAAGAACAGCAGGCAGTGTTTTTCCTCAGACCTGTGAGATGGACTCTTTAAACGAGACATCTTCAATTTTCACTTAAAACTGTTAAAATCATGATGATGTGACATTTGTTGGGGTCTGCACCCAAACAAACAGGTTTTCTTACATCTGGAGAGCAAGATTTTACAGGCCAGCTGGCATCTCTGCAGCACCACAGCGCTTCTTTATAACGCTGTTGTGTCATTTATCGGAAAATTGCAGCTTCTGCAAATTGGATATTGCACTTGGCCGTATTGCGATTTGGATATTTCGATTCAGTTGTGCAGCTCTAATCATTTGTCACAATTTTCACATGGTTATGATCACGTTGTGATACGATTACGATCCAATTTCACCTGAAATACCTGCTGAATCTCCTGACTGACTGACTACTGTACCGTCATTTTCTTCTCTTTTTTTTCACTCTCTTCAGCACATCGCAGACCTGCTTCAAAGCTCCAAATCCAGGGCTCGAATGGCTGGGCGGGCTCGCTTATCCCTGTCCCACACTGTCCTGCTGTCCCTCACTCTGCTCTCTGAGCGCGTCAGCTACCGCGCCGTGTCCCGCCGCTTCCAGTTGGAGAAAGGAAACATCCACAGGATCTTCTTCTCTTTCTGTGAGCGCGTCAACATGCTGGAAGAGACGCTCATCAGATGGCCAGTCGGTGGGTTGAGTTCAGGGTTGTTTGTGGGAGATTTGTTGGATGCTCACTGCAATGTTGGCATTGATTTGAGCCCCAAAAAAATGGGTTGAAAATGCTTATGGTGGGGGTTTTTCTGTTATATTCTCCAGGCAGAGAGGCTGTAGAGGCCCTTTTCCCACTTTCCAGTCCAGAGAAGGAGCAGCAAGGTGTCCCTCGGGTCCTGGGAGTGTTGGGACACGCCCGCATCCCGATCCGCCTGCCAATAGGGAAACATGATGTGGAGAGCACAGTGCCTGAGGTGAAGAGGATGAAGAAGGAGGCCCATCCCGACTCCTGGCTAAACCTTCAGCTCATATGCGACCGTAAGGGCCGGTTCCTGCACTGCAGAATCAGCAAAGGCTCTGACGTGGACAGAGGCAGCGCTCTGAGAGACAAACTCAAGCAGCATCCTGAACTGATGCCGTCCCGCGCCTGCCTCGTGGCCAGAGGCGGCTACCCGCTCACTGCTCGGATTTTGACGCCATACCCAGGATGTCATGGACCAAGAGAGGAGCTCTTCAACAAGACGCTGGAGGAGCATTTCCACATCCTGGATCAGGCCGTTGCCAACCTGAGGGCCAGATTTCAGAGGCTCAGGTATCTGGACATTGGAAACTATGATCGAGCCAGAGCTGTTGTGCTGACGGCCTGTGTGTTGCACAATGCGTTTTCGGACATGGGACAAGTGGTTCAAGGAGAAGTTGAGAAAGAGGAAGCCATAACCCAAGAGGGCGAGGGGGAGGTAGATGACGAGGGTGTACGCAGACGTGACGCCATCTCAGATTTGTTGTTTAAAAGCTTTGAATCTGGGAGCACATGATGTGAAGAGACCTCCTGGAAAATGTGTGTTCATAGATGTAAATGAACAGTTCTGTAATATAAAGGTTTATGTTAACAGAATCTCTGCTATCTGGGTCTGTCTGCACACTTAACCCTCATTAATGATATCAGAAAACAGGGATAGGTTTGCTGTTAAAGCATTTACACTGCGAACTAACAGTTTTCCACAGTAAATCTGGGTAACGCATAGTTATTACTATTGTTTAACATAATGGGGGATGATAAAGGATGCTATCAGAGGAAGAGTTTACATTTTGCCAGAACATTTTCTCCTCCTGTTTTATATTATACACATAGAAAATACAAATAAACACACAAAATAGACCTAATGACCGATAAAAGATTTAATTCACTTGTTATTTTCTGACATGGACATGGGCGTTAATCAGAAATGTTGAGGCTAGTGTATTTCCACTGTTCCCCTTCATTAGAGTGGAAGTACATGACCCAGCCAATAAAACCTGTAAATAGCAGCATACTGGTAAGGAACACATAAGATCCACTGAAAAGAGTAATGATTTATGACAAATGGGATTTCCCGGCTCTACGGGGGGCCAAAAGGAACATGCAACAATGTGACAGAAAAGGTCAAATAATTAAATGACTGGGCAATAAATGAAGAATATTATGTTTTTCGGTTTGATCAGTCGTTTATTTTGAAAGTGGCATTGCCAGGTCAAACTAATCTCCAGACCAAAGAAAAACTATTTAACATAACTGTTAATACAGTTATTGACAACAGTTACGTTACTGTCCTTGTCTGTAATAATCCCACTAATAATGAGTTGTACATAGATATTAATATGGATTATACAGATATTAAAACAGCCGCGGAAGAAACGCAGCATTGCAGTTCCCCACTGTGACCACTGGAGGGCAGTGACCGGTCACAATTCTACACACTCCGCCAGGCAGCAGCATCAAGGTATAAAAACACAACACAATAACCATATATCCAGTACAACTTTCACAATGAAACAGTTAAAAAAGATGGCAGTGTTTCTCATACTCTATCCGCCGCCAAATGTGTAAGTGGAGGCGGTAAAAACATTCACAACGGTAGTATTTTATTGCAGGGCTGTTTATTGGAACACAATATGATGAAGTTGTTCATACTGTCTGATAACATAAAAAGTCTAATTTATTAATACATAAACAGTACAAGCGTATCTGTGAATACTGTTAGTGATACCTCTTAAGAATAATCAGTATAAATATGTGTATTGTTTTCTCTGAAAAATGGGACGGTTATTCTAACTGTGACTATTCTTGAGCGATGATCGTAATCATTGATCATTTCTGTTGGCTTGTTTATGAATGTTTCATTTTATTTGTTTATGAGGCCCACATGAAAAATACCATGCTGTGCTCTTGCATAGGTTGTTGACATCAAGAACTGGTCCAGTGATGATGGGAATGCCTGCATTGATCTTATTTGTGCGTAATATTTTAGTTTTTCTTACCGTCCAACATCAGCCAACCATAATTCACTCTTCTCTTGTGGTATAAAAATAAGTGATTGATTACACCCATTGGGACATCCACAGAAAAGGACATGTAATCTGCTTGCAGTATAAACAAGAGCTGCCCATGGTATGATATGTGAGTCTGTGTCTCATATGCCCCATTAACTGTTTCATGTAACTTTTCATTCATTCTGAACTATGAATTCTCTCTTTCTGCTGTTCAGCTCCACAGAATTCACACTGGCCAAACTATTCTTAAAACTGTAACAGTACAAATGTGCAATCTGAAAACGTACATACAGCAAACACGCTCAAACAGTTTCCCCGCGTGCGGTATCATAAAAGTTTCAGAGGTTCAGGTCCACTTCCCGTCCCTTCCAGCCTAATCTCCATCCTTGGACATCGCTGTGCTGTTCTTCTGAGCCAGGCTGGAGATGGCCTGGGCCAGGTTGTTAATGGCCTCTATCTTCCTCTCCTCCAGGGCTTTCTGCTGGGCCCACATGTTCATCTTCCTCTCTTGCAGCTCCATGTACAGCTGCAGGACGTCCTGGGGAGGCCGGGCAGAGCAGGGAGCAGCCGTTGCCGGAGGTGTTGGGAGGATGGGGGTAAACCTCTTGCTGGCTATGGCATTGCCCACCCTTGTCCCACTGAGCTTGGCCCTTCGCTGGGCTTCGATCTCCTCCCTGCTCTTCCCCAGGACCTCGTGCATGGCCTTGAAGAACTCCCAGTGGACGCTGGCCGCCCCGAGCCTCTTGGCCCTCTCCGCGTTCTTCCTGTACGTGGCCAGCATGTTTCTCCACTTGAGGTCACACTCGTAGGCCTTCACGGTGACATCGGTGACCTCTGACTCCCTCAGCTTGGCATTCACTTTCTCTGCCACCATCTCCCAAAGTTTCTTTTTCTTGCATACTGGCTGGTCGAAAGCCTGGTCCATTTCCAGTCGAATGTTGACAAGGTGCCACGTAGCCTGCAGTGTCCATATAAATTCTACACAAGAAAACAAAGGTGTGTCATGTCATGGGTTATATGGCGGTGCACTGAACCTCTTACCTGTTTATAAAGTTTGTAAATCCTGTGTGACACAGCTTGTCTGGAACATGAGGTTACCAGAAGACATTTAATTCTCAATAAAGGAACTGACATTGTATGAATTACGACTATATCACTGCGACAGACAGACACTGCGCACTCATCAGGCCCCCCTCGCCTCATGCGATGACAGGATGAAACCTGTTTAACTTCAGGCTGCGTGTAGGCCTACTAACCTGCTTTGGTTGTGTCGGTGTCCACAGTGGACACGACCGTTTCCTTTCCTTCCACTTCACTACTTTGTATAACAATTGTCTCGATTACCTCCATGCTGCTAAACCATCACAACTGCAGTCAAAGTTGGGTTTTTTTTTTTTTTTTAAATTAGCGGCGTATCTATCGTGGAATTTAACAACCTCTCAGAGGCACCGATGCATTTTCTCGCATCGAGTAAAACGATGATTATAACAACGTCACTCGACAGCTCGGGAAGTGTAGTCCGTTTTGGTCGATACCAACGGGCTTCTGAATTTCCTGTCGTACCAACTGAACTACAATCCCTAAACGCTGCGACTTATTTAACGTAAGCTAACTTTTTTTTACTGCCATGGGGAATGTAGTTTTTAGTGAGAAAATGCGCTAGAGGAAGTGAGAGGCAGCGAAATTTGAACTACAAGTCCCAGCACATATCTTACCGACCCACCTCTTCAGTCCCTGCTCCCTCCCTCGAGCGCCCCTGTTTTGTTGTTTGGCTAAAGATGGCGTTAGCGGCTAACGCAGGCGATTGGATTTTGTTTCACAAAAATTATTCGGCCAGTGGTAACAAAACATTGATCAAATAGAGCTTTAATTCGTCATTTGATGTGCAAAAATGTGTTACACTGAGCAAATAAACGTCAATTACGTAGAGTAACGTTTGTTCGGCCTTGTCATGATGTAGGCCTGTTTTTTAGGGAGTGGACCGAAGCTGTTGGAACTCCATCTCCCGTCAGCGAGTGCGGCGTCAGGTGGTACAACTTTCCTTTTTCATGGAATCTGTAGTTTTCTGACCGCACCAGACTGTTATGTTTGCGGAAACTTTGAAAAAATATGAATTGAGTCATTTAGAGCAAATATTCGCCAGTTGACTAAACAAGCTAACAATTTAAAGCGAAAGGACATGTTATTTAATTTTTCAGTGTTTCACTGGAAGCGCCCAGTTATACTCCACAGTGTGTTTAATATCTGTCTAAACTGAGAGGAGGAAAGTTGAGATAATTGAACCCGTAGCCTGCCAGGCAGAGGGACCATGGCTGCATCACCTGTTCAAGGTGACTGGAAACAATCTCGAGCACCCTCCAGAGAAGGACACCCATCATCACCAGAGTCGTCTTTGACCTGGTGCTTGGCGCACCTCTCCAAACCTGGATCAGGAGCTGAACATCACGGGCACGGCAAGGCTGACCCGGGCGGTGGTAGAGAAACGGACAAGAGGTCCAGAGTCTCTCAGTGGCGAGCCCTGGTTGCTATCCGAACGCAGCACATCAAGGGTGACAAGGCTGGCATTGCCAGATTCAGAACTCAAGGTGGTCTCCAGCCCCTGCTGAACCTGCTGAAACACCCAGAGTGCTCCAGGAAAACCCTTGACCTGGCTCTCAGCATCCTGGCAAACTGCTGCACTGAGCTGGAGACGCGTATAGAGGTGAGATAAGAGGAATAATGGAGAAGGTATTGAATGCTCTATTTATTTAACGTCCCATTAAAACTGCTCACATTTACAATGTCTTCCACTATAGGTTCGTAAGCTTGATGGGATAAATATTGTAGGTAAGTGGTATTTTACAGTCTTATGAGGAATTTGAATGATGACATTTTTAACTTAGGTTTTTGTAATAATCTTCATCAGTTGGGAAAACATTGGTATTTTCAACATTAATGGCATGTAATCTTGCTGTTCTCAGTGGAGATCCTGAAGAGAAATGTTGCCCTGGAGACGGTCCAGAACAGAGCAGCCCGGGCTTTGGGAAACTTGGCCATGGATCCAGAGAGCTCTGCACTCATCCACTCTTCCGGTAAGTCTGAAGTGTCACTGCATCATTTTTGGCTGCCAGTATTCAGCATTCAAAATCAGATGCAGCTTGAATGCTACTTGAGGGGAAATTATACTTTTGCAGTAGCAGCAGAAGAGTAGGAATTATTATATTGATTACCCATTGGTTTGAAAGAATAATCACGTATGGACTAATTGTCACAGTTTTCTGATGTTTTAAGGACCAAATTATTCATTGAGAAAATAATTGGCAGATTACGCGATGATGAAAATAATCGTTACTTGCAGCCTTACATCCAGCTATTCATTATAACCATCCATTATCAGTGGATAGAAGGGACATATGTACAGAAACATGTCAAGTGTTGTTATCTCTTCATAAGATTTAAGTCCAGAGGTCACATGTGCCTAAAATAGGAACATTTCCAGAGCCAGAGACACACATTTATGCTTGCAGAAACTGTTTATATGATGTGTGAAATGTTTTTGTGGTGATATATCAAGTCAAGTCAAGTTTTCTTTTATTGTCAATTATTCCACCTGTACATTACATACATACAGAGAATCGAAATTGCGTTACTCTCAGACCCCCGGTGCAAACAGATAACACTAACAGTAGAACCTAAAATCTAGATCAAATATAAAATATAAGCTAAAACTATACAATAAGGGAATATAAAAAAAAAAAAGATAAAATAAAATAAAAATAAGCTTAAATAAGAGCAGCGCAAGGCACATGGCAGATAAAGTGCAAACCAGTGAACAAACAGTGCAGATAAAAAGATTTTAAGTGCATAAAAAAAATAGCTTATTCAGTCTGATTATTTGTTCTTGGATTAAAAACCATACTCTTTATATTTTGTATTTTTTACAGGTGTGGTTCCTCTTCTCCTACTTTGCGTGTCTCTTTCTTCTGGCCCGTCCTCCCCCACTGCTGCTCCACCCAAAGAGCCCTGTCCTAAACTGGAGTGCGCTCAGTCGGCTGCTCGGGCTCTCCTCTACCTCTCAGATACGCCCTCCAACCGCCTGTCACTGCTCACCCAAGGGGCTTTATCTGCTCTCGCCCCTCTCATTGCTCCAGAATATCCCCAGGCACTGAGGCGGGCGGCGCTCAGGACCCTCCACGAACTGACCAGGGGCTGTGGTGTTGAATGTGCCAGGGAGGTGTCCCGTTCTGGAGTCCTCGCTCAGCTCAGTGTCATGGCGTCGGGCGAGTCAGGTAAACCTTTTGAGGAGCTGGCACTGAAAACCCTGGCCAACATGTGCTCCCAAGGCTGCCTGCGCCCTCTCGTGGGGTCACTGGGAGTCATTCAGAAGTTCGCTGAGGAGGTTAAGAGGGAGCCACTGAGATCTGGAGTCTTCCTTAAGGCGCTGTGCTTGTGCTGCAAGGAGGCGGTGAACCGGGCTAAGGTGAAGGAGAGTTGTGGACTCGAGGTGCTCGTTGGCTTTTTGGCTGCCCATCAAAGTCATCCCCTTTCCCGACTAGCCATCCTGGCATGTGTAGACTTTGTTTTTGATGAATCTGCTATGGAGCAGTTGCAAGAGCTAGGGCTGGTCCCCCTGCTTGTTGCACGACTAGTTGAGCTCACCCGAGGCGAGGAGCAATCTGCTGAGAAGATGGATGTCAGCCTCTCCTCCAGCATGTCTCCTGAGCTCCTGCCCTCTTCATGTTTTGACTCCTTTGACTTTCCTCCTCCTGAGGGCTGCAGGAAGGAGGAAGCTGGTAGGGAGCAAGGTCTATGTTCATCAAGCTATTTAAGTCTCAGGTATGGAAAATTAAGCCCAGGTTTATCTATTTTCCCTGTGAATTATTTTATTCCACCATTTTCTGTTGTTAATCGACATGCTTATTTCTCTTCAGGTCCTGGTTGTTGTCTGAGGGTTTGATCTCTTCAGAGGGGGACCTTCTGGATTCCTCTGGTGTTGAAGGGGAATGGGGCAGTCTTCAGATCCCACCGTCTTCATCCCCTCAAACCTCCTCCCCAAACCCTGATTCCCTTTCCTCTCTTAAAAACTCTCCTCCACCCAATCCTACTGCCTCTTCCTCTTCTAAAAAAGCAGCTCAGCTTTCTCCTGTGTCCTCTTCGGCCCTGCCCCAACCTTCATCCTCATGGAAAAACACTGATCCGCCACCCTCCAGTCCTCAACCTTCCAGTGCACTCACACCCCAAACCCAGCCCAGTTCCTCCACTATCTCCTCTCCCACTAAAACAACCCAAACACCAGTCTCTCCGTCAAAGTTCTCATCCCCTCACAGAAGGAGGCAACGTGCTCATTCAGCAGCTTGTTTGACTAAAGTCACTCTTGATACCCCTCCCTCTGTGCCCCGCCCGATGGCTTACCACCACCCCTACCACCCTGAACCCTGGACTCCCGAGTCGCCCATTCTGCTGCTGCTGTCGCGCTTCTCCCACGCCACCGACCCGAGTGCTGCCCTGGTCAGCTCAGGCGTCATGTCGGGCTTGCTCTACTACCTCACCCAGCACCAGGACCCCAGCAGCAGGTGCCTCCGTATGCTTTGCCGGCTGAGCTGCAACCCAAACTGTTTGCAGGCGCTGGTCCGAACTGGCTCGGTCGTGCTAATTCATCACCATCTCTGCCAGAGAGGGGGAGGTTTTGAGGGAGAGGAGAGACAGACTGACCGAGTGAAAGCTAAAGTCAAACAACTTGGTAAGATAAAGACCTTCGCAAGAACCGTAATCTGCAATACAGTAACTTTAACAGCTAAGAGGCATTATTAGACCCAGAAACCTTGTAGCAGTTTTAAAATTGCTGCTGTAGTAGCACAATCTACAATTGCTCATTGCCTTATAAAAATTATAGAGGGATGTACATGTCCAACTTTCCAGGTCCTGATTCCTCAACTCGGCATATCTGACATTAACAACTACCGATCTGATACCAGTGCTCCTGTTTTCACAAAATAAAAATTTGTGTACCTGACTGTGTGGAACCGGAAAGACTTTAATGGCACTAAAAACAGAGTCAGCAGCCATAACTGACAGTCAAAACACTGAGTTTCATTATGACATTAATAAATAAATCTTGCATATTTCATGTGGATCAGTCAAATCTGATCGATACTCTTAATAAGGTTATTATAAGGGCTGATACCGGTTGGGTGCATCAGAACTTCTGACGTGAATAATACTCAAGAACTAGCTTTTATGTAATCAAACACAATATCAGGTAATTTTTTATTTCATACAAGAGCAGTTTATAATTGTGCCCTGACTGTCTCTGTAGGTCTTGCTCTTCTTAATAATCTGCGTGTCCAGTGCGAGTCTGGATATGGCTCTGGGGTTCTTGCTCATGTGATGCTGTCAGGCTCTGAGTCTGACAAGATGAACTGTGCACTATCTCTGCCGTTAATCAGCAGGTGAGTAGTAGATCTAGATGAATATGAGCTCAGTAATCACGAGAATCTGTAGACGTAATTACTTTAATGCCATAAAATGCACTTTTCTGTCTTCAATTTAGTGTTAGTGATCTTAAAACATTGTGTTTGGTGTGCTATTCTGGACAGAAAGTGGGCATTCTGATAAAAATCTTCTTTAAAAACACCGGTTACTGATAAAAACATTACCTCCAGAATTCTTTACATGCAATTTAGTGGATGGTTTTGTATTTATCATGCACTCATATAATGGTTTGGTATTTACCTACGCCATTACAAAGATGATCCAGAATAATGACCATATATGAGCTTTACAAACCCTCTTTTTCTCCAACAGCAACAAGTCCCTGTTGAAGAAACTTCTTCTGGACAGTGGTGGGCTGCTCTTGGCTCTGCAGCCCCTTGGTTGCGATGACGATGAAGTGGATGAAGACCACCCCACTGAATGTGGACGACTGCTTTCTGATTGGTTAAATTCACCGCATTCAGGCCTGACTTCTCAGCGCCACTCGCTGTACTTCTCCCTCCTGATTGGATGCCTGTCTACCCTGATGGGTGGCATCAAAATGAAGCTTGGCAAAAAACATCTGAATCCAGTTACAACACAGCCAGTCAGTAAAATTGACCAAGTTGCACCCCCTCCCTCGAAAAAGCCTCGCCTTGCTGACATCTGTCCTTATGGAGTCTCGAAGTTTGACCTCCTCTTGCTGCTGGACGACGGGACTCAGGTCCCAGCCAACAGGGAGGCTGTGGCCGGGGTGCAGGGGACAGGCGGGGTCGGCTCTGAATACTTTTGGGCTCTGTTGAAAGGTGGATTTGGAGAAGCTCAGGGTCACGCGGAAGAAGCCATCCGCATTAAAGATGTCAGCACCGGTATGCTGCTACCGGTGCTGCATTACCTGCATGGATGTCGCCTCACCAAGGACACAGAAACAACAAGGGAAAGTGGTGAAGGAGAGGGGAGAGGACAGTGTCAGATCCTGGACACATTGGTCCTTGAAGGACTGAGGATCTGCCAAAAAGAGACAGAGGTTCACTCAACAGGAGACTTGGCTTTCCAGAAAACCGCTTTAGGCGAGATGATGATCGGAGCGTGCAGGTTTTTGGTGAATGAGCTGCAGAAAGAGCTGGAGGATCTCTGCGTGTCTCTTCTCCTGTCCTGCTCCTCCAAGGCTGCTTGTCGAGCTGCATCAGCTCCCCCAGTGGACAAAACTGAAAGGGCCGCATCTAAAAGGGACCAAGAAGGCCTCGTGTCTGCTGAGGAGAACCTGGCTAATCGAACATCCGAGTTAGAGTTGACTGGTTTTGAAGTCCAAACAGAAATTTTACCAGGACAGACGAAGAAACCAAACCGCTCCCTACACCAGACAGACGGTAATAAAACCTCTTTCGCTGGAACAGTTCAAAAGGCCAGCAGAGGACTTAATACAACTTTGGATCACAAGACCATCAAAAGTGTCACTCCTGTGTCCAAATCAAGCTGTGCGTCAGTGGTGGACAAATCACTTAATCGAGAAGAGCTCCGGTTAAGACCAAAGAACTTGATGAAAAGTTCAGCACAGCTTCTGAAATCAGCAGCTCAGGACTCCCTTTCTTCCTCAGAAGCCAGTGCACGAGGTGGGGCCTTGGCTGCTCTCCTCCCCCAGGTTTACTGGTTTTCCCAGCGGTACAGCTACCCAGCACTGGGTCGGGCCTGCCTGTCTTTGCTGCTGGGCTGTCAGGACTGTCCTCGGCCCTTCTTGTCCTCCTCCCTTGCTGGGGATTGCCTTCGCAGACTTGCCAGAGAGGCTGAATGTACAGAGACACTGAAACAGGATCTACTCTGTCTGGCCACAGTAGCTCTCAGCTGAGCAAGCAGGGTAATACTGAACGGCGTGATCGGTGGCATGAATTCAGAAGGCACAGATTAAGTGAGAGTCAACTGTGGGGCTTGTTATAAGCTTCTAGAAAAGTTGCCATTGTTTATCAAAAGTGCAGGTTTCAACAGCAGCAAGATTACCTGAAAAATATGCTGAATGAATTTCTTTAGCACGAACAGAAATGACTGAATTATTTTCATAATATGGAAGCATACATTTCTATTTAGTTTTGATGTAATCTGATATAAACTGTAGCCTGTCCCAGCATGACATAGTTGTATTATAATTTACTGTTGTTGGATTAACTTCTAATGACATTTGTTTTGTGATTTTATTTATTTTTTTGGAGGGGTGGGTCTAAGCAAATGTCGACAATGTATTTGATAAAATGTCATTTAGCTGGAAGTACTGGAATTATCAGGTCTGGTCTAGGAGCCAGCTGTTTATTTTGTACATAGAGATAATATGGATTAGCAGATGTACAGTGTATAGATTCCAACTGTCCAATGTTAATTTATGCCACTCAATATATTGTCGGAACATCACTTTGCTTTCGGTTTCTTGTTGTTGGAGTGTGAGTTTACAGAATGGTCACATTAAAATAACCGCGTGGCTTTCGGGAATGTCAGACGGTTATATTATTTAAATTCCACAACAGAGGGTGAAACAGCTATTGGTTGGATTGCCATTATATTTGGTCGATATTCATGGTCTCCAGATGATGAGTCCTAATGATTCTGGTGAATCCCTGACTTTTCATTTAGTGTCACACACAAGCCAAAATGTTCACTTGTCCAAGACTTGGCATGCTAATTGCCAAGGCATTTTAAAGGATAAGGCCGGGGCTGGCAGTGTTCTATGTTTTTCTTATTGTTAACCAATTGCATGAAATACCAAAAGCAACAGTGTGTTTATTCATCTCGCAATGCTTATCTTGTTTGTGGCTCTCAGTCTCCAGCCCACTGATTCCTATTGAAGACATCCATCTTTAAAAATAGGTCATGAATATATAATTAGATTCTTCAGTAAGGGCCAGATATCACAGCTGGTCACTGTGGTTTTTAGCAAACATCACCCAAACAGGAGGAAATGGTGCATTTGTTCAGCGGCAGATTAATACACATTTGATGCTCTAGTGAGTATTTAGGGCAGCAGGACGGTGTATGGGGGATTGAGTCAAAATTAACTACAGTGTCTGTGTGTTAATGGTGATGAAGGAACATGTCACCCAGTGCAATAGTGTGGCTCATTTCTGTGTTTTTGGGCAACAGTGGAGCTCTATGGCACAGAGGAAAAACATATACAGTATTAGCCTTTGGCTTCACAGATGATACTTATTAGTAGGATTAGTTCATTGTTGGTTTTGGTATTTTCATGAGATTTTTTGACAATAAGAAAATATCGAATATTGCCAGCCTTTTAATGTGTTAAAACCTGCAGGATTTGAACAATTCCGACTTTGGCGACCCCTAGTAGTAGTATATAAAAAGACACCATATGTGATGGCAGTGCACGCTGCTGTAACACTTGAAATACTAGAACAAGGTGTAGAAGTGAAAACACCTGTCTCAAAAGCACAGTTTCATACAAGTGTTGAGGGCTGATTAAATTGAGCACTACTCTCAATTAAACAAAAGAAATGGCACTCATTGTAATACGCAAAGTGGTTTTATTCCTGTTCTGGGTGCACCCCTTGATGGCGGTGCGCCTTGCCCCCTCGGTCAGTCTAATTAAGCCAAGTACACTGCTGACTGGAAACACAGCTGAGAAATGTGACTGATCCTTTCAGTGATGGGAGCTCTCGAAGCCGTCAGGCAGAGGATTTGTGTGAGCGTTGTGGAACAGAGAGTGGTTTCCATCGCCCCAGGGAAATTTCTGGAAGGAGACATATAAGCACACGAGTAAAGGCAACAACATAGGGAAAAACCATCGGGATTCATTCCAAACCATGTAAATCCTGGTGACAGCCGAGGTGTACGTGTGCAGGCAGTTTGAGACTCACCTTGGTGCGGATACGCAGGTGAGGATATGGCACGAATTCTGGCTGCGAGTGCGCGTGCGCCTGCATCTTCAGGTAGGCGTTGGCCATGCAGACACTAACACCAGGAATGGCCAACACAATGGTCAGTATCTTCCAGGTCCTCGCTGTGGAAAACACAACCCGTGAAAGTACGTGACTGAAGCACTAAACAGGGCATGGGGACAGTGAAAAAATAAATTATAGCAGCGGTCTCTCAATAGAGTCCTTATCAATAATGCAGTATAGTTCCTGATGATTTGCCAAAGAGCAGGAATGCGGCGGACATTTCATTTAATGTTCAACAAAAGACTCCAACTATACGCGACTCAGAGGTGCTGTTGCATGCAGAAGCTTTGATGCATTTTGTTTGTATTTGGTTGAGAGGGACAGTAAAGACACACTGACCTCCACCCTCATGGCTTGAATGTGACGCAGCAGCCAACACCCGACTAGCGGCCAAGGCAGCTGGAGATAAAGACATCTGTAAAAGGGAGAAAAGAAGACATTTTGCAAAGTATTTTGCGCCAGAAACAAAGTTTAAGAAATGAATGATCCAAGTTTCTTTCTTCGATTTATTGTAGTATCAAAGGCGCAAAACACACAACGGACCAATGTTGAAATAATGACATGTCAACTAAAGAGAACCTCTACGTAACGATTTAAATGTCATATATTTGTCATATATAAAGTAATTTGCAGAAGAAAGATCCTGGCCCTCTGCAAACAAGCAACATGTATAAAACAGCAGGCAGTTGAGGCTGGGCCTACTACTGTTGCTGTGAATCAAGAGTTGTGGCAACCCTACTGTAATTAAAATACAAGAAAATGAGGGGAAAACTTACTGTTCTTCAAGCAGACACTATTTATTATCCTCTTATTTGTCCTGTGAACGCGTCGCTCACTTAATTTTCTCCCCCTTCCTGCTTGTTTGTCCTTCAGCCTGTCCTGAGCTGAACTTCGTATGGCAGACTCCTCCCCACTTCAATCTGTCCCTGCGCCAAGAAACTTAGTTTATATTTGGGCAAGTGTAAAGGCGGGCTGATATGTGACGGAGGGGAAGAGGGTGGGGGAGGAGGAGGTGTGTTGGTGCTGCAGAAGGGCATTCAGCCCCCATTACCAAGGCTGAAATAAGGGCAGAGGGCTGATTCATTCTCATGAATGAAGAAGGCCTTTCAGGGTTTTGACATAATCCAAGTGTTCACTTTCAGTTGGAGAGCAGTACTGAGAGCCAGTCAGTCCCCGCAGTCGTTTCACTGAAAGCACCTGTGGCTCAGCTGTGGGTCACAGCTGCAGAATAATCTCCAGTTCATTCGCTTTTTTAAATGTATTAATCACCTATTATTGTAAACCCTTTTTAGTGTGTGTTACCTCGAGATTAGATCAACACCGACACCCTGAAGTGAAATATTTAATTAAGCCATTGAGGCCCAGGCATAGTTAGAAAGTTTCCATTGATATATGTTGTTTTAACAGGAAAAGTATCTTGTTAGTTGGTTGAAAAGGAAAATGTGCCATTATAACATATTTTATTTAATAAGTATATTAGAAACCAAGTATTTCCGGTACTTGGGCTTTCATTTGCCAGTTTAGTGGGAACAGGAAAAGCCTTAAAGCATGTGTATAAGACATGAAATCATGCAAATTGAACAGGCTTGGTGTATTGTATTGGCTAAGTCCCATAATAATTTATAAAAGATAATTCCAGTCTTTTAATTACCTCACATTTAGTTTGGTCCACCCAGCCTTTGCTTCAGTGTTGATTTGTTTGATTACATTTGTTTGGTAATCCAGAGTCCAGAATCGTGACCTTACATGAGAAAAATAACATCTTAAAGAAACTGTAGTGATGGTTAAATAAATCAGTCATTTCTTTACCCTTAAGATAGACTGTCCACCAGGTGGGGTAGTGTTTCTTTGAATTCACTGTCCTGAAACACTCCATAAAGACTCCTGTCCTTTGGTCATTTGTGTTGCTCACTTCTGCAGTGAGGTTCCTTCCTCTTGGTTAGAGTTCACTAGTTTGGAATGCTGAAGTGAGAATCATTTTTAAAATAAAAGTCATGTTATACATTTGGATTTTGGCTGACTTATTTTATGTTTATATATTTTATTAATTTCACAGAGCACAGTCCATTTCACAACTGTGAAAAGCCTTTACGGTTTGGAAAAAGTAGGTTTTCCTACTCTTGTCGTACTATTATCATATGAATAGCTTCACAAAAAGGCACTGTATCAAGTTTGAATTCGTTACTTTTGTGCTGTGTTCTCCCCTCCGTTGAGCGTTCATTCTTGATTTTCACAGTATTAGTAATGCCTTTGTCGGCTCTGTCTGGGCAGCTTCAGGCTGCAGTGCAAACAGCAGCCAGAGCCAGCAGTGATGTCAGCCAGTCATGCAAGCAGCCCGTCTGAATGTCTAGCGTTTGTGTTATTGTGGGCAGAGGTTAAACTCCATCTCAGTTTGGAGACTCCGTGCACAGACATGTGCTGGCAGATAGACACATGGAGGTCTGCCTGTCCTGCAGGTGTGCTGCTGGAGCTGGAGAGGGCACAAAATCTCGTCCCTCCAAACTGCGGACATCTTATTAAGATCATGGCTTCATCACCGGCATTTGCAAGCATAGCCTATATAAGGCGTAACCTAACTTTAACATGGAACTGTAAAAAAAGTCTTCAATTAGAAATGACAAATAAGATGCGTGGAATATTGACTTTTTCAAACCCAGTTATGCCTATACATCAATAGAGGTATTGTATCTTCTATGCTGTGGTGTGCTGGGGAGGCAGCATCAAGTAGAGGGACGCTATGTGGCTGGACAGGCTGGTGAGGACAGCTGGCTCTGGGGCTGGCACGAAGCTGGGTTCCCCTATGTCAGTGGCAGAAAGAAGGAACCCAAATAAACTGTTGTTCATCATGGTCAAAGCCCGCCACCTTCTGCACAGCACATTCACTAGGCAGAGGAGTGTGTTCGGCGGCAGACTGCTGTCTCAGTCCTGCTCAACAGACAGACTGAGGAAGTTGTTGCAGTTAACCAGATACTATTGTATGTACAGAATGTTGGGAGAATCTGTTTAGGCAGACCCGACAGAAGTCTTTTGTCCCGCAGGCCATACGGCTACACAACTCCTCCCAGTGAGGCGGGGTGAAATTGAATGCTCACCTGCATCCTGTCATTAGGCTGCTCGACTGACAGTTATTGGCTATGTCAGTCTTATGCACAATTTGCATTTTTTATTTGTTTATATATTTATCTTCAATTTGTATTTTATATTATCTACAGTAATCATTATTCTTGCACTGTTTTTACTTTTTAATCACATTTGGACTACCTACTAAACCCTATCATAGTGACAGCTCCCTGTAGTAGTTCTGGTGGCTAGACTATCATTTCACTGCTGTGTTTCTACTCTTATAACTCAGCTGCTAGGGTTCTCACTCGCACCAAGCCCTGGCAGCACATTAGACCCACCCATATTCACCTTCACTGGCTCCCGGTCAAGTCCTACATCTCCCATAAAATCCTCCTCCTCACCTATAAATTCCTCCACGCCCTTGCCCCCCAGTACATGCTGGCCCTTCTCCATCCCTACACCCTGTCTGGGAATCTGTGGTCCACAGACAAGGGTCTGCTCTCCATCCCCAACACCAGACTGCCAACGTTTGGGGACAGAGCGTTCAGCGTTGCAGCCCCCACCCTTTTGAACTCCCTCCCATCAGTGAGCCACAATGCTCCTTCTCTGGCCATCTTTAAAAATCTCCTCAACACTCACCTAGTCACTGAGGCCTCTCGTCTTTAACACAATCTCCCCCTTTTTGTGTAAAGCAGCCTTGGGTCCCTTGAAAGGCGCTATATAAATCTAAGTTATTATTATTATATTCTTGTGTGTATTGGGGTTTTGTATGTGTCGTATACGCTACTGCCTACATACAGGATCAATAAAGTATCTATCTAGCGGTGTGGCTCTAAGAGTGCCAGTGCAAATGCCTGACTGACAGAGTGTTGGTCTGTCAGAAACTAAAATATTGTACAGAAATTCGTAGTCCCCGGAGGATGAGCCCTAGAGACTATGGTGATCACCTGACCTTTGTTCAGGTGCCATCAGCAGGTTAAAGTTTTCACCTATCCAATGAAATATCTCAACTTCTGTGAGCTGGATTTCCATAACATACAGACAATCGTGGTCCCCAGAGGATGAATCCTAATGATTCTGTTGATCACCTGACCTTTCCTCTAGCGCCACCACCAGGTTGACATTTTTGTTTGTTTTTAAGTGAGATATTTCAATTATTTCATTATTATAACATTCATTTAGGAGACCAATATCAAACCAGTCACTTCAGGCATGTTCAGTACTACAGTGCTTAGAGATCTATTTAAAAGAAACTAGACATAAGTTAGTGGTAGCAAGGGTTGTTGAGATGTAATCTGAAAAGGTCGAGTGGATGGTTTGGTGTGAAATTTGCTACACACATTAATTCTCCCCAGATGATGAATTGTAATGACTTAAGTGGTCGCTTAACTTTTCCTTTATCAGGTCAAAATCTTTATTTGTGTAATACTTTTATATGTTTAATACCAAATATCTGCAAAACAAATGACAACCGTATCAGTTTGTTATGATAGCTTTTACCATTCACTTATAGCTCTGAATACAAAATTGATGCCCTACAGTTTCCCTTCATTTCTTACAGCATCCACTCTTCGTAACACTCATGTTAGCAGGGCTGATAGCTTTCTCGCCATTTCTGAACACACAGCAGCTTTTTTGTTGCCAGGATGATGGACAGCCACACACAGGAAGAACCGATTCAAAAGGTTTTCTACCCGAACCTGATGAAGTACACCATTTCCAGCAGTGGGTGGTTTATGTCACAAGGTATGGGTAAAGTGTGTTTTGCAAATAAAAAAGGAGTGTAAACTGTGCACAGGTGGATTGACTCTCCACAACATCCCTTAACACCCACACAGCCCTGTCTGTGTGTCCTTTATGCCAAGAGAAAGACAACTGTGGATTGTGTGCAAAGCAGTAAGAGCGTGTTATGTTGGACAGAGGCGAAAGCAGCCTGTGCCAGTTGTAACAGTCTGTCCCGCCATTCCCTCGTAAATCTGTGTGGCTCTCTCTCTTCTGGGCACTTAGCTACCATATTCCTGCATTCGACTCAGAGCAGCTCACATGTATGCTCTCTATTGAAGGAAAACAGTTCTTGGATAGAGACCTTTTTTTTGCTCTTCATGCAGACAATTTCCGGATGTTTTATGTAGTTTTAAAAACACAAACCAGGCAGAAAAACCTAAATATACTCTAATGCTAACGCCTTGCACTTTCACTTCCACGACTGAACTGATTTTAAACTGTAGTTTTAAATTACTAGACGGATGCTGCTATCTAATTCTTATTACTGCAATGTAGGGCTGTAGAATATAGATCCTAAGCCCTATAATGGAAAGTATATAAGTAAATGTGCTGGTATGAAAATGTGTATAACGCTGCTATGCTGTCTCTAATTGTGAGTGAGTGAGTGAGACTGGGGCCGGCCTGTCGGGTAACTGGGTGCAGACACTTGAACAAACCGTGATGAGGAGTCAGAATCCACCATCAATATTGTCCCAGTCGGACTGAGACAGCAGGGGATTTGGAGCGATGCGAGGGACAGCGTTACTCTACAGTGGAAACTTCCATACACTGTGCATCACATCAGCAGGTCCCGTGCAGACAGAGCGGGCGGGAAAAAAGAGGTCAGTGTCTTTTGTCTGTAGTGTGAATGTTTACTTACAGTCTGACACAGCAAGTAAGCCGGATACTTTGCTGAAGTACCGCTGACAAGTTTTATATGACTAGATCCGGGTATTTATTTATTTTCAATTCAACATGCCAGTGGAAATGCACGGTACCACTAACTGGCTGCTAACGGCTGTGCATTAATGGGGAGAGCTGGTGGAAGCCAGTTTAAAGATTTACATTTTTACATTAACATTGGGTCACATGACCTGACTCTGCAGTGCCTCACAGCGATACAGAGTTTTAAAGCATCTTGTTTAGGTTTTCCGGTGTTGGGTCAAAGTCTGTTCCCCATCAGAAATGTGTTCCAATCCCGTTAGAATAGTGTTTCCAGTAGTGCCCCCTGTGGTTAGGGTTAATGATAAGGTGGGGGTCATGTTAAGGTACGGGGGAAAACACATATTTTGACGGGGGAGCACACTTCGATACATCGGCTGGCAACTCCACTGTTTTGGTTCACTCACTGCTCTTATAGTGTCGTTTTCTGAAGCAGCAGGCCTGGTATCAGCGAAAAGGCTCAATAAACCCACTGGACACTACGGCTCAGCACCAAACAGCAGACACAGTTAGCGACTAGCAAGTGTAACGTTACATACTGGAGCATTTGGCAGCTAAAGAACCAGGTTTATAGCAGTTTTGAAAGATACTGAAATAAAAAATAAAAAAAACATTTGAAAAACTCAACAGCAATGTCTTTTTCCAGAAATCATGACCCGATTACTCAAGATAATCCACAGACCTTGTTGTGAGCAGTTTCATGTTGGAACTATCGTTAGAAAGAAAATAGTTCTCACATCAAAACAATCTAGATGGATAAATAGCTCTATCGAGGAAAAATATATATTTTTGATTTTGGAGTGAACTGTCTCTTTAAGGCAAGTTTCCCCACGCAGCACCTTCCACCTCTTGACACTCAAAAAAACAATGTTAAGTTCTGGCTAAGAGGTTATTTTGAATAATGGGGAAGTCCCACTTCAGCATAGACTCCCCGTTTGAGTACATTTCCCGCGGTAATTTTTATGACGATTTATTGTAACTTTTTCCCATCAGTTCTAAACTGCCCAGTCAGATTCAGGTTCAGATGAAACACCTGCATGAAGAGTGTGCCAGCACCATCACTCTGTAGGCCTTTGTGTTCTTCCCCTAATGTGTACATGCTACGTGAAGCTCAACGCTAATATTAAACCCCCTGGAGGTGGCCCACAGTGTCTTACAAGCTGGAAGAAGAAGACCATAAAACCACTAATAAACACTACCGTTCCAGTCCCCAGGATAAAAACAAAAAACGTAAGTTTAAGAAAAATTTAAGAGCAAAGTTATTTTCTCAAGAGTTAAAGTTTTTTGCCTTTACTTGATAGTGACAGGAAATGTGTGTGTGTTTGATGGGGGGGGGGGGGGGGGGAGGGGCAAAGAGGACGACGGGGCGGGCGAGCACAACACTCAGGAGTG
>CM022470.1:4006682-4153152 GCA_011952105.1 Coreoperca whiteheadi | reverse complement strand
TACTTGCGCACTGCCTAGGGAGGCAACTGGCGTCCTGCTTTTGGCGCGTGCAGGAATCGCCACGGGTCGGACTCAAAATCAGGCCACTGTGGTGGGGACTCAGCCCCGTACTTGAGGCACCTGCTCGACCGACTGAGCTACTGGGTGCGCCGAAAGCACAGATGTTTATTTAACCAAAGCTGTTCATTTCACCAATGTGAAGCTGTTCATTTTCTCTGAGTTCATGAAAGTGTTCAGGTTTGGAGATTCAGTTGGGATTATGCAGACGTCCAACCTCCCAATGAAACTGCCCCTCAAAGCCATTTTGAGGTATATGCAAGTATCTGTAATTGTTTGTATTTACACCTCCAGTCACAAAGTGGTGCATCAGTATTTGAGATACCTGAGGGACTTAATTGGGGAGGTTAATGTAATCAGGTACAGGTGCTGCTGCTTTGTTATAGAGGCACACAGTTTTTGACCGAGCTCTTGCCGGGCCGTGCCAATGTCTGTGTTTATGCCCATATTTGTGGTTTTGCACTTTCTGTGGAACATTTCGGTTTATTTTAAGTGAGAAGGAAACAATGGACTATACTGCAACAGCAAGCGGTGAGCTGTATTGAGCTGTGTAATAAATCTGACTTCTGTTGATGGACACACTGGGTATTTTAGAGGAAGCAGGCATTATAACTAAATCTTAAGGAAGAGCAGCCCCTCGGTGGCCTTTTAAATGTAGCAAATAGTCACTATAGAGACCAACAGATCATCCACCTGGTGACCCCAGTTCTCTTAACTAACACTATAACATAAACTGACAGCTTGGCACCATGCTAACATTTATTATATACAGTATGACAATATAAGCCAAGTATGTAGTACCACTATACTAGGGTAAATTTGCACTTGAATATATTTGATACAGATTAAACATGGAGGAAGACTGAATGTATGTATATCAGCATTAATTGTAAGTCACTCTGCACTTTTCTGTTCTGCTGCAAAAATTACTGTCCACTGTACACTGACCAGGGGCAGGTACAGCTGATGCAAATGTTACATCTTTATTGGGAATTAAGTGGTTATTAAGCCAACCTCCGAAAAACGTTTTTATGCTGTTTGGTAAATCTGACATACTTAAACATAACCCTGAATCTGTTTTTTACCCTCAACCAAGATGCCATTAACTATACCGTTGCATAGGACAAGATCCCGATCTCCGTACTCTAGAGATTTTTTTAACCATTTTCGTCCTTAAAGGACACATAAGGACAGCACACGAACACACACAGGATGTAATTTGTATGTATACATTGGGGCACACAATGTTTTTAATATGACAGACCACAGTGAAACTGCCCTCCAGATGTGTCTCCACAGACACTGCTCTCCCTGTTCTCATGCTGTTCTCTGGTAAATGAGCCAATGCAGCCTCCACCACCTCTGACAACAATCAGCTCCTCTTTGCAAAGCTTTGACATATCGTCTTGAAAAATGGCCACTCTTATGGATCTGATTGTTTTTTTTAAATAGGCACCTCTCAAACATGCAGACAGACAAATGTTTAGAGGTGAATCATGGGTGAAGGAGTCATGAGTCAGACGTGGGTTATGTTATTGTCTTATGCTCAGTACCACCAGGGAAGACGATGTGGTGGTCTGCACATGTGACATCGGTTTTCCTCAGGTGGCATGAAAACAACTGGATTCTTTCAAAGAATAACCATCATATGTGGTTTTCCAGTCCGACGTTTGCATTGAGCGCTGCCGTGCCTGAGGTTAAGACATGAACTTAAAGATTACATTTAGAAATGGCTGTTATACAAGGGACCTCCCAACACTATAGAATAAGAGGATGGTCCTGGAGCTCGGTGTTGATACCACCATGGGCTAATGCTTCTTGTACACAGTCTCAACAGACTATAATCACACACTACGTTGCCCCAAAGAGCCCAGTGACAGCTGACAGCCTGTTTTAAGTGAGATTACAATGCTCTTCTGTAGAAAACCATGGAAACTCCTTGAAATGTGACATTTTAATTGAAGCAGCCTTGAGGGCTATTTCTACAGCAGTTAAGTGTGCGCGTGTTTCCACATTAAACAATTATTGTTGCGTGTTTTTCATTAAATTGTGCAGTGGCTCAGGTGCGCCCCGCTCCCCACCCAAACACACACATACAAACGTGAACACAAAACGGATGTAATGTTTACTTTGCAATGAGTATTTTCTTTTACCAGGATATTTATGCTACTTAAACAGACTCTGCGTGCTTGCTCTCATTCTTTTTCCCCTTCTTGTTTTTAAAAGGTGTAATGTTTACTCGATTAACAAAACCCAAGAAAAACAGGTCTGTTGTTAACAGTCTTTGACGCAGGTGAGTTTGTTTGTAGGAGGGTTGAGTTCGACCCATCTGTCAAAACCTAAGCTTCTACAAAAAGCCATAATGTCGTTTTCCTGTCTTCATTTTCATTTTGCACTCGTTTATTTTTGGGCAAGGACCGCGTATTTGCATTATGAGAAGCTGTTGTGTGTTTCTGCATGTGTAAGTGTCATCTTGCTTTATAGAGCTGCTAACTGCTGTTCCTGATGCTTTTCTATCGTGACAAGAACATAATTATGGAGAAAACACGGTTGCGTGTGTTTGAAGGCCCTCTACTGTGGTGCGTCCTAACAAGTGGCATCCCCAACTGGTGACTTACATTTACATTTACATTTAGTCATTTAGCAGACGCTTTTATCCAAAGCGACTTACATGGAACATTCAGAAACCGAAGGCGCAGCTTCAGGAGCATTATGGGGTTCAGTATCTCGCTCAAGGATACTTCGACGCATGGCTGGGGGATCGAACCGCCGACCTTCCGATTGGCAGGCGACCGTTCTGCCACCAAGCCACAGCCGCCCTAGACCATAGAGCCCTAGAGATAGTGGTGCACTCAGGTCGGACCATCGGATCAACACTCCCCACTGTGCAGGACTTGTACACAAGAGAACCAGAGCTATTAAGATTATGAGGCATCCTCACCACCCCAGCAACAGACTACCAGTTTCTGCGCTCAGGGAAACGAAAAGCTTCTTTCCTTTCACCAATAGGATGGCCAACTCTGTCCACTAACCTCTGTGCATCTCCGCCTTACCTGGCACATTGTCCTCATTGAATCCTCACATTGCATATTTGTACTTATGACATATGTACATTTTCCATTTTTAAATATACTGCATATATAAATGTAATACTTTACATTAAACATTTTTAGAATGCTTATTTTCTACACTAGTCTCTGGAGCACGTCTCATTGATTTTCACCACACATATTACTTGTGTATGTGACAAATAATTAGTTGAATCCTGAATCCTTGACTCTGCCTGTGTCACTCTATTAACAGTAAGTGGCAGAAAAGTCAGACAGCAGACAGACGCACTGGGCGTTTGCTCTTCAGCACCACATTCACAGAGAAGACATTCCTCTCTGGGTCTTAGTCTACTGAAGAGATTTTTGAACCCACTTGCTTTGCTCTTTTTATTTTCTTCTCTACACCTGTTACTATGGCAGAACGCATTGGATCCAAGTAAAACAGGCAAATTATCAGACGCGGAAATGCGAATAATGCTACGAGAAACCATTATCTCAAATCTGACTCTTACACATTTTTTGCACCATGCCAAACAAGGAGATGGTTCAGAGATGGTGTGAATTTGGAGGTGCAGGAGAAAATACGAAATCTCAGTTCCCTCAGTGTATGTGTGCATTTTCAGCTAATGGAAATAGACCAACATGGGCCTTTACCCAATCAGACCAGTGTGTGTGCGCAGAGGGCAGGACTGTGCAGTGGGAGTGTATCAAAGAGAATACCATATATAAGACATCAGGGGTAGTTGTGCTTTAAGAATCCATCCATCAGTTCATCAGCTGGTCTCTCTGCTCTCTATCAGTGCTGCTCAGTGTTTTGTACCCGGTCTCCTCCATCATGCTGGTTCAAGCTCTACTCCAGACCTCACTGGTTCTCTGGTTGGCTCAGCAAACTCTGCAAGGGGGTAAGAAAAACAAGGGATTGCATGAGTAACGACAGAGCACTTATATACCAAGATCACAGCTTTATAAACAATTTTCTTCAGTTTTTGTCAAACTTGAGATTATTATTTTTTCAGATTTGGTTATTTTTCAGCTTGTCTTGAACACCATGTCAATACAAAAACTGTGATCGGGATTATTTTTATTTTCTGCGCTTTCGTTGAAAAAAATCGTATTTCTGTTTAATTCCTCTGCTGGCATCTCATGTTAATTAGTAAAAGTATTATGTATTTTCGGTTAAAATGATCAGATTCATCTGATTTGATTGATGGAGTTTTCAAATCATCATGGACACTGTTCAGCTTTGTGAAATAATATTTAATTTATATTATTGGTTGAAAAATATACAATCATCAGGTTAAAAAAAAGACAATATTGCTACAAAGCTGAAATATTTGTTGAAATTAAAAAAATGTCGGCACTTTTGACCTCATCAAAAATGTAAAGCACAGTCTGGTTATTTCTGCACAAACGTCATAGTTTTTGTTAAATTTTCATTGCCATAGTTTTATTTACACAAATAGTATTTAGAAGTTATGGCTGTTGTTGATGTGATAAGTTTTTTGTTATTTTGACAAATTCACTTTACCAAAGAGTTTACATACGTCAAAAGCAGTATGATTTCACCTTGGAAGCTCCGATGGATCCGCATCTCCAGTGACTTACTCTCACTTGCTTGTTAAATATCATGTCGGTGAGACTGAGGGAGGAAAAACTGCTGGAGTACGTCGGCTCCACCATCAGTGATCCCGCCAAGTCACTATTATCTCATTTCTTCGAATCAAAGGATGCGATGAAAAGGTGGCAGAGGCAGGTAAAATATGACGACCAATCGTGAGATGAACAAACAGGTTCCACACAGTCGCTCCATTTTGTCTCATCCTGTGTTTCCATCAATGAATATCTGTTCCTCTCTCGTCCTGTTGCCCAGTCAGGTTGTTCATGGAACACTTGAGTGGCATTTGCTATACTAAGTAGTTTAAAGTAATTCATATTGTCATCTACATGTCCCTCAAAGTACTTACCTTACTGGGGATAGTATTTAAGGAGGGAAAGTTAAAGGTCTGAAAGTAAAGTTAATCAAAAAGTCACTGACACTTCATCAGACCAGCAAGCCAGCAAATCTTTGCTTAAAAGAGAAAGAAACCACTGTAACATAACTCCAAACTGCTCCTGCAGCAAAATCTTTTAAAGGCAAATAACTTAACTATGATTCTGAAAGACCTCGTTAAACAAGTGTGTAGAAACTCCGTTTTGTGCGCGCTTGCACATTGTTTGTTCACACTGTGTTGGATGTTATCTTAACGCTGCCTCATGCATGCGTCATTATTATATGCATTATTGTCATCATTCCCACAAAGTGGATGCAGGGTTAACCTATATTTGTACTAATCTGTGTATTGCGTCTGTGGTTCAGCAATTTTTGAAATGCTTTTATTTATTTAATTAAACTTAATTTGTTTCGGGGTTTTTTTTACAGTAAAATAGCAAGCAGGTCTTTTGGTCTATTGTATACTGCATCAGCCGTTTCGAATAATTTCACGTGATACATTTTGGTCCTTTTGATAATTAAAAGAACAAATTGCCACTAAGGGTAAAATGTTATTGTGAATTGCATTTTTCAGGGGTTAGACCTCAAAATGTAGCCTGGGGAAGAGCGCTGCCAGCCAGAGGTACGTCACAAGGTTTCTAAATGTTTTTACGTCTTCAAGCATGTATATGTGTTTTAATTACTTTGAAAACTGAAGAACGGTAGATGTTTTCCCCTTTATGAACCCTTTATGACTTTTGAAGGTCAGCAGGCTGCTAACTGGCCAAACTTTGAAGGTCTGTTTGGGATTAGCTTTGTTAGCTTGGAACATCATAACGATCATTGTACGCAATAGCTCATTTTTTGGGGTTGTAGACACAGACCAATGAGTCATAATATTATAATCTCCTGTCTCTACTTTTTGTCGTGTTTTTTCTTCAGGTGTTGGCATTGGAGTAAAACCTGGAGGTCAGCGGTTTTCTTAGCATGCATTAACAACTACTTACACCACATGCTTAACGAACGACTGAAGTACAAATAATGCTACATGATTAGCACCTTCGCTGACTGATTTAGCTTATAGCTGCGATTTCGAATAATCGATTAGTTCTTTGGTCCATCAAATGTCAGAAAATGGTGAAATATTTGATCACTGTTTCCCAAAGCGGCAAGGTGGCGTCCTCAAATGTCTTGTTTTGTCCACAACCCAAAGATATTCAGTTTACCGTCGTAGAGGGCTAAAGAAACCAGAAAAACGTTCACATTTCAAAAGCTGAAATCATCAAATTTGGACCCTTTCTCTTAAAACATGACTCAAAATGATTTGTTCTGTTATCAAAATAGTTTAGCGATTAATTGAATATTTGACAACTGATTGATTTTTAGTCGTTGCAGCTCTAGTATATGCTTTGTTAGCTGTGCAAACATTAGATTTACAGATAAGTCAGGAGAACAATTAAAGAGTACCACATGTAATATTTTTTGTAATGTGTTAACATCAAATATACAACATATTCCATCATATACAGATCTACTGTAGGTAACGTGCACCTGAATGTTGTAGCATTTACAGATGTGAAATTAATTATGTATCAGACATATTTTAAAAAATGTCCTGAGGGTTCGCGTTAAAGGTTAGTTATCACTTTAGATTGACACTTGACACATAATCTATATAATGAATGTAGGGAAATGCATATTTCTTGTTTCATTTGTCTTTAAATGCTTTTTCTCAGTTGCAGGTGCCCTTGGAGCACTGGGGAGCCGATATGGCAGCAAAGCAATGAAGACTGGAAGTACGTTTAACTTTATGTTTAACTTTCTGCACACAGCATTGTTTTACTGTACATTGCTTTCACCACAGATGAGTAATGTTTGTATTTCTTCTTTTTTTTTTTTTAATCTTAGTTGAACGTTATCCAGGGGCTCATCTTGGTGCTGGTAAGTTGTCTTAGGAACAAAACTTTCTTTGAGGCCATTAGCTTTGCAGCGAAAAATATTTTTTTCTATCGTTTGAGGTGAAAGTGATAAAACCCTCCCTCGGGGTTGTTGTTTCTCTCCTGTTGCAGAGAAACAATCTGTGTACCCAAAGTCTGAATGATGACACTTTTTGGCAGACTCTGCTGTTCAATGTGAAATGTGTTCTTTTTATTGTTTTCACAGGAGGCTACAGAGCTCTTGGATTAGGAGGTAGAGCAGGCTTGATGCACGGTGGATATGGAACCCAGGGAGCCTATGGTACATTAATATAACCACAAACTCTCACAGCCAACTTCCCTATAATTATCTTTCCTTGACTTCGGTTTTAGACTACTGATCGCTGCATGTAGACAATGAAATGTGTTTATTAAAATATATCACATTTTTGACAATATCTTTCTTGTGATTGCAGGTGCCAGTCTGGGCACAGGAATGGCTTTGGGGGCTGGACTTCCAAATGGACTGGGACTGGGTTTGGGCCAGGGAGGGAAACGTGGTAAGACTTTCCCTCACGCAAGTGGATGAATACAAATGTTATATAGCCATAAGCAACCATCAGTGGCAGCCAAATCTAATGGCAACATTTATAGACCATACAACAATTTTATAGAACAGACTGTAAGCTTGAAAAAGAACATTTCATTAACAGTCCGGCACCTGGAGCTTAAAGCCTAACTCACTGCTATTTGAAAATCTGCCAGCTGTAATTATCATGGTGATATTTAACGCACATTAAAGTGAAAGTTTCAACAGTTTTGGTAATTTCACATGAGAGATTTTTGCATCTCTGTTTTTTTCTTTGCCTTTCTCACTCGGTTGAAGGGGACAGGTCTCAGCTGAGAAAAGGGGAAGTCCCGCATGGCTGTGCACCACTCAGAGTTTAGCAGCATTTAAATCTAAATCAGATGACAGCTGTGGGTTTTTTTGCCCATCTTACTAGGCCAAAGTCAGTCGAATCTGATCAAACAACACACAAACAGTTCTGATGCAGCACATTAGCTTAATATTTAAACTCTTCATAAATAAGAACTAAGTATGTTTTTCCCAAACTTAATGTGTGATTGTTGCTTGTTTGATTATGAATATTAATTTTATAGAGAAATACTCAAGATTGAAATTTTTCTGGGGCTTTAGGCAACCCAGTGTAGTATTTCACAAGTCACATTCACTAGTTGCTGTGATCCTGTCTGTGCTGCGTGCAGATTTTGGCAGAAAAAGTACATACAAAGTTTGGTTTCAACCGTAGAAATCTTTGTAAATAAAGATGAACTCTCTGTGTTTTTGTGACTTTCCAGTTTATGGTGCTGGCCATGGGACTCTGCCAGGTAAGTAATTATATGATTTGTTCCATAGTTTCCTTATGTTGTTTGCCTAAACAAGAGTTTACACTGTTAATAACACTCTGTAAACCCTATGCTTGTTTGTTTGATAAATCTTAACTAAGTGTCTCTCTGTCATTGTCTGTGAACATGATTTATGGAGCAGATTGCATCTCAGCAAATAAATTATGTGTCCTTGTAAAACAGAGAAAAACTGAGGGCACTAGTGATGTAATCAGAGTGCTTGTCAGATTTACAGATTTGCTCCACGTCCTCTGAACTTGGCTCTTTGTTTCCTTGCCAGGATATGGGGCTTTAGCTGGCACTGGCTATCCTGGAGCCCGACCAGGTAAGTGATGAATCAGCTCTTAACTCACAACCCCACTACTTCTTCTATTCAGCTCAGATTTGTATGCTGGAGGGTATTTTCTCATATCCCATCGATCTTGCCACAAACACACACTTATGCTGTCAGTCATGGATAAAATCAGGTTTATCGGTCTGCACAAAAGAGAATGTGGCAATCAGATTGTTTATTATCACATTCTAAGGTAGCTGGATAGCCTTGCAACAATGTCCAACATCTTTCTTTACATAACCATATTATTTTATCATTGCCTCCGCCCTTAGAGAGATGTGCATCTTTGAAAACAAGCCTAAATTCTGTAGGCCTATCTGGCCAAGTTTTTGGCCTGGGTGTCTCTTGTCAGTTAGCATGTTGAGTGAAATCATTGACAGTTCCCCTATGTGCTATCATTAGGAATTGGACTTGGGTTTCCTACTGGACAGAGGGCTAAGGAACAAAAACCTGGTAAAATCTTCACGACAGCAACCTGTGGTCTCTGTGCTTGTTAGTCTGTGTCTGTCTTTGTCCTGTGTTTTATTTGTCTGTAACGTCTGTGGGATTGGTGCCGAGTGAGTCACTGATGTCGAGTTCATGCTGGCTTTTGTTTGCATGAAATATGTCTACTGTTTGTTTTATCTTCAGCTCCGCTGTATTATTTTGCTGCACAGGGGAGATTCACATGCTGATGTCTGACTGTGTTTGTCTATCAGTGTTTCATCTGTGTTGCATGTTGCATGAGTTCCCCAGCTCTTCTTACCACAGTTTCAGTATGAGAGTTAATTAAAGATAAGGAGAATTAATGTGTGTGGAGTAGGGCTGCACGATAATGTGGGAGAAAAAATCATATTTGAGATTATTTTGACAAATATTATGATTGCGATTTGATTCACGATTAGTGGGAATGAACATTTTTGCTTCACAAATTTCATTTTCACTGAAAAAACTAATTAAACCATGACGATGTGACATTTGTTGGGGTCTGTACCAAACAAACATGTTTTCTTACATCCGGAGAACAAGATTTGTAGGTCAAGACATTTCTGCACCACTACAGTATCATGCTGTTTTGCCACACATTTTACCTTTATCAAACAATTGCAGCTTCTGCGATTTGGAAATTGCACATAGCCATATTGCGATTTTGATCATATTTCGATTAATTGTGCAGCCCTAGTGTGGAGCGCTGTGGTTAACAAAAGCTGAAGGGGCTACTGCAAAATATATTATGCAAACTAAATACACGCTAACAACTTGATTATAATAAGCTTAAGGTGATACTCTGATAATTGTGAAAGCTGTATTTTGCTCCATTAAGCTTGTTATCAATTTTTGCACAGTCTTACCTAGAATTTTGTTCACTTATTTGTCAGGGCACCAAAACAAATTATTCACACAGTCTTTGGGGGATATCAGGTTACTGTGAGCCATGAAACGTTTTAAATCTATTACCTTATTCTAGTCGCAGTTCAGGTTCTGGTTCACAGCTATAGTTTGCATGCAAATGACTGTAGTTTCAGGAAGAATCTGATGAGTGAAACTACGCAGTAAAAGTGGAATTATTTCAATCTGCTGGCAAATATTTTTCACTTTTAAAACTTTTCCTGTGTACTGTAGGTTTGTCCCACACTGATGCTGTCTGAGTCAGGTGGTGTCTTTGTCTTGTGCTGTAACACTGTTGTGTTTTATGGCATTTCAACAATTTGGGATGGCAACATGTTGTTGTCATGTTTTATGTGTTGATGTCATTGCTCCGACTCAATGAGTCAATGTGTGTCCTTCAAACGTGTGGCTTCAGTTGTGTGTTGTCTCCTTGTAGTTTCTGTCCTTTGAAACTGGACTAATTTCAGGCCATAATGGATTTAGTCTTCTATCTGTTTGGTCTTGAATTACCTCCATTTGAGTACTGACTGCTCTGTGGATGATGTGTTGCATTGAATGCTCTGATACACACATCAAGCGAAATACAGAACAGTAAATCTTTTTGCCACTGGCCACCACAGTGTGCTGTTGACCCTCAAAGAAACACTGTTGTCTCTGAACCACCAAGAAGTCGTGAATGCATGATGATATTTCTCTGCCATGGTGTGTCTACAGCAGATTTGGGTGGACCTGAGATGGCCAGTCTGGGCCAAGCTGTTCAAGATCTGAAGAGAGAAAAGAGCAGAGTAGTTGGTCCCTCGTATGGAAAAAGAGACAGCAGTCTTGGACCTGAAATGCCCAGCATGAGAAGAAGCATAATATTTGGTCCCACTGCTCCTGAATTACAGGCTGAAACTGGCTTTAGACCTGCTGTACTGCCATCTGGAAGAGAGGTCAAAAACCTTGATCCAGGTGTTACGTTATCAAGTCTTGATAAACACAGTAAAAGTCTTGGTCTGGCTGTTTCACAAGCACAAGGAGGAGAAACTTATGAGCCTACAGTCTCAGAAAGAAGGGGCGCAGCTAGCCATGGAGCCACACTGGCCGCTGGAGGTGTAAGACAGCAACTGCCACTTCATAAAGATAACATCAGAAGTCTGGGTTCTACTTCTTCTCAGGTACAGAGTGCGAGAGACTATGATCCATCTATCCAAAAAAATCAGCGACCCAAAAACTGTGGATCCACTAGTGATTTGTCAGAAATATTGGAAATCAATCGCCATGAGCTTTTGGGTTCAGAAACACAGAGGACTCAAAGTTTAGTTCCCCAGCCTCATATTGGTAAGGACAGCAAGCATCTTGGACGTGCAACCACACAAGCACAAGAAGAGAGAGCCTATCGACTGCCACAAACTCAGGATGTCAGAAGAAATATATTCTCTCTTTCACACGGTCAGGCAACCAGAAACTATTTTGCTGCAGTAGCAGACAGACATGGTGTCAAAGACCTTGGGCTTGTGGCTAAAGACACTAAGGGGCCTAGAATCCTTGGGACTGTTGCTGTAGAAAACCGTAGTCATGGTTCTCTAAATCTTCAAGTGCAAGGAGAGGGGAGCTATGGACCAGTGAGCCCAGGTGCAAGTGGAACCCAAAGTTTAGGCATCACCTCGGTAGAAGGTCAGAAAGCTAAAGGCTTTACTGCTGATGGTCAGGAAGTAAAACACCTTTCCCATGCTGAACGTGACGTCACAAACTCAAAAGCTCTCAGTATGCCAGGACAGACTGGGAGGAATACCCAGGCAACAAGTAAGAGCAAAGCTTTGTCTTTATTCACCATCACAATGTCTTTTTGTTCATTCTTGAGATCTACACTATATTTTTTTTCCTAAATTCCACTTTCTATCAGTCATCTAAATGCTTAATTACAAATGAAATGCAGGCATTTTTCATTTGCTTTGAATTTTTTCTTGACTTACTAAGTAACCCCATTTTTTCAGGTGCCTGTTGTCTTTGGAAAGTAGTGCCTCTACAAATATATTTCTTCTGAAGCGATGACCTGTTTTTATTGGACTTCTAACTAAAAATCCCTCATTTCGACACTGCTGAGAGATTAGTCTTCTGCAGGATGGCAGATGCCTTAATAATCACTCCATTTACATATAATCACTTCCCGTGACATGGACTTATTTGGTACCAATGTGATATCAAAAAAGCAGAGTGTAAATACAACCCAGAAATATTAGAAATAAAGTGGATTTCTATCTGACTGTAGTAGCAAATCCTGTCTCTCTTGTAGTCCATCCATGCGAGTCATTCATGCGTTTGTGTCATTTGCAGTCTATGGTTTGTGCTAGTTGTTTGATAGTTGCTGGCCAGCTAGCGAAACAATTTTTAGCTCAAATTATCAGAAATGTAAAGCTTCTGGATGTTTGGCAGATGGCAAAAAGATTTAGGAGCGTTATCTGGCTATTTATCCGGAAATGAGCCACATGAAAACGCGATAGGGGCCACCAAACCCAGAAATACAGACATTGTTTGCTCTATTATTCAATTTGTTATTGTTTGTTTCGTTAACGGATGTGTAGATTTGATGATGCAGTCAGTATATGACTTGTTTATTATCAGATAAATGGATAGTATGTTTACCATTTGGGAACAGATCCCATGCTGATTTAACCTGTTAACTAAAGGCAGTGACGCATTATCCATGTTGTTCTGCCACTAGTTTTGTCTTGACTATCTTTTTTATTGGTGCCTTGAGATCTGTTTGCATGTCTCTTTGTGTTTAGTTAGTGCTGTAGTTGTGCTTTAGGCCATGGTTCGAGTTTAGCTTAGTTTATTTTTTATTTAAATGTCTTTCAAAACATCTTGCCCATCCCACAAGACTCCTCTATTTTACAAAACATGAATCTTCAGATAATACATATACAAAAACAATAGCGCAAAAACAGTTACAACGTCATAAAGTACTTCTTTCGAATAACATATTGATGTGGAATTTGAAATGAACTATGCACATAAAATAACTGCTACATGCCTACAGTTTATCCTGAGAAAGGGCTTTAATGTGAACAGCCAACTCAGCCTTTGTGCATCATCCATATTTAGACAATCAATATATGTTTTAATCTTACTAAATAGAATAAGTATATAGAATATGAACACACAGACCTACAGTATTCTTCTTGAAGCTACTATATGGATTATCTTTTTAATCAGTGACACATAATTGATTACTGTGTCAGAGCCAGTCAATACTTATTGTTGTGGTCTCCAGGAAATTGTAATTACTACATACAGTGCTTATGCTGCTTTAAGATAGTTGTGGTGGTCTCTAGGTCGTGGGCCAGCAGCTGGAGTGACCAGTGGCACTATGAATGTTAAAACCATTATCCTGTATGTGTATTGTTTGGCATGCTGAGTTTCTGACAGATTCCTTATGAGAATGATGATCAGTTTCCTGATGTATAGGCTATGATCCAGGGAATATAACTTGAGGAGAGTAAGCCACTAATAAACTGTCACAAAAACAATGGCACATTGCTATTGTCCTTTCTGCATTTGTTTGTGGAGGGTTTTGTGGTATTCACTAATACCTTGGTTTGTGCATTTTATGGCCCATATTTGCACTGGGTTGATTCAGGTGATGATACAAGTTCCTAAAGTCAGTGTTTGTTAATCTCTTTATCTTCACATTACACTGTTTTTTAAAAGTTGGTGCATGTTAAACTGTATCTACAGGTGCATTAGGTGCAGTTTGTTGGGGTTCCTTGAATTTAATACATTTTGTTTTTCTCCCAGAGGTCCTCCTGCTGTAAGCAATACCTCCCACAATCTCTCTGTGTCTGATTGTGTATCTTTTTGGATGACCTATGGTGCATGTAGTGTGTTTCAGGTTGTCACAGATCTGAAACAGTCAAGCAATCTTAAGTTATAACACTTTTCAGATCAGCAGTTACAAAGTGCTTTACGAGAAGATGAAAAGGGGAAGAGGGATACATAAGAGACAGAGATGAAAATGCATAAAACAAGGAGAAATAAATGCATGAATCCAAGAAAGTAGAAGTTATAAAGAGATGTTGTAAAAAAAAAAAAAAAAAAATGCTGAATGAAGATTTAGCATCTGGTGTTGTGGTTTTCAGGATTCAGTCCAGGAGAGTCAGTGTTCCACTGTCAGCTGCACATGTCAAATACCCCGTTAACAGCAACCTCTGTATCTTCTATATATAGAAACAAGTGAATGAGGTGGTATATTATGTCCCAGTTTTATCATGTATTTAAAATATAATTTTGATTTAAACATGACTTTCAGCCAAAAGCAGTACTGTGCAAACAATACTTGTTTTTCTCTATAAATAACTAGTGTTTCAGAAAAAACAAGAAAAAACTCAGATGATGTCCTTCCAGCCCACAGCAAATTTTAGGTAATTTTACTGAGGGTGTTTTAACTTCCTCCGCAGGTTATACTGGTGGAGCCGGAAACTATCTGGGAGCAAGCATGGGTGCTGGGGGCTATGGTGCAGGTAATGTTGAGCATTGACCCGTAACTCACGAAAAGTGAACACATCTTGCTAGCAGCTGGAGATGCTGATGTAGATTGACACTACCTGTGGTAAAGGATTCCCATGCACTGCCAACAGGTATGGGACAGGGAGCGTACCTTGGTGGTGCAGCTGGCAAACTTGGAGGTAAGGACGTACACTTTCATTAGTTTCTCTTTTTAGTTATAATTTAGGGTTTATGCTTTCGTTTTTTCCTTTTGCACCCATGTCCTAACTCTCTCTCTCAAATAAATCTCAGCTGCTGCTGCTGCTCTTGGACAAGGTGGGTATCCCCACGGTGTTGCAGGGAGGTCAAATGGTGAGGCTGTGGAATAATTTTACTTTCTCCTATCTGATGCCTTTTCAATCTCAGTTTGCACTCTGACTTGATTCTTAAAGGCCTCCTCCACAACCCCAATGACCCTATGCAAATTTAGAAGTGAGAGAATCAGAATTTTTCTCCACCCGAATTTGAATCTTCAGAATGTGAGTGTAGCTGAGGATGCACAGTAGATCATGTGTCACACAGCAGAAAATCAGCTGTTACTCCTACTTTGCCTTGTAAAACCAACCATTCGCTTTTGAGTACTTGCTGTGTCTGAGTTGGCCTTCACCTTTCTTTAAAGGTCAGAGGAAAAGCTGGGTCATAATTGATAGTACAAGACAACAAAAGATTGTTCACTAACCATTTCAGTCATCTCCAGATTTTACAGATGACTTTAACTATTTTGTATGCATGGAAGTCAGACCATCAAAATAATTTGTTTCATAGTAGCTTTCCATGTTTCATATTTTTCCCATGTTAAATATTGATATGTCCCATACAATGTTTTGAATGTGTGTTATCACAGGCTATGGTGAGGGAGCGACAGGATACCTGGGTGCCGGGGCAGGCAATGGCTTTGGTAAGTAGCAACTCATCAGTACATGCGCAGAAAAATTCTGAATCAGAATCAGAAATACTTTATTAATCCCCGAGGGGAAACTCTTTGTAACATTGTATCATTCAAATTCTGCTAATCAAATTGTGTACTCTCCAAGTTAAAGAAGGCAACATAGAAGAAAATTTCAAAACCAAAACTTTAAGCTTGAAATGTGCAGGGATCATTCTTCATTCTGTTTGGTGTCAAAAGGAATCTGCATCAAAGCCGTCACTGACAGGACTGATGATATTCAGTTAAGACAGGCTGACCGTTTGTGTTGAGTGACTTTCTTTGTTCTGTTCTCACTGTTGGTGGAGATGCTGTCAGGTTTCAAGTAGGGAACACAAGAAATACAAGGGGTTGGACCCAAACGCAGGCACAGAGGCAGAGCTTGTATAGGTCAAAGGCTTACAGAGTGGTGAAGCAGGCAGAGGAACTAGGAACACAGTCCCACACAAGCAAACAAATCCAACAGGGAGCAAAGACAATAGGGGAAAAGAGCAAAACAAAACAGAAAATAACCCCACACAAACCCTTAAACCATGACAGATGGTGGTGCAAAAGTTTTGTCTACATGTATTTTGCATGCATGCTAAAGACTCTCTTGAACATTTCCATTCCTTTGGTACTGGGTAAAGTCAGAAATGTCATATACAGCATTGACTTGAAAAGATTAGCTTTGTATTCAGTTTTTAAAATTACATTTTCCTTTTAAATGTTTTAACATATAGACCCTTCTCTCAACAGGTTATGGGAATGGTTACAGCGATGGTTATGGAGCTGGTGAGTGCCTTTTAGAGAGGTTTAGGGGGAACTCTGTCCCTGCTTAAAGAGGTATTAGCTCACAGACGTAATATAATGCTAATTAGAACTATGTTTCAGGGCTTGGTTACCCTGCAGAGTTAGCTGATGGTGCTGAGAACAAAGCAGGGAAGAGCGAAGGTAACAATTTTGAGGCGTTATAACCTGCTGAAACTCGTAAGAGGTGATGGCACTAACCCGTAGATGCTTTAACCTGTGATGTTTGACAGCTAAAAAAATAAGAGGCCGTCAAGGAAACACACTTCCTCTGCTGTACATGTCCAGTGTGGTCTTTTATCCACTGGGTGTAGCTATTGTCTCTTATTTATAGAAGCTGACCAGTTTAATCTGGTGGTTTCTGACTTCCTGCTCCTGTAGATGCTTTTCACGCAATGTGTTTAAAGGTGGGAATGAATGGATGAACAGTGTCTGACTTGCATGTTTATTTGTTTTGTGATTTTTCCAGGAGGCTATGCTGGACAGGCCCAGGGGGCGTATGGTAAGAGATTGGCTGAGATACACTGTGCACATGGACACAACACAATACAATGTCAAATTAAAATAGTGGAAAAGATAGTACCAACAGACAGTTGTCCTCTTCCCAAGCTGCAGGCTCTGTAATGGTTTAAGCTTGTTCATAGTCAGTTTAAGCCAAATATCTAATAAGTAGCAGCATATTTCCAATCAGATATAGAAATCAGATACAGAAATATCTGTCTACCACATGTCAGTCAAATCTATGACTTTTTGAGATATTGATGTATCAAACCAACAGACAAGCCTCCAATTCACCAATAAGAGTGTTTTGAATGTTTGAAAGCTTGTCACTGAAGCCCCTCTTCTCTTCTTTCAGGAGCACTTGGTGCAGGACTGGAATCAACTGGTGGCAAATATGGTGAGCACTGCTGACATGACCTCATCCTTCTGTCACACTATTAGTCAAGTTTCTGTCAAAGTGGCTTTCCATGCATGAGTCAGACTTGAACTAATGGATAGCACACAGCTGATTTACAGCCTGTGCAGGTGAAGGGGTGAAAATAGAGAAGAGATATGAGTCAGTTTGCCCATCTGATTTTTTTCTGCTGCAGGAGGAGGAGCTGCTCAGGTTCCCTATGGTAACGCTCCAGTGATTCCTACTGGACTGGAAGGTAAGAGGCGCATGTGTTTGCAACTTCATTTGCAACCGTAATGTAAAATAGAGTACATTTGCATTACGCATCATAGTAAGTTATATCAAACTTGTACATGATAAGAAGTTGTAAAGTGACCATTGAAATAGTTCTGACTGGCTATTTTGCAGAGTTTGATGAGAAGATTGATAGCACTGTGACATTTCTACAGTTAAAATGTACAGTACAAATCGTCATTTCTTCACTTCAGTTTTCGTACGGATTAGATTAACGAGCTATAACATGTAAATGGATTTTGTTACCTTTGCACAGGCCGGCTAGCTGTTTTCAGTCTTTTTGCTAAACTAAGCTAACTGCTGGTTGCAGCGACTAAATTACCACACAGAAGTGAGAGTGGTATTGACTATCATCAACTCTTTACAAGAATGAAAAGAAGTGTATTTCCCAAAATGTTGAACTTTTCCTTTAAGGTAACCATTGCAACAGTACTTCTACTAAAGCTATGATAATAGGGGATCTAATTCTAGTACTACTGGATCCAACTATGAGCTGTGACTATAAAAAGCTTGAATAAACAGATTTAAACAGTGTCTCTTTTTGCCTTTGGTAAGGGGGCAAAGTAAGCATAATAACAAACTCCAAGTCAGTTTATTGGTGTAGTCCTCAGTCACAGTTTCAAGGGGCTTAAAATGCTGTATGATACAATACCAAAAATGAAGTCAACACCCCCAGCCAAAGGCCCTCATTGGTTAAAAGGAATAAACTCCAAAAACAAAATACAAAAATGTACAACATTCTCATTTTGTGGCACCGCAGCCACCCATCCTGTTAGTTCATCACAACATCACAGCTACCAGAACAGTTAAAGTGTTTGTGTCATCCCCTCAGGTGATGGTGGCTACCCGTATGCTGCTCAGCAGCTCGGCCTTGGTGCTGAAGGCGCCAAAACCACCAGCAAATATGGTGAGAATGACTGTGTGAGCTATAAAGTGTGATAAACTGTAGGTGATGGAAAAAGTACTGTTTGGCTGTTTCTCTAAAGCAGCGAGGTGTTGGCTTGTTTCCATTTAACCAGATAAGTCCCAGAAAGCAGACAGCAATACTAAAAAGGCTAACATTAATTAGGAACGCAAACAAAAAGCAAAGGAGTCATTTGCAATGGATGTTTCAATTGTCATGAATTCAGACAAAAATAACAGATTCCCCTTTCTACTCCTTGAGTCCGAAAAAACACCAAACCATAATACAAATTTGTGTATTTGCCTTTTGTCCTTGTCTGTTTTAAAAATAAGGTTACGGTGCACAGCTAGGAGCAACTCAAGATGCCTTGGGTAAGCAAGATCATTGATGATCAACTTCAGTTGGTTTGCTTTTGCTTCTTGCATATTATTACAGTGACAGCACATAGTGTACTGCACACTTTGCTGTGCTCTGATAGCTAATTATTGTACACGTTTGCATGTGTCTAAATATTACTGTGCTTTCGAACATACACATTTTTTCCCTGAGTAAAACAAACGAAGTGAAGCTATTTTTGGAAAATGAACTCTTTCCTCACAGTTGTTCTTTGTACATGCTCTGAGCATGTACTTAAAATTGCTTTCACACAAAAAGTACAACTGCATGCATTATGGATTATTTTCCACTCAAGGGTATAGAGCCTACATAGTGAGTTGGCTGAGTCCTCTAATAAAAGCCAAAGCCCTTTTTTTTAACTTAGCTGTCAAGTAAGTCTTTTTCTTACTGCTGATCACATTTATAACATTGGACTGGGTTGATCCTTTCACAGGAGAGCAACCTGGCAAGTATGGCGGAGTGAACGGTGCCCTTGGAAATGGATACAAAGGTGAGAATAGAAGATGGTTTACAGTTTTGGGGGGGGTGCAAATCACTGGTTATATCTTATTAAAATGAACCTTTCACTTTTAAAGAAAAGCTGACGGAACATAAAAGACTTTACTTTGTTAAGATGGACATTTTGTCGTGTTTTGTGTGATTTTGTTACCACTGCATATTTCAGTTTCTTGTGTTTGTCATCAACCAATCATCAATATTTCCTGATTCATCATCTTTGTGTTCCTCCCCCCTGTCCTCTTTGTCTCTGTCTTTAACCAGGCTAATTCAAATGACCTGGACTTCTTCAAGTGGATCATTTCCATAATGTGTTCAGTGTAATGTGTTTTCAAAGCTGGTTGTTTGTTTCACTCCATTGTGTCCTGTTCTGTTGTCTGTTTCGTCTTTTGTTTTATTTTTCTTGATCCCGTTGTCTTTCTTTGTAAGTGGAAATTTGTTGTGTCTGTTTGTCTTGTTGGTCCAAAACCTGCAGTGCCCCACCAGTCTTATTCTGTCAACACTGAAAAAACTGGTGGTGATTGAAGAACTTAAATAGATGTTAAGTGCAAGAAAATTGTCTCTATGTTATAAAATAAATATTAAAATGATGATTTTACTGTTTGAATCCAATAAATTATATGTCAAGTGATGCGGAATAGAAGCTTCTGAGTAAAAACATTGTACATAATGTTTACCTGCACACATTGTTCTCTTTAATAGCATCAGCGAAACCTCATCCGTATACAGGAAGTTTTACCACTTCCTTTCTCATGTCGGCAACACTGCCTAAGACACACGGAACATGAACCCTCGAATCAAAACTAAAAGTAATAAGAAGAAACATCAAATACTACAAACAGTTCATATACTATGCTTTTATTAAAGATAAAAAAAACAAGTGAAAAATCCGCAAGATAATAACGTGATTAAAATACATAAAATACACAAATTAGATGTTTTTAAATGTTTGTATGGATAACAAAATGCTACAAAATGATTGCACAATACATGAAATCTGCAAACATGTTATTGTTTTTGAATCTGAAAATATAAAAGGTATGTCAAAAACAAGGCAGAAATATGTTTATATGTAAAAGCTGCATTAATCAAGCTAACATTATGACAACTTGTATTGCATATGCTTTGCTGTCCTGTGAAAGACATGGCCAGTGTCTAGGGTATAATGCGCACTATACTGAAACAAATACACAGATACAATATATAAAAACAACAAAGGTATCTTGTCTGCCACTGCTTTTACTCATAGTTTTAATATGTTTTCAACATTTTAATAATGCATTTCAGTCATCTGAGTCTTTTGCTCATGTTGATTTATGAGAGCCTACATTAACAATAGTCTTCTGCCAAACACAAATCATTCAGTGTGTAGAAAGTGTAAACTGTGCAACTGCAAATTAAAGACTTAAATCTAAATTAAACTGAGCATACCAAATATTACGGACATTTTGACAACACATAAAAAATTCTTTCCGAACAGATAAATTAACCCCATCGATACACCTAGTAAAAAGATTAATGTTGCTACACAAGCCTCAGTAAAGCCAAGCATGTGTGTTATATCACATCAAGACTTTGGTTTCTCTGTGCGCTTGTTTCGTCCACAAACACACCCATCTCTAACAGGATGGCCTTTGGAACAGGGTGGGCATGACGGGACACATACAGCCTCTTCAGACTTTGACTCATAGGTGAAGGTTTATAGTCCATGCATGAATCTCCACTCAGGCTCGGAGCACATTTCACGTCCAGTTTGTAGAAGAGCCGGCCATGCTGCAGGTTACAGAGATCCTCCTTGACTCCAGCAGACAGATCTTGCTCACATTGTCCCAACAGGTCGTCGTCCCAGTTGTTGTCCTGATCCCACACTTCAAATCTCACTTTATTTCCTGCTGACAAATCCCGGGAGCCCAGGTCGACGATCATGGCCCAGTGTGGGTCGTTGTTGTTGTAAATGACAGGAGAACGCTGAACCACTCCGTTGAAGGACACCTTCACGTAGCCATCCGTGGCTGTGGTGTGGTCTCCCCAAAGACCAGACGCCCGTTGAGCAGTTATGATGACTCGAGCCATGCCCTTACGGGTCGGGCAGCAGTCTTGGTTTACACTGGGGTCATTGTGGCATTGGCAGACGCAGGGATCCCTCGAGTCGCTCTTGATGCCGGCCTGACAGCGGTCACTGCAGTTCCTCCACAGGCCTTTCTCCAGGATGTAATGGCTAATGGCTGAGCGCAGGTTCTTCCGGACAGGGGTGTTAGTGGGCAGTAACTCATGCAGCGATTCCAGGGAATATGACACTATGTCTGGATTCTGTGGTAGTGAGTTCAGCCATTCTTTGTAGGCTGAAGGATTTTTGTCAGCAGAGAAGAGAAGGTCTGGCTCTGTGGTATGCCCCCCCTTAATTTCTGTGAACCTGCAGAGGAGAGAGTTAAAGAAGTGAGCCAATTTGGCTTTTCTGGTGCTGAAAGTAATAATTTATAAAAGTGTTTTCAGTCAAAGTGCGCAACTGAATAGGAAACGTGACAAAATATATGAGAAGATGTTCTATACCTGTCGTTGAAGAGGCTGGAGAAGGACGTCTTACTGTCTGTCTTCTCTATGTCCTTCTTACAGTGTTTTGATTGCGTTTTTATTGTAGCTTTGAAGCTGGCGGACGCCTCAACTTCCAGGCACAGCTGCACCTCCTCCACGCTGAGGCCCTGCAGGCTGGCCTGGCACTGCCTGATGCTGGTCACAGATTGAACACTTCCTCCCAACTTCACCTGGAATGATATATTTTAACACCTTCTGCATTAGCAAATGTGTTACTTTCTTTAATTTCAGTAATGCTTGAATTTGTTGGTTACAACCATGTCATCGTTTTGGTTCACCTTGCTGATGTAATGGGTGCCAAAGTTGTCAATCAGTTTGTAAAATCGTTGCTTGTATTCAGGGCTGTAGACTTTGGGGAGCTGGGTCACTGCTTTGCGAAATTCTCTGTGCAACTTGGGACTGCTGGACACTCGGTAGCTGTTTCCAATGAGACGCCAGACAATAAAAGACACACCATTATGAAACCGGTATTCAACAGTATTGTATTTGAGCATTAAAGTTCATTCATTTTGCTCGTTGCATCTAGTGCGTGGAGAAGAGTTTCATCCCAGTCCTCATCTTCTTACCTGTAGTACTCGCAGGACATGCTTTGGCTTGTGAAGCTGAACTTGTCATTCTTCGTTTTGTCCATGGAGTAATCAGCCAATTTAGACTCGGTACCAGCTAGCATCACCGAGGCGCCTTTTTCACCCACATTAACATCTAGATTGGCCTGCCAGTTGTTATCCACCGAGGAGGAGCTGGAACTGACTAAAGACTCACTGGATCGGTAGAGTTTACTGGACACTTTCATGCTGCAGGACTGCTTTGGCCTCCAGTCCTCCACTGACAAGGGGAGCTTTTGCTTTTTGTTCTCCAGATAGGGGTTGCTACACAGGGTGCACATCTTGTCCTTGCGTTTCCACTGATTCATGTCGAGCACAAAGGACCCCTTACGTTCCATTTTGGTGATGTCGAAGCCTTCCCCGGCCAAATTAGTACCGGGAGCAAATTCTGCATCCAAGCACTGTTGACGTGTCCCCTCTATGCATGACTGATACGTACACAGAGGGAGGGACAGCATGACGCAAATATTCAACAGAAACATGTTGCTGTTAAGTTGGGTGATGGATGGCAACTGATGGTTCATTCTGAAAAAGAAAGATTTTAGTTAAACAAACATGAGCAAGTCAAGCAGTATTAGTACACCACTAATAATTGGTCACTGGACATGGCGTAATTCTGTCACTCCTTCTTAGAGAAGTATTTGACATTTTTTTGGCCTTATCCATATTAAACGACTGTTTAGTCAATTGTTATATGTCCCACCCTCTTTCAAACATGCAGTGATACGCTTTTGATCAAAACAGCCTACCCTAGATCTGTCTGCACCTAAAAACTTCCAGCCAATCTGAAAACTGGCATTTTTAAGGTCTTGGTAAAAGCTTTCTTTTCGTGGGTTTTCTTCTTTGTAAACAAATGACTTTGTGATGTCTTTAGACATTGTAAATTACATTATTTTAATTGTGTTAGACTACCCTCTTTTGATTCTGATAAAGTTTACCATTCTGTTATATTGGGCCAATTGAGTCATGTGGCTCATAATCAGGGAAAAGCCTTGTGGTTTGAGCCTTATCGGCACAATGCATCGGTTTCAGTTACAAGTGATAACTCTTTTATTTTCTTTGATTCTTTTTCTTGTGGTGTACCTCAAGGCCCCATTTAGGACCTATTTATTAGCATCTGCTTTTAGAAAACATGACATTCCATGAGTTTTTTTAACAAATGTTTTATGAGGAAGGAAATGCATTGAACATGTTTTCTAGACCCCAAGGATAGACACAATGTGTTGTGGTGAAACACATGAATGTGACCCTAACTTTCGTTTGTTTACAAGAACAATCGGCAGGGCACCGTTAAGTCTGCTCTCATTTGCCATAAGGATGTCAAGTACTGAATAGCCAAAAACATGCTCAAATGTCCCTCTAGGTGTCACTTTTGAATCTTTCTTAGAATTTTACAAACTCTGTCATTAATATTAACGTTTTCCACATTCGGTCTTTTGCGAAAATAAAACCTTATCTGTCTTCCTGGGATCAGGAGATTTTCCATGTTTTTCTCTCCTCGCATCTTGACTGCTTCAACTTTCTTTCTGTGCGTCGCTCAGTCGTCCTTGTCTTGACTGCGGTTTGTCAAGAATCTCGTCACTGGTACCGACAACAAAGACCAATGAAATATAGAATTGAGTTTAAGAATATTTGATTGCTTTTTAAGCACTGCACGTATTGACACGTGTTTATATAGACGTCTTAGATGTTCTGATCAATTACTCCTCTCCATTCTACGATCGCAGTCAAAAGCCAAAGGTGATTAGACATGTTCCATTATTGCCCCCCAGACTGTGAAACATTTCAACCCTTACTGTCAGGTCTTTCCAGTCCATTGGCATTTTTAAAATCCTGTCTTAAGACCAATCTTTTTACAACTGCACTTGAGTCTCCAGAACTATCACAACTAAATGATGCTGTGGTTAGTGTTTGTTGTTTTGAAATGTGCTCTTTAAATAAATGGACTTCACTTACAGTAGTATAGCTCATTGAACGTTTAAAACTACTGCTCTCACAAATGTGACAGGACTAAACTATACTGAAGTATTTCTCACTGATACAGCAATGAACAGTTTATACCGTATGCTTAATAACTTAACACTACGGTAAATAACACAGATATTCACATATATTCAAGTAGAAGGAAAAAATATTTCAGTATGAGCACATCAGCGTAGACTCACCTTCGTCTTGCCTGTTCACGCCGCATTTGGAAACTGCGTGTAAGCACAAATATCAGTGCTCTCTGTTTAAAAGGTAAAAAAACTGAGCAGGGGTTGGTGGGTGGGTGAGGTGACAGTGGTCTTAAAGAGAATGGGGGAAAAAGTGGTTTGACTGTTTCATCAATGTTGAGCAGACCCAGGACCGAAGGGGAGGAGCTGGTGGTCTATAGACAAACTCAAACAGATAGTGACAACATGAAAGTCAGGCTGGCTTTCCAGTCACTAACGAACCAGAGACCACAAACCTATCATTTCTCTGAAGTGGTGGTGGGCTGTGGCCATACTCTGTGAGAACAGGAGACTGTCACACTCAGTGATGAATTTCTCAAGTTTATCACAAACACAAAGTAACTTGATAGTTGTATATGATAAGCTGGGATAACCTTTCAGTGAGCCCCGTGATAGAATTGGGCTGTTTCAGCAGCAAACACTGTACAGCAAAGAAAATGAATCTAAATTGAAATACGCGAACAACCTGTAGCCATTCGAATATGAGCATCTGATTATTTTTATTTAAGAATACTAAAAGGTAAATCCCAGATGGAGAAATTAACATATTTGAAACGAACAGAGAAAAAAGCATTCAAATTACAGATAAAAACAATCACTGAAAACTTACAAATGTGTGGATTCATACATTAAAAATATATTAAATCAGCACTAAGAAGATGTAAAAACAGTGCTATAAGGAGAGAAAATAACTGAGTATAAACTGTATGAAACATTTTTAATATGATGGCATTACATGTGTAATGGACTCTGCATGTGTGAGCCACACATAAAGCTTCATGGTTCTATTCTAAACTTTGCTCTTCAGAAATGGGAGTCAAACATGATGTCAAAAATCAACAAGGCAATAATGTGATTCAAATGTATAAAACACACTAGTACATGTTGTAAATGCCTGTATAGAAACAATAAAATGCAAAACAAAAATTACATGGGTAAAAAAAAATGAAGCAAAAATAAGTTTGTAAGTAAAAGCTTGTATTGAATCAAACTCACATTTCCACCCCTACATACGCTTTGCTGTCCTGTTAACGACCGGGCTGGTGTCTACAGTATAATGAGCACTTTGTGATGCAAATACGTAGCTTTAAAAAAATAATGAAACTTTCTATCTAGCCTATATTAACAAATATAGTATAAAAATGCAATTTTACTTTTAATTCATAAAGACCTTAATGTCCTGTTGATTAAACTGAACACTCAAAAGTGATCAGAGTTGCAATCCTCCTTAACTGATGTACATCTCATTTACATTTAGCAGACGCTTTTATCCAAAGCGACTCACATATGAGAACATTCACAAACCGAAGGCGCAGCTTCGGGAGCATTTTGGGGTTCAGTATCTTGCTCAAGGATACTTCGACGCATGGCTGGGGGATCGAACCCTGACCTTACGATTGGCAGGCAACCGTTCTGCCACCAAGCCGCAGCTGTCCGTCTCAGCTCACCTTTTGTGATCAGTAGAGATTTAATAAGGGTTATGGATAACACTTATATCCATAACCTCATCAATACAATTAAAAAAAAATGCTGCTAATACCTTGAATATAAGCCTCAGTAAAGCCAAACATGTGTGTTATATCACATTAAACTTTTTGATTTTCGGCAGTAAGACTTTGGTTTCTCTGTGCGCTTGTTTCGTCCACAAACACACCCATCTCTAACAGGATGGCCTTTGGAACAGGGTGGGCATGACGGGACACATACAGCCTCTTCAGACTTTGACTCATAGGTGAAGGTTTATAGTCCATGCATGAATCTCCACTCAGACTCGGAGCACATTTCACGTCCAGTTTGTAGAAGAGCCGGCCATGCTGCAGGTTACAGAGATCCTCCTTGACTCCAGCAGACAGATCTTGCTCACATTGTCCCAACAGGTCGTCGTCCCAGTTGTTGTCCTGATCCCACACTTCAAATCTCACTTTATTTCCTGCTGACAAATCCCGGGAGCCCAGGTCGACGATCATGGCCCAGTGTGGGTCGTTGTTGTTGTAAATGACAGGAGAACGCTGAACCACTCCGTTGAAGGACACCTTCACGTAGCCATCCGTGGCTGTGGTGTGGTCTCCCCAAAGACCAGACGCCCGTTGAGCAGTTATGATGACTCGAGCCATGCCCTTACGGGTCGGGCAGCAGTCTTGGTTTACACTGGGGTCATTGTGGCATTGGCAGACGCAGGGATCCCTCGAGTCGCTCTTGATGCCGGCCTGACAGCGGTCACTGCAGTTCCTCCACAGGCCTTTCTCCAGGATGTAATGGCTAATGGCTGAGCGCAGGTTCTTCCGGACAGGGGTGTTAGTGGGCAGTAACTCATGCAGCGATTCCAGGGAATATGACACTATGTCTGGATTCTGTGGTAGTGAGTTCAGCCATTCTTTGTAGGCTGAAGGATTTTTGTCAGCAGAGAAGAGAAGGTCTGGCTCTGTGGTATGCCCCCCCTTAATTTCTGTGAACCTGCAGAGGAGAGAGTTAAAGAAGTGAGCCAATTTGGCTTTTCTGGTGCTGAAAGTAATAATTTATAAAAGTGTTTTCAGTCAAAGTGCGCAACTGAATAGGAAACGTGACAAAATATATGAGAAGATGTTCTATACCTGTCGTTGAAGAGGCTGGAGAAGGACGTCTTACTGTCTGTCTTCTCTATGTCCTTCTTACAGTGTTTTGATTGCGTTTTTATTGTAGCTTTGAAGCTGGCGGACGCCTCAACTTCCAGGCACAGCTGCACCTCCTCCACGCTGAGGCCCTGCAGGCTGGCCTGGCACTGCCTGATGCTGGTCACAGATTGAACACTTCCTCCCAACTTCACCTGGAATGATATATTTTAACACCTTCTGCATTAGCAAATGTGTTACTTTCTTTAATTTCAGTAATGCTTGAATTTGTTGGTTACAACCATGTCATCGTTTTGGTTCACCTTGCTGATGTAATGGGTGCCAAAGTTGTCAATCAGTTTGTAAAATCGTTGCTTGTATTCAGGGCTGTAGACTTTGGGGAGCTGGTTCACTGCTTTGCGAAATTCTCTGTGCAACTTGGGACTGCTGGACACTCGGTAGCTGTTTCCAGTGAGACGCCAGACAATAAAAGACACACCATTATTAAACCGGTATTCAACAGTATTCCATTTGAGCATTAAAGTTCATTCATTTTGCCCGTTGCATCTAGTGCGTGGAGAAGAGTTTCCTCTCAGTCCTCATCTTCTTACCTGTAGTACTCGCAGGACATGCTTTGGCTTGTGAAGCTGAACTTGTCATTCTTCGTTTTGTCCATGGAGTAATCAGCCAATTTAGACTGGGTACCAGCTAGCATCAGCGAGGCGCCCTTTTGACCCACATTAACATCTAGATTGACCTGCCAGTTGTTTTCCACCGAGGAGGAGCTGGAACTGACCAGAGACTCACTGGATCGGTAGAGTTTACTGGACACTTTCATGCTGCAGGACTGCTTTGGCCTCCAGTCCTCCACTGACAAGGGGAGCTTTTGCTTTTTGTTCTCCAGATAGGGGTTGCTACACAGGGTGCACATCTTGTCCTTGCGTTTCCACTGATTCATGTCGAGCACAAAGGACCCCTTACGTTCCATTTTGGTGATGTCGAAGCCTTCCCCGGCCAAATTAGTACCGGGAGCAAATTCTGCATCCAAGCACTGTTGACGTGTCCCCTCTATGCATGACTGATACGTACACAGAGGGAGGGACAGCATGACGCAAATATTCAACAGAAACATGTTGCTGTTAAGTTGGGTGATGGATGGCAACTGATGGTTAATCCTGAAAAAGAAAAAATTTAGTTAAACAAACATGAGCAAGTCAAGCCGTTCATTACCGCTAAATTACTGTAGAACTCCACGTTGAAGTAGTAATGGCTTTTTCTTGTTTTATAATTTTATCTCATTTTTTGGGATTTGATTTACTTTTTTATTGGTTGTTTTTATTGAAAAGCAGTTTGTAGCTGTGTTTTTGAAAAGTGCTCTGTAAAAAAAGTTACTATTATTATTATAATTATATTCAATAGCCCACAGAAGGGTTACAAATCAAGTTCGAGAATATTTCAAAACGAGTAAATCAGCATAGACTCACCTTCGTCATTCGTGTTCGCACTGCATCTGTGAATCTGACTTAGAGTTTTTAAAGACAGTTAGTGTGTGATGGGGGGGTGGGAGGTAGGTTAGTGTGGTCTTTGAGAGAACACAGGAAAAAACAAGTGGTTTGACAGTTTGGCCAGTGTAAACCAGTGTCATTTCTGCTAGGTGACACTCACTCGATCCATTTCTTTAATAAATAGAAATTAATTAAATCTTAGTGAGCCACTTTGAGAAAATCGGGGTGTTTCGGCAGCAAATACTGACACGGAAAAGAAAATGAATTTCGCATTTTGACATGCAAATGTTATTTGTACATACTTACTAACAAAAGTAAATCTAACACGGAGAAATTCCCATGTTTGAAATTAACTCAGAAGAAACTGTTAAAATTACAGATGAGGTAGCAAAAATCAATCAATGAAAACTGCCACGTTTCATACATTAAAAATACATTTTTATCAACACAAAGGAGATGAAGCGGCACTGCAAGTAGGTGAGGAACTAACTGCATTACAAAAAATTGAGTGCGAGTTCTTCACTTCTCTCCTACACTTTCCATGGAATTGTAACTCTGAAATGTTAACCACATCTGATTAACATGTGACACATAAACCACCCCCTACCAGAGTAAAAGGGGGGCTAGATTGTCGGTCCCACAGATGTGGAGCTTTTGTGGCTACATGGCATGAGGTCAAAGCAGCAGAGAGGGGTGAGAGGGGGTGGTGTGATGCATCCACCTCCTCAACAGCCCTCTCCTTTTTCAGGACGACAGCGAGTCACCTGCTGCCTTCATGTGCTCCTGGGAAGCATCTTTCTCCACGTTCATGCATTACTTGTGTGCAGTAATAATAGCAAAATTGACCCTGTAATGACAGTATTTTTGTTGGATTGAAATTAGAAGTCAAGCAAACATGCAGCACATATGAGATTTAAGCACTGCACTCAAATTGTCATGTGTCTGGATGGTGACTCATTTATAGACCTGAAGGTTTCAGTGTGCAGACTAAATTTATTCTAAAATAAATCACAGTCATTTACAAGTTCTTAGAATATGCCCGGGATGTCTATCAGTGCTTCACATGTATACTGCAGCATAATAAGAAACATAATCAATGTCCAGCAGGGAGGCTCGCTCATAAAGATGGAAATATTATTGAAATAGTTTCCTTTAGATTAAACCCAGTAGATAAAGGACCTCTACTTACAATATGTCACAAGAAATCACTGGTTTCACACAGGGTGGGTTAACGTGAAGTTTGTCTATCAACAGACTTTCTCCTGATGAAATCTGAGACTCCCATAATTTCTATAGTTAGAAATAGTATTTGATTCCTCCGGTATAATCATAGTTTTCAGAAAACATCTTTGGACACATTCTTGAAGGGCCGACCTCGTTTTTTCCCTGTAATTATAATTATTTTTGCTATTTTTATTATTATTACCACAGAAGGAAACGACGCATGTTGTTGCCGTAATGAACATATCTGTTTTTAGTAGTAAATTAGAAATAATAACCATGTTCTTTCTGATCGTCGTGTGAGCTCAGGTGGTAACTTCAATATTTCCTGGCTGTATGGAAGGCAGCTATAGCTCAAGTGTTGGCGTTCACACACTGCGAAGTGCGGCCAAGCAGCTCAAATGAATCTTAGTCAACCAGAATAACACCAGAAGTTAAAATAGTTTGCTGTCAAAATAAAATTCGATCTCTGAACAAAGGTACATTTATTGAAAGTTTTTTTGTTTGATTTTTTAAGAGAAAGCTGGACACCAAGCGGGCAGCTGGTTTAGGTTCCCAGACTTCCATGGGTCACTATGTGTCTCTTGGTTTGGGTCATTTGGTTATTACAGATTTGTTAGCGAACATGCACCAACAGTTAAGATGTGTTAGGGTCAGGGGTTCTTGTGGACCTGTCTTGAAGAGGGTCCCTGCATTTATGCTTTATATTTCATATTGTTCTCACATGGTGTATATTCTTTAATAAAGTTATATTTAAGTAAATTGCCACAAAGAAAACCTGGGGCCAGGTTGTATTATTACAGCGCAGGAGTACTGGTTCAAATAGTGCATACACAAGGGCAGGTGGTGGAGAAATGGAGGGTCAGTAGTGGCCCAAAAGCAAATGTTTGCCCTGGGCCTCCCTAAAGGGCACCATCTTGTGTATTTACGTTAACCGGGTTTATCTGAACCCAACTGAACAATGAAATTGCATGCTCTTGCTTGAGCATACTGCGTTGCTTCACCACCGTGTGAAAAGCGTGAATATTTAAATTAATACAATTCCATGCATTCAGACCCTCCACTTCCACAGCAACCTGCTACTGTTTAATACACACAGATTGGGATTAAGGGCCTAGCCCCACCTTGACGGTCGACATATTTCCCCAGCTCATATGTAGACTCGAAGCTGCAACGTTCTGGGCAGTAAAACATCTAATATACCAGTGGCACCATCTAAAATATCACTGGCACCAAATGCAGGCTTAATTTAAATGTTTTAAGTCCGTAGGTACCACGCTGAAAGATGTGGCATGGTCCTAGATGTAGGTTTTATTGTGAAAACAACGACCGGAAGTGTCGTCCCTTTTACCCTCTGTAGCTTGACTCATGTGTAGAGGCGATGCAGGGGACTTGAGGCCGCCAGGGAAGATTCCGCGTTTTAAAGGAATACAGCTAGCCAGACATTTTTGGATAAAGCAGATGAAACAGAATATACGCGTTACGGAGCGGACCGCGTGTGTTTGGCAGGCTCAAATGTCGGCTTCTTCAGCCCCAGTCACAGGACATCGGTAGCCGAGTGCCCGGCTTGCTAGCCCGCAGTCCTTCCCAAAATCTCCGCTCCAGAATCACGGATCTCATCTTGGGTTTTGTTTTTTTTTAATAGCATTACAAAAGCCAGCCAGCATCACACGGAACTGACCCGAGCATATGACGCCCGCTCGCTTTCGTTAAAGTACAGGCGTGACCCCCGCTAGTCCTCTATTACAAGTCTGACCGCCAGGATCAAGCTAGCATCATCTGGAGTTGGATGGCAGCGCGGCTCGCACTCCGGCTCCCGCAGCATCCCCGTCCGGGACGCGCTCAAGCTGCTCTGGAATGCTAACGTTAACTCACGAGGAAGTGGCTTTGACATGACCCGCGGCGCCGCCTCGCAGCCGCCTAAGGCTCTTAGATGCTACACTGACATGTTTTAGATGCCAAATGTAATGCCCGCCCCGAGCTTGCGCCATGTATGTGGCTGGCCGTGTCTGTCTCCAACCCCGCGGGTGACACTCACACCGGTACCGGCGGTTCAAAGCGAACAGCGGCGGCGCGGACTAACCGTTGCCGGGTCGTTGCTGAGAGACTAGAACGTGAGCTTGCTAGCGCCAAGCTAGGAGGCTAACCACACAATATAGAAACCCGAAGCAAATGCCTACACCAATGGTATCCCATAAGGTTTTAGTTGCAATAATCTTATTAAATGTGTATATAGGTGTACAGTCTGTTTTTTACTTATTCGGCGGCGTCCTTTTAACTGTCCTGTTTGCTATGGCATTTTTAAATGGACCCAGGCTGCTGGACTGGGCGAACTCACCTCCACATCTTCAGTTTAACAAATACGTCTTAACGGGATACCGGCCAATCTCCTCAGTGCAAGACTGCATCCGAAGCCTGTTTTACCTGCACAATGAACTTGGAAACATATACACTCACGGTGAGTATATATACATATAAAAGCTTAGTCAGCAGGTGAGAGTCCTGTAGCCAGTGTGACTTCGAGCATTAACCCACACCTGTGCAGACACTGCACACCCTTAATATTTGACCACATGTATTTGAGCTAATAGGCCTACTGCCCCAATTTAAGTGAGAACATTTTAGGTAAAATAAAAGTTATTTAAAGTGTCAAAAAAAGAAGAAGATTTATACCAATTTTTTGATTGTTTAATTTGTCAAAATATGTCAAAAGTCTGGCATGTTCCAAATAAGCGCACTTCATGATCTGTTGGTAAATAAATACATATTTAAAAAATCTTATCAATACAAATGTGTGCTATTCAAATCTGTAATGTCTTTGCTCTCCATAGCTATTTTCATTCGGTCTCCACTCCCATCCTATGGCCTGCAAATGGCATTTGAAAAGCTAGAGTTACAACATGTCTTCTTTGGAATGTAGCTAAAAAAAGAGCTATTTGCAAACAAAATCAAAGCTATAGTGGAAAAATGTATCCTCAGTACTCCGTCTTTCAATATGTCTTGTCATTCTGTGGTGTGCTCTGGTCCAGCGAGCTGGATGGAAGTGCAGATGTGACTGACTGAAAGAAGGTTCAATACCAATGTTCTGGACAGTAAATGAGTACATTTCAGGATTTGAAACTAAACAAGAACTTGAATCGATTTTTTCAAATGTTAATCACATTTAGGCTAGTAGTCTGCCCTATCTACTTTCTCCTAGGCTAAAGTAGGCCTTTGGTCTTTGAGGTGATCACATGATGTATATGATAAGTGACCTTCAAATGTCATAATGGGTATTAATTATCTGAATTATGGTGCTGATTCATCAGGTGAGGTCAAAATTAGGGAGGAAAATGGTTCAGAGGTCAAAAGGGAAACACAGTGGACGTAAAGGGAACGAATTTATGGTTAAAAGACAGAATATCTTTCTCAATGCACATGACATTAAAAAGACAACTACATGAAATAAATCTATATATGGTGCAATAACATAACATGAAACGTATAAATTGACCATGCGGAGAAGTAATTAGCTACAGCCGTTTACATCCACCCCAAAAATAGTGAATTTCTTTTTGCAAGCGTCCCCTTTAAGCCCACCAGGTAAAAATTTTAATAAAAAAATATAGATAAAAATACACATTTACTGTCTATTTGACGGTATAATGTGTAAACGGCACACAAAGATGTAACCTCCACATGCCTATCATGCTTATTGTCATTGCAATGAACAATGCTATGCTGCTGCTGTATTGGTGCAGCATGAGGTCTGTTTGCTGGGATGCTGAAACTCCTATTTGGATTTAGAAAGAAACACTATTTCTAGTTCAAGTAAGACTCTAACATATGCCTTATTCAAAATACTAATCACTTCAAGGTGGGGTGTGCGATTCTAATCCAATAGACGTCTTTTTGTAAACTTTGCTTGTGCCCACTGTAATGGTAAACAAACAAAGTGGCTCGGCGCGGGCCACACAGCCCTATTCCAGCCGAGATTTGTGTGTCGGGTGACGTTAAGTGGCTTCCCCACGGACATTCAGCTTACTTTCTAGTTTGCCAAGACGTGCTGTCGTTGTGACGTTAGCTACAGCAGCAGGAGAGCTGGGAGTATCTGTCTGGAGCTGCTGTGCTGCTCTGGGAAGCCGTCTCGTCCTCTCTGGCTGTTGGCTTCGGCAGCAGCTACTGTAGGGACAGTCTGCTGACCCGCAACCCAGCTAACGTGAGTTACATCACTTGCTGTGTCGTTGAGCGCTCTTTATCGTGGTATTTGTGATGGTGTTGGATTTCTCCTGCGTAAAAAATGAATACTTAGGACTTAGAAATATGCAAAAATAGGGACAATCAATAGGGACATTTATAGGGACACTGAACTTATAAAATATGACAAATTGTTAAAGATTTAACTACCCAACAGGTAATGTAGTATGTCTGCAGCTAAGGATTATTTTCATTCATTATCGATTGATCTGCCGCTGATTTTTTAGATTAGTCGATATTGCTTACTAGTCTATGACACATAGAAAAATTGTTATAAAATCCCAATCACAACTTCCCAGAGCCTGACGTGATGTCGTCAAATGTCTTGTTCTGTCCGACCAACAGCCCAAAACCCAAATATATTCGGTTTTCAGTGTTTTGTGACAAAGAAAAGCAGCAAATCCTTTCGTGCGAGAAGCTGGAACCAGGAAGCGTTTGGCATGTTTTCACAGTTTTTGCTTGAAAAATGACTGAAACGATCAATGGATTATCAAAATAGTTGCAGATCGACTGATCGATTAATAGATGAATTGTTTCAGCTCTATAATGTAGTTTATATTTGCTCTAGCTACAGTAAAACTGTAAAAACAGTGAGTGTAAATGCTACTTCCACATTAATGCGCCAGTAACGTTTTTCCAGTAGTGTGATTTAAAACAACACAACAATCACGGGGGCTGTTTGTCTGCGTAACAAGTATATTTACTGCGTACTTGTGTGCTTTGATTCAAAAAATGTTTTTCTAAAAGCAGGAATTTTACTTGTTATGGAGTATATTTACACCGCTGAATTGCTATTTTTGCTTCAGTAAAAGATCAGAATACTCCTTCCACCAGTCAGTCACGCATTCGGTCACTTTAAGAGTTCTTAAACTATTTTAAAAATATATTTAACCTGAATTTTCTTTTCAACTTCATATGGTGATGGCCAGCATAGAGAACCACTTTTAAACCCCTTTTTCTTTGAATTAATACATTAACTCTACACACACATACATTGTATTTTGCATGTGATCCAAATTGAAGAGTGAATTTTTATTATTAATTCAATCAATTATAAACAGACCATAGACAATATTCTACTAGCTATGTATCTCCACTAACAAATAGACATATATATATATATATACACACACACACATAATGGAAATTGAATTGCCAGGAGTGGCTTTTTCATCTGGTCCAAAATGTCATGGTTGCACCCCAATGTGCCCTTCTTTTACTAGGTGACTTGTTTCTTTGCCCCCTCCTACCATCAAAATACATCCTATATAGCCATGGAGGGTGCAGTGGATCAGCTGTGTGCTCCCTGACTTGAGAATCTGACAACTTCCTCATTCTGAAGGTCATCATTTCATGGCACTCTTAACTGCCAGCAGTCACATAATAAGCTGCAGTAGTGATCATCAGGGCAGCGGCTCTGGAAGTCTTTAGTACGCTCCGCTGACGTCAGATGAGCATGTGACCTCCACATCATTCCCTGTATAAGGAAGTGATGTTTAATCCAGTGGGCTTGTGTCCAGTTTTTCCAAATGCAGAAGAAAAGATGCAGCGCTGTGCTTGACACTCAGGTGGAACACTTTCTATTGTGTTGTAACATTTCAGCAGAGTTTCATGAGCTGGTTTGTTATGTGCCGGCCCGCGGGGGCGCGGATAGCTCATGTAGCCCATGTACAAGGCACAGCAGCCCGGGTTCGAGTCCGACCCGCGGCCCTTTGCCTCGTACAGAGGAGGTCCTCTTGTGTCCAGCCCTGAGTGGCGCTGAGTACAGCTGGTGGGGGGAGGGGAGGAGCAGAGATAACACACTTAAAATAGATGTGTTACAGTAGATGGCAGCGCCTGTATCACCTGGCTGGGACGAACGCCTTGACATTGGGAAAGGCAGAGTGAGCAAAAAAAAAGAGGAAGGGAGCGCAGTATGATAAATGATCGTAACAGCTGTATGTGGATCAAATTTCGAGGTGTGGAGTTTGCTCACATAGCAGTGAACGCCTGTCCCATGCCCAATAGAGAAACTTAAATTGGAGCTATGTAGCCATTAGCAATATTGCCCCTTTGCTGCACCAAAATATGAGCTTAGTGAGAGTCATGTCTTTCCCTTCAGAGGGTAACACTGATACATTTGTGCCAATCGTGTAGGTTTCCCGCTGTGCTCCACATTATTCTTGCTGTTGTCTGCACACGGTCAGCAATAGTCGGAAGCCCTTCGCGGCGACTCGTTCTCGTATAGTTTGCAAAACAACGTCCGCAGGCCTCAGATGTCCTGAGCCGGATAATCCATCACAATAAACACGACGCCTTCATTTGGTTTTGTCAAAGTTTCTGTGTTATTCTATCGCGCTTGAGCTGATGGTTTTCATACCAAACTGCACATTACCTCAGGCTTTCTTTTTGTTAATCACTGGATGCCCACTAGAAAAAAACATCCAACAGTAAATAATCCTTTTAGAATATGTTGCTTTACAAATGTTACTGTCAAAAGTATTTAATTACATACAGAACACATTACAAAATGACTGCACAAAACTCAAACTCGATTTGTACAAGCGCATAAGTACACGACGCTGTGTACAACAAAGGTGTTCTCCTTTTTAAAAGTGTGTTCTTTGCGTGTCGAGCCTTGACTGGAGCTACACAGGCGTCATCTTTAATTACAGCTCGGGTAAAGCCCACTCCAGCAACCTGTGCTGTCTCTGTTTCTCTGCCCTTCCACTCTCCAGGCATCCCTTTGGTTTGCTTCCTGGTGCTGCTGCCTCTCAACATCCCCTGGTCTCAGATCAGTGTTACGTGGTTGGGCGTGGTGCACTTCCTGGCTTGCCTGTCGCCCCAGCTAGGCTCTGTGCTCTACCACCTCTTTATGAACCATGAGGGAGGGGAGCCCGTCTACCACACCCTCCTCAAACTCGACGTGTGCGGAATCTGCATGATCAACACACTGGGTAAGACTTCTTGGAAGCTCAGCACATTCCTTCACCGTTTATCATGTTGGACTCGTTGTCAGCCGTTATTGCTGGTCTGTTTGCTTTGAGGGTGGAATTTTTCTGTATTGATCGTCAATGATTTTCCATGGAAGCGTTTTGCTTGGAGGTGGACCAGTATTGATTTGTTAGAACAATTCTGACGACTGAGTCAACTGGCCAATGCAAGCAATGATCCAAGTTCTAAGATGACTATTGATCTTTCCATGCTGCCTGTATTAGTCTATTATAAACAAAAATGACAAGTGCAATATTATGCATTCATTTATGCACTTTGAACAAACAATTTAGATTGGTCATACTATACACATTATATTGATCATAATACAGTAATAATTAATATTGTCACATGAGACTAGATATTGTTTGTAATATCACCATACAACTTAAATACTGTATTTTCCTCAAAGGCTGCTTTAATATGATGCAGCTCTTCCTGTTGGTCAGATTAACAATGAGTGGCTCTACCTGTTTGGCCAACATATCCACATTACTAATATTACTTTCCTTAGAATAAATATTCACTAGCCCTATCTTAGATTTAATATTACATAGAATCAAATAATTGATACTGAGTCAAAATAGAATTGTGATATTCTTTTTGTCAGTGAAGATTTTTGCCTCTCATTTCTTTTTAAACTTATAGTCGCGACTTATTCATGGACTATTTTTCAGAATAGGTAATCATAAAGAATATTCAGTCAAGATGAGTGTAGGGCTGCAACTAACAATTGATTTATCAGTCGCCTCCTCTGTAAAATGTCAGAAAATAGTAAAAAAAAACAAAACCCAAAGATATTATATTTTTACTGTGTATAAATAAGAGAAAATCAGCTAATCTTCACATTTGAGAAGCTCAAATCAGATAACTTCTGGCACTTTAGCTTAAATCATGACCTAAACAATTATCCAAGTACTTGAGTGGTATATTTAACACCCAGTCAAGCAATGACTAAACATTAGAGGGTCTGAGTGCTCCTAACCACACTTTAAAGAGCAGTTTCACAGTATTTGACCTCTCAGCGTTGTGGCTTGCTCCAGGTGTTGCATTGCTGCTGAGTCGGGCATCAATGCTCCATCTCTATGCTGGCTCTCCTTTGTGTGTTTTCTTGTCTCAGGGGCGTTGCCCATTGTCTACAGCACGCTGCTGTGCTACCCGTTCATCCGCAGTGTGACACTGTTAGTCTACATCCTGCTGTCGAGCCACGCCATCTACTGCGCCGTCACGGCTCGCAGCAGCGTTCGCCGGCTGCGCTCCTTCGCCTGGCAGGCGCTGTTCCGCTTCTCCTTCTTCCTGCTGCGTTGGGTGGGCGTGGGTGGCGGCAGCCCCACCTCGCTACGCCACTTCCTCATGATGGACGCGCTGGCCGTGCTGGGCGGGGTCATCAACATCACACGCATCCCGGAGCGCTTCCGCCCGGGCCTCTTTGACTACTGGTGCAACAGCCACCAGATCATGCATGTACTGGTGGTGGGCTCCATCCTTTACCTGCACTGGGGTGTGCTGGACGACCTGCTGTGGATCAACACCTACAACTGTCCCTCAGATTGACACCCCCCCTTGAGAAGGAACACTGGGATGTGAGGTTAAAGGACCACTGGGGGGGGGGATCAGATGGAACTGATGCTGTGAGGTGAGACGATATGTTGTCCATGCATGTGATTATTTTCATGCGATCAAACTCAGAATGTTCATATCTTCGTCCTTCTTGGTACTTTGTGCGAATGCAGGCAAAAGTATGCCAAGTAACACGCACAAGCATTTAGACTCTCTCACTTGCCGCAAACATGGACACACACACACATACACAGCAAAATGGAAATATTTTAAACAGTACATTTAGTACTGAGTATTGAACACTCTAAAGTCTTAAGAGAAGGCACTAGTAAAGGTAACTGCTGAGTTTAAAGCCTTTACTAAATAACAGAAGTTGATGTGGTTGGTTAAGACAGTCTGTGGCTAAATGATATCACATGCTCAAGTCCTCTCAGATGCCACTGTTGCTACCTATGCAGCATATCCATATCTCAACTCATGCACATCACATACACAACACACGCTCAGACACCCTCACACCTATATTTTTATACTACATGTACATACTTTTAAGTGCATCGAGTCTGCGCTACGTCCAGCTGACTTGAGTTTCACTGGACTGGTTGTTCTGTGTGTGTTTTCTTTGTTTTCCTTCACTGCCTCTTTTCTTTATGTGTGAGTCAGTCTGATTTGCCCTTACAGTCAAGAGGAAATGAAGATGGGCGAGGGGGTTCATTCCTGAGCGTGCTAGCATGTTGGCAATGAGTTTACTTGCTTTAAGTGGCTTGGACCACACATTGGAATCAATTGCGCAGTGTTATCGGCTTTGTCTGCACCTGAGCTCAGTGCCAATGCAATTTAGGCATTTTTAATCAGAAAAGACAGTGCACACGTTTACAAACTATGTTCAGTGGCATTACTGTTTGCCAAACCTTTGCTTATGGAAGTCCATAAGCAAACTCCTATTTATTTATTCCTGTGCATTTATTATAACCTCCCATTATAAGGACGATTGTCACCACTATTTCCTTTAATGGAAGATGAGGTTTTAAAATGTTTAAGTTATAAACTGAGTGCCGTCTTGAGTTTAACATTTATTATGCACATTTGTTCTGTAAAAAAAACACTCGAATGTGCATTTTAAAACGACAGAACAGGCATGAACAGGCACTCGGATGATAACAATCTCATCTTGATGTGCATGTTACAGCAAGATGCACTGAAAGTTAAAGGATTGCTACTTAATAATTGCCAACTTTATGGTTACGTGATTGTAATTGTACGTTCCTAAACACTTAAATATCTTTACACTGTAACCCTGCTTAGACAAACTACAGAATACCGACCTGCGTATTGGCACAATATGCACAAAATACTGTAATGAAATATATTCTATTTATTATGCTTTTTATTCAGTTGTATTTATTTACTGATAGTTAAAATTGTGTTTACCTGTCAGCTGCCTAAACAGTTTATGTTGCTGCTGTGCAGGATCACTGGCTGACAGATCAAGTTAGAGGTCAGAGAAAATCTTTTGTTTTATCCGAACCGTGCAAATCCCCAGGATTAGCTCCTCATTTTCTCCCCGCGCACTTTTTTCACCCAGCGACGTTTGGCCTCTCAGTCACACAGTTTCACATTGTGAAAAAAAGATCTATGCATTGCAATTCACATAACGCTCACAATAATCAGCAAGAGGCGATGTGACTTTTAAAACTTGTGCAGCCCTCGTCTGAAGATGTGACTTGTGTCAATTTCTCTTGGGCTTGAATGAAAGCGGTTCTACTGTATTTGGATGTTTACATGTACATTGACTCTAGATATGGATGTTTATAAGGGTCAGTCATTGTTGCCACTTTATGCTTTATTATTTAAATGCACGGCTTTTGCGCTGCACCAGGATTCGTGTTTTGTGACAGAGCACTGCCTGACTTGCACTTTTTTAAAATAGGTTAGACAGTCTGAGTCTTTTCAAAGTGGAGTAGTATTTTATTGAGCTGGCCTTGCCAACAAGAATGAACCCCTATGCCCTCCTGTCATGTGGAAGTTACATCTGTTCTGTGTGGATGTCCGTGATTGTTTTGCCACTGTTTTCCTCTGTGGTATTTCAGTTACTACCCTTGAGTAAAAGTAACTGTTGCTCTGTTACTCCATGCTCAAGACAAGAGGTTGAAGTTCGATTTCTTGTTCAGAGGCAGACTTGACTTTCTTAATGACATTGCACTTGTTTTCCATGCCAACAGTCACAGCCGCCCACTGACTAGTTGCCAACCTTGTCAGTCCCTCTTCATCTTGCCAAATTAGCAGCGTCTGAGGTGTTGCACGTCCTCTGCTTCCTGTGCTAACACTGACTCATATGGTAGAGAAGGATTTCCCCCAGTCTTTATCTCGTACACCAGTCTCAGACTGCATCCCTCCACCCCACCCCTCACCTTGATAAAGAGCCAGGTACTATATGTCTGCTAGTCTCACTCTGATGATTATTACTGTGACCGTGGTACAATGTAAAAGCTGAAACTAATGTATTTTTGGCCATTGAATGAAACTGAAAAAAATGCATGAAAGTAGCTGTGAAACAGAAACCGATGTCCCATATTGTTAGCCAATCGTTTGTTCATTGTAGCCATCCACGGGCCATGCCAATTGCTCTTGGAATTGACTGTGTGGGGAGTGGGGGGCTGGGGGGGATCCACTACAGGAAGATTATCGAACAGGTCCGATCAGAGGCAATATATCACTATCACTATCTAATAAACTGCACTGTTCATCGTTCTCAAAAGGGCTTTGGATCAAAACTACAATTCTGAAACAGATTTCAAGTCCATATAAATAATGTAAATACATGTATGTAGATTATATATACATACAGTGCAAATGATATACCCTGATTCATTTTTGATACATACATCGTATGTTAGGGAAAGAAAAATAAGAAACGGAAATAATGGTTTGCCACATATAAGCTGCTGCTCTCTTTCACAGCCAAAGCGATTTATGAGAGAGGTAAGCAGACGCGGCTCGATGTGGTGCTTTAGATTAATATCAAAGATGTTTGTTTGCTTAGCTATGTCCATATGTATGTGAACAACACAGAAAAAAAAAAATACTGAAATTGGTTTCAGTGCTAATGTAGAGTTGTTTGACCTTTTGTGATCCTAACTAAGAATGCTTTTGATCATTTAGATGTAACCACCTTTTTAGACACGTTGGAAAGACATTTCTGACCATTGTGGGGAATCTTGGCGGGCATGTGAATACCTCGTGACTACCACTGGTCTATCTATGCATTATCAGCCGAAGGATACGTAACAGTGAAGTCGATTTGTGTTTGGTAAGAGAGCCCTCTGATCCACTGTAAGGGAGGGCTTCGCTCCAACATCCTGGGTCTCCCACTTCTCAGGGTGCCATAACAGTAGCTGTAACATCCGAGACCTGACCTCTGCTGTCTGAAACATGGCTGCGAGACATTGATCTACCTCCACCTGCCCTCTTTGTCCAGTCGGTTCACGCCATGAACTGGGTAACAGATTGGACAGAAGGGAGAAAAAGGTGGAAAGGGAGTTTCTCTCAGAAAGCCATGTTACAGGAGTGGAACTTGGCCAGAAGAATTGGTCTTTTGTCCTTTTGCCTGTATGTTAAATGAAAAAAATGACATGATGTATGAACACATCACTTAACAAAACAAAATTCTGTTTTTTTTTAATAGAACACAGGTGCCGGATAGCCTGTTAATGACCTGTTTATAATGGATTACCTGTATTGTTACATACTGATTATTATGATTGCTGTTATTCTGTAGATCCTAATAATGACACTGGTCTATGTGTACAGATAATGAGACAAGCCCTTTCCTTTAGGATGAAGGGAGCTTTCTGGAGGGTCTGTCTGTTATCGTGTCTTCATATCTGCAATGTCTTGGCTTTTCTAAAATGACAAAGGAGAGAGTGTGGCTCCATCTAGCGGAAGTTCATATGCACTGATGCAGGCATTACTGTAGCCGTACTGCAGGCAAATTAAAATAATTGACCGGCTGTAAAACTGTCAGCGCTTGCAGTTACTCACCAGGGTTGCTTGTTTATATTTACAGACCATGTATGTATGACACGTGGGTAAGAGCTCTCCTGCAGAACCCATGCAAGCATGAAATCTGTATGTTGTCAAATTTACTTTCTCCCTTTGCACTGACGGGGTGCTGATTGCATCCCCAGAGTGCCTCATTATCCTGTCTGTGTGCTTAATGTGCATGAGCACAGACACAGTTTGTTCCTGTGCTGTAGTTCACACATCCGTCCGACATTAGTGTCCTGTGTAACAGACAGGCTCTCACACTCCTCAGTCTCCAGCAACGATTGTGCAATAAACTGAAGTCTATATTTTTAAACCCGCCTGTAGGCCATCTCTTCATTTCTTTCTTTTATTGAGGTGTGTGTGTGTGTGTGTCCTTCTGTACTTCTATGTTTGTGAGCAACAATTTGAGTTTTAGGACTGGAAAGTGAGGACATTATGGCTGGTCCTCACCTCTTCCAACAGCTGTTTGAAGGTTTAGACTTGATTTTAGGGTCAGAATTAGGTTACAGAAATAGGTGTAAAGACTGGGGTTATGCATGTAGTTGTGATAGTTAAGGTTAGGACTAGAGGCCAGGGCAGTGTCTCCAGAGTGGGTGATTTTCTGCACAGATAAAATGCTTTTGTTGGGGTTGTAATCACTTGTTGTATATTAAGGATCGACTGTCCCCACAATGATAGAAGGAAAAATCCTAAAAGGCGAGGACACTTCAAGTAGTGAATCAGGGGCAGAGCTTGGTAGCGTAATAGAAAAGGTAAGGTAGAGCTTATATTGAAGGCTTAGGTTTTGCAGTTAATAAATTGGGTTTAGTTTTAGAATCGGCAAGATTAGGGGTTAGGAAATGAATCAAATATGGAGTCCTCACAAATACTGTGAAGCACTAAGAGAAGTTAAGTTAGAATTAGGTTTAGGTTAATGTTAGGGCAAGGGCTGGAGTTAGTCTTGTAGTTTTGATGCTTAAGGTTAGGGGCAGGGGCTAGGGACTGCATTAGGTCAAATGAGGGTCCTCACAAGTATAGAAGTATGTGTGCAGGTAAAATAAGGATTGAATGACCTCACAATGATAGAAAGATGAGAAATTACTTGACCCCACCTCTTCAAGGAGTTGGTTTAGCTTGTTATTGTAATTTAAAGGTTATAGGTCAGGTTTAGGGGTTTAAATGGGTGCTTCAGCAGTATTATGTCTACAAAGCTGGGGGACTTGCAAGAGACAGATAAATTTTTTTTATAAAATAGCATATATATAACAAGATTAATGCAGCAGAGGCTGCGATATCCTGACTTGTAGTCCCTAGTATGGGTCAAACACCAAAAATACTGGATCCTACATTTCCCATAATGCAACTCAATAGTGTCTTTCATTAGACCTGCCCTGACTGGTATGTGCCCACGCCTTTCAAACTTGACGTCCCTAGTTGGGGAAGCAGGGTTTATGTTATAAGTTTGTAGTCTCCAAGCCCAAACTGAAATGATTCAAAGTGCTGTCACTTGAGTTGTTTTTTTCAGATTTTCAAAAGCTGACTCCATAGGTACAAAATACTTTATACAGCTGTTTTCACAGGCTGAGTAACCATGACTAGGAAACGCATCTTCATGTGTGAAATTGGTGGAGTGCCTCTAAGTTAAAGTTGGGTTTAGTATTAGAAAAGGTGAGCAGCAAAGTGTAATATTGGTTGGGTTAGGGGATGCATCAAATAGATGCACGGTCCTCACAAATATTTTTAAGAGATGAGAGCATATAACATATATGTTAACTGCTTTTTTCCTCAGTAGACCTCCAATATATCATTTAGTTCGGTATAAACAATCTAACTGGGAGAACTCAGTGTAAAAAATATCAAGAATAACTGATCGTGAAGCATTTGCCCCTGACTGTTGTCTAGCTGTCTCATCATTTTGCAGTGAAGGTTGTACAACTCTGTAGCTGCATCAAAACGTGTCCTCTCAGATGTCATGGTAACCTGCACCTTCGGCCCTCAGCTGTGCATCTCGGCAGTGCACCACTTTAGTGCGGAGCTTCTGTGACCTGGTAACATCTTTCAACCCGTTTAGTGATCTCTGCACTTTTCAGAAATGTAGTGGTTCAGATTTTCAGGTGACACCTGAGGAATGATGGAATCTGCTTCCATTTGTTGATGCCTGTGGCCAGGGGTAGGCTGAACTGTATGTATCTAAATACAGCTTTATCTTGATATAATATTGCAAAAGATCTCTTCAAACTTGCACTGTTTTTTCCCCTACATGTTGCCTTCTGCAGTTTTTCAACCCCAAAACTGTCACCGAAAGACACCTCCCACTTCCACCATCATTTGAAACTGTCACTTCCTTCATGTCACTTTGTATTGTGCTTTAACCTACCGTCTCCTCTAAGTCCTCATTCTGGTGGCAGGGTGTTTGGTGCACCGCCGAAACTCCTTGAGCTGAATCGCCCCCCACACGACTCCCAGGTAGGCCTGCAATATCTGTCTGCACTTACTGCACATACATTTCATTTACACCTACAAAACAGATATCGTTTGCTCTACATTAGGTACATGTATTATCTAAGAGGTAAGTAACAGGCAAAAGCTGATAGAACCTCATTGATTTGAATTTAGCATCTTTGATCCTCATGTTCCACATGGCCTGAGTTCACTCTGTTTCAAGTTAGTGAGTAGTCTCCTACGTTGTACCAGGCAACGTTTTCCATCACAGCAGAGAGAGACCGTGGCAGAGAGAGATTATTGACATGCATTTAGGCTCCTGATAAAATTACTGCTCACTCTATAAAGGATTATTAAATTAGGCGCAGAGCAGCCAGAGAGGTCTTGTGATGCACATGCAGCAAAACTGTTGTACGCTTCTGAGCCTGAGCTTAGGCGCGGCTGCAGATTTCAGGAAGTAAAATCTACAAATGGAGGTAAAGCAAAACATATCAAGTGCTTTTGATTGGTGTTACTGTCGCTGAATAGTGTAAGGTTTGTTTGTTTGGCAGCTGGGGTTCTGGGGACGAACTTCTACATGATTTGACACAAATCTCATTACTCATTCAGTTTTGATTTCTGCCTTTGGTAAAGGGTGCATTTATTGTATTTATCTTAACTTGCAACTTGCTAAAATATATATTTGCAAGTATGTATATCGTGGGACAATCCATGAGAGCATGGGTGTGGGAATGACAAATTTGACAAGAGAGAAAGGCTGGTGGTTTTGTTGCTCACTCTGAAGGATGTGGTGTAACTGCTGCTTTGGGTAACTCATCTACCTTTTTGGGCGTACAGCATGTGCTGCTCGACTGATGTTACATAGCATTGTTTTTTATGTGTCACCTTCGTACGGTTTTGTACAACTGTCTTCAGCATGCACAATTATTAAAGTAACACACATCATCCCAAATTAAAGAGAGATAAAGGGGCAGAGTACCAGTCACAGACAGACTAGAGGAAGCAGTTGTGAAAGCTTTTGCTTCCTCTTTTTTTTTTTTTTTTGAAGCTTTCCTCTGTCGTGTCTTTCAGCGCTACTGTCAGCTTTATGCCTGGCAGTTTATTTCCAAATGAAATTTAAGAGCACAAACATAAAGGGAGTTACTTCAGGTAACTCCTTTTGACACAGTCAGTCTTACATGCATTTAAATGATGACACTCGGTGTGCATTTTTAAATGCACAGAGTATTAGATCTGGACTTTTTGAGACTATTTCAGGATTTACTAGAGGCTTCCTGCACACATAAAATTCTGCCTTTTTCATTCTGGGCCTGTCGCCATATTAACCCTTGCTTTCTCTCCAGTTCACCATGTCCAGAAAGGTTGTAAGGTCCAGTAAGTTCCGCCACGTCTTTGGCCAGGCTTTGAAAGCTGACCAATGCTACGATGACATCCGAATCTCCCAAATGACATGGGACAGCAACTTCTGCTCTGTTAACCCCAAGTTTGTGGCCATGATTGTGGACGCCAGCGGTGGAGGAGCCTTCATGGTGTTGCCCCTGAGCAAGGTGAGTCACGGTAAACGTTGGCACAAAGAAGAAAACAATATCTGCTGCTTGGCTCTCTGAGTCCTTCTACTTCTCATAATACCATTTTTGGACGTGTTGATCATTTCAGATGCAAGTCGGTGTGATGTATTTGTTTTTTTTAACACCATGCATTTTAAAATTTGAATACTGCCAGTCACCATCACACATTCAGCTGAATAAGGAAGTTTGATGCCGACTTTGAGTCTTTCTACACGTCACTCGCTCTCTGTTGAGAAGTTTTCACCATATTAGGAGTTTGTTGTCAGCTCAGTCAGGGCAGGATGTGGCCTCAACCCGGTTTTTCTGCAGTCACGTATGGAGTACTTTAGGTGGCTTGAAACTTCTTTATTGCATTTTATGTGCTTTAAAAAGTGGAAAATTGCAAATTTGTGGCCTTGTTTATGGTCATCTGAACATCTGAATTTGTCAAAGCATTTGAACTCACTGAAGCTTCTCTTAAGATCACCTGCATGTTCCCTCAGGCTTGCGAATTTAATATACATAGGGTATCTGCAGGTCTTGAAAAGTCTTAAAAAGCATTGAATTTAGTTTCCTCAAAAAGAAGGCATTAAAAGGTCTTACATTTCATTTACAAAAGTCTTAAATGTTTACTCTTGCCTGATGTAGGCAGTAATGTGAGGTATAACATGTGATTGCAGGCTGTGGTTAATGACTTTATACACCTATAAACTAAAAGTGGGATTGGTTAAACAGTGGATTGTGAGCACAGGAGGCTGTTTAATCCTTTTTGTGGCGTTTCCGTCAGCACCATACTGTCACTACTGCTACAGCAGCTAGGATGCCCATCGTCTCATAATGGGCAAGTGTCCCTTCTAGCAAGAACCTGAATGAACTTAATCACCATGGTGTTTCAAGGGAGTCTTGACATACTTGGCTTAAGCCCTTTGCTCTTCTAGGGAGCATAGGCCATTGGCAAATGTCCTCCACCTCACTCGGTTGTTGGCGGATATTTCGAGATCTCCCCAGTTGAGCCCGCTCCCAGTCATTTCTGCCTGGACACCTCTTCTCCAGCAGTTCCTCGGGCGACCTCTTTTACTTGTTCCCTGGGGCTTCCATTTCAGGGCTTGCCGGGTGATGTTTTCTGAGGATGTGTCCAATCCAACTCAACTTTCTACTTCATATTTGTAAGTTGATGGGATCCTGGCTTGTTCTTTTCCACAGGTTCACATCGCTTACTTTGTCTCTTCGCCCGATGTTTAGTATTCTCCTGAGGCAGATGTTGATGAATGCTTGCAGCCTGTTTGTTTTCCATGTCTCTGATCCATACAGCATCAACCTGCCTCATGTTGGAGTTAAAGAGGGGTGTTTTGGTGTTGATTGAGATGTGTTTTGAGCTCCAGATCTGTGCATGTTAAACACCACCCTAGCCTTATTGATCCTGCTTCTTATGTCTGCATCTGCCCCTCTGCTCTGGTGGTGTCCACAACACTGCCTAGGTATGTGAATGCTTCCACCTCCTCTATGGCAGTGCTGTGCGTGAGGATAGGGTTGCTGGTTTTGGAGTGGATCTTCGTGACTTGTGAGTTTCGAGGGAGACTGGCCCAGATTGGGCCATGGAAGGAAAACCAAAGGAGCCATGGGATTTCATTTCCTTGGCCCTGATCTCCTCTCTAACGCAGTTACTAGACATTAGGAGTAATTGGAGGCAAAGCTGTGGAATTTGTATCAGCTGACTATCAACTTCCTCCTCCCACCTAGACTAAATCATCATGTTTAGTTGTATTTTCAGTCCCTTTGCTTTATCTAACCTGCTATAATTATCTTTTGCACTCTTTTCACACTATGGATGCGTTTTGTATTTTGCGAGTTTTATTTCCCACCCTTTTTGATGTTTCTCTCTCTCTGCAGACAGGACGTATCGACATGTCCTACCCAACTGTGTGCGGCCACACAGGGCCGGTCCTGGACATTGAGTTTTGTCCTCACAATGACAACATCATTGCCAGTGGCTCTGAGGACTGCAGTGTCATGGTAGGCATTACTATGACACTACCATGACAGAATCTTTCCGTTCGATCTTTTCAATGTAGCATGAAATGACATTGTACTGTAATGTTATACTGTAACGTGTGCAAGTTCAGTGTCTAAATTGTTCCCTTGGTAAATAGATTTGGGAGATCCCGGACGGCGGGCTGACCACGCAACTCACAGATCCTCTTGTCAAGCTGGACGGCCACTCCAAACGTGTTGGCATCCTGAGCTGGCACCCCACCGCCCACAATGTGCTGATGAGTGCAGGTATTCATAAACCTTCATAAACCTGCTAAAAACACAAGCGCACCTGCCCCCGGAGCTGCATTTACACGATATGACAGAGAGTTCCTGTGCAGACATATAGCTTTTATGTTATAGGAACCAAGGTGGTGTGAAGGTATGATATATCAAAAATGTATTGTTGTATGAGACTCACGCCTTTGTGGAACAGGAAGTTCTCATAGCCTCCACCCACTTTTTTCACTTTGAACACGGATCAGCACTCTTGTTGACTCTTACTTCACAGCATTACTATGACTCTGTGTTAGACAGTTAACTCATGCTAAATAATACTAATAACACCTGAGAGCTACTAGGACTGAGCAGTATGGTTGAAATTGAGAATATCATGATATTAATAGTAGAAGTAGAAGCATATAAACACTAATTGAATTAAAACCCAGCTCTAACTGCTGCTAATATACAGTCCAGACCTTTGATTTATGGATGTTCCAGTGTTTAAGTCTAAGATAAATCATTATGTGGTAAATTCCTAGCATAGGTTAAGGTTATTTCTAATACAGAGGTCATTCGTCAGTCAAACAGTGTATCCAGCACTGTCAAGACCTTTTCATTGTATTTCTTTTTTTGAAATAAAGTTGAATAAAGTAAAGTTTTTTTTGTGTAGCAATGGCAGCTTTCTCTGCTGGTGTGTATTCCAAACACACAGGATATGTAAAACATCGGCAGTATCAAGAGGCTCTTTCCCAGGAAAGAACACATAAGCTACAACTTTCACTAATCGGGTAGAGGTTGAATCACTCATGTCAGTCAGCGATAAAGAACTGCAAAATATGCGTGTTTTTAATGTGAAAGTAAGGCAGACTATTACTGTAAAAATAAAATGTTTAATCCTCAATTCATTTACCACTTTTGCCACGGTTGTGTCCATGCAGGCTGTGATAACGTTGTGATCCTGTGGAACGTGGCCCGTGGGGAGTCAGTGATAAGGATCGACAGCGTACACACTGACCTCATCTACAGCGCCTGCTGGAACAGGGACGGCTCCAGGATTCTCACCTCCTGCAAGGACAAGACTCTGCGGGTGCTGGACCCACGCAAGGGCACCGTCCTCACTGTAGGTTTCTTCCTCTTGCCGTCCTTCCCTGTAACGCCGCGCTGGTACCCAACGTCGCAGCAGCGTTAACGAACAAGTCTTAAATTAGATTTCTCTGCAAACATCTGGAGTGACATTTACTCACAGGCCATAATAATTAGAGCTGCAACTATTCATCTCTTTAATTAATTTCTTGATTAATCAATTAATTATTTGGTCAGAACATAATAAAAAATACCCATCACAATTTCCCAGAGCCAAAGGTGATTTCATCAAATAGCTTTTTTTGTCTGGCCAACACCAAAGATAACAAATAAGTAAGACAAGAAAAGGCAACAAATTCCCACATTTGAGATGCTGGAACCAGCAAATATTTTGGCTTAAATATGACTTGAACGATTAATTGGTCATTAAAATAATAGCAGGTTAATTTTCTGTCACTCGACTAATTGATTCATTGACTAATTGTTTTATCTCTTATAATGATATTGCAGGTTTTCTACTAATAATGAGTAATTCTAAGTCCACCCAGAACGTAGCTCTGATCAGAGCACTTTTAGAGTAGTGGTGAATTGGACTCGATACACAATAGAGTCACAACTTCTTTGAAGTCATCTAAAATAATATAAGTCCATAGCTCTGTCTGTAACACCGCCTCTGCTCCACCTCACACACCTACAGGAGAAGGAGAAGCCTCATGAGGGCTCCAGGCCTATCAGGGCGGTGTTCGTGTCCGACGGGAAGATCCTCACTACCGGCTTCAGTCGCATGAGTGAAAGACAGGTGGCGCTGTGGGACCCGGTGAGTGTCAACAACCTGCGTGTTCACATTTAAGACTTTTGGCTCTTACAGTCACTTCTGCCTCAGGCCGAAAGCCTTTTCACTTCACTTAGATTGGATCCTTATTCTTGGCCTTAAAGCCCCTGAAAACATGTTTTTGAATCTCTAGTATTTCTCTCCGACACTAAATACTCATTACTACTTGTGCAGCAGGCAAAATTACCGTTTGGGGAAAAAAAACATTGTTAGGTTTTATTTATTAAAGGTTGAGCACTCAAAAACTGTTGATCTGCTTCGTCAGGACTGTGTGGGTGTGGTCTGATCAGATTTGACTAACAGTGGCCTGGCAACATGAGAAACAATCCGCCCCACTTCAAACCAGTGAGACGAGCACAGACAAAACCAAATGTTAAGGACAATTCTCATATGACATAACTGAAACAGTTTGAACTTTGGCAGAAAAGCGTGTGCGTCTATACTGGACCCATTACTCGTATAAAGAAAGATGGGTTTTTAGGGCCCATCCCAGATGTGTTTTAAGAGATATAAAAATACTCTTAATTTGTAAACAATTTAAAACAATCTAAATATATATAAATAGAATGAATAGAAATATTCTTCGTTTAAAAAGTTTAACTTGCTGAACACAAGATGTCTACTACTTCAATGAATAGTCCATTTTCAGTGTTTGAGTGCTGGGGGTTTCAAGTTGTGATGCCACAAAATCCCGCTCGCACATACACGTGTTACACTGACATTTAAGGTGAGCACAGAGAAACTTTCCTCCTTCAGCAGATGAATGTGAAAACAGCCTTCTAGTGTCAAACTCTGCACATACATCATGCTCCACAGTATTACCCGGTGTTACTAGGGAGTTATTTACTCCATTTACAACACTGCTGTTTCACAACTGCCAGCTTACACCACTAAGGGCGGTGTTGTTCTGCAATAACCCACATCGAGCTCAATTAAATGAATCCTTGGCTTACATGCAGTCTGCTCAAGCAGCTGTTTTTTTAATACAGGATATTACATTGAATATAATCAAGTGTAGAACTTTATGCATCGGAATCTCCTTTAACAGAAGAACTTCGGAGAGCCGCTGAACCTGCAGGAGCTGGACACCAGCAGTGGCGTCCTTCTGCCATTTTTTGACCCAGACACTGGCATCGTCTACCTCTGTGGCAAGGTTAAATTTAGATGTTGAAATAACTCTCTTTCTGTGTCTGTCTCACCCACATGGACACATGTAGCTGACTAACACGCCTTCTTCACAGGGGGACAGCAGTATCCGTTACTTTGAGGTGACAGATGAAGCTCCTTATGTCCACTACCTGTCCATGTACAGCAGCAAGGAGAGCCAGAAGGGGATGGGATACATGCCCAAGAGGGGCCTGGAGGTCAATAAATGTGAAATCGCAAGGTAGTGACACTCATGTCTTCATAAAGCCAAAAATAGCTCAGTGTTTTTAGCTACGTTAGCGGTGTGGCTCTGTGGATAGCAATGCTGTTGGTCTGTCGGTCAGTCGCTCCACCACTTTGGTTCAGACTGAACAACTATTAGATGAATTGCCGTGAAATTTTGTACAGACATTCATGTTCCCCGGACGATTAATCCTACTGACATTGGCGATCCCCTGACTTTTCATCTAGCGCCAACATCTAGTCAATCAATTTCTGACCAAACACCTTTAAAACTAATGACATTTCCATCAGCCTCGGCTGTACTTTGTGATTAGTGCTAATTAGCAAATGTTAGCATGCTAACACGCTTAACTAAATATTATTCCTGCTTAGCATTAGCATGTTAGCATTGTCATTGTGAGCATGTGAGCGTGCTGATGTTAGCATTTGCCTCGAAGCACCACTGTGCCTAAGCAGAGCGTCAGCGCAGCTTTAGACTCCTTGGAAACAAAGGAAACTTATTATCTCAAGCTAGGCTGACACAACAAGTTAAAATATGGACAAACATTTCTACCTTCAGGTTCTATAAGCTCCATGAGAGGAAATGTGAGCCCATAGTCATGACGGTGCCACGCAAGGTATAGTATACAATATATGTACTTTAATCAGTCAAAATGAGTTTGTGGATTGAGGTTCATTTGTGCGTTTCTGTCTTTAACTCACGTTTTCCTTCTCTGCCTGTGCAGTCTGATCTGTTCCAGGAGGATCTGTACCCAGACACCATTGGTCCCGAGCCTTCAGCCGAAGCCGATGAGTGGTTTCAAGGAAAAGATGCCCAGCCTATTCTGATCTCTCTTAAGGACGGGTTTGTAGCGGTCACTAAAGCCAAGGAGTTCAAAGTTCACAAGACTCTCCTGAAGACCACGACTGCGTCTGCTGGGATTCAACAGGATAACAGCGGGGTGAGACGTTTATTGCTAAATATCATGTTACATTTAGGGTTCAGACTGTTTCAAAACGGTTAGTCGCAGTGGTGGAATGTAACTAAGTACATTTACTCAAGTATTGTACTTTACTTGAGTATTTCCATTTCTATGCTACTTTTATACTACATTTATTTCACAGCTCTAGTTACTAGTTACTTTGTTTAATAGGGTTTTACATGCAAAGATCTTGCATTTCAACTTGAATATATATGGTAAAACTAGCTCCACCTCGAGCAACTACAACAACAATCAACACTCACACAGACAATTTCTCTGCATAACGGTACTTTTACTTTTGAAACTTTAAGTACATTTTCTGGTTATGCTTCTGTGTTTTATAGTACAATTTTGCATGCAGGACTTTAACTTGTACCCCAGCATTTTTAAGCTTTGTTATTGCTACTTTTACTTTTAAGTAAAAGAATACGTTATATGCCACCGATTAGCTATAAATGTTTGGCTTTTTGGCTTGAAAATTAGCTTCACGGCTGCAACCTAGACAACAAATGTATCATTAACCAGTTCTTCAATATGTGTGTGATCAAACCTACTCCATCACATCCTCATAACTCTGCCTGTCTGTGTCTGTCTGTCTCCTAGGAGGTTCAGTCCTTGAGAAAGGAGGTGAAAGACCTCAAAGCAGCGATAGAGGAGCTGACCAATCGTGTGAGTGAGCTGGAGAGCAAGCATTAAATTAGAGAAGTTTGAAAAACAAGAAAAATAAATCAAGAGTAGACGTCAAGAGAGAAACAGTGGAGCACAGAGGACAGCGAGAAGAGAGGGCTGTTTTAACTTCAGATTGTAGTGAGACAAAGGGAGAGATTTAATTCAACAGTTGTTATGAAACTGCATTTTTCGAGCTTGAATTTGTTTACTGGTTTGTCTGATCAATTTGAAAAAATTCCTATTTTAATATATGCTTTTAGTTTGAAATAAAGTCTTCTGTATTTTCCAAATGCTATTTTGACTCTTTTTTTTTTCCAAACACATGAAATACACATAAAACACACGTTTGAATTACACCAAATTTTAATCATTTATACTCATCATCATACAAAATGAGAAACTGAGTAATAACAACTGTTATATAACATATTTGAAATGTTGTGGACGTTTAAGAACGTATCATCGGAGAAAGAAGTGCACACTGAGGTGTCTTTGGTTAAACTCTATTTTGAGCAGCTTTTTATGACTGTGGATAATATAAACAGCAAAGTCTGAAGAGAAAAAGACAAGTGATAAAAACATGCAACTTAGACAGAATGCTTGATCCAAACTTTATGATAAATATGAGGCACTGGTGCATCTAAAAAGGCCAGATGGCTCTTTTATACTGAAATGTTGAGCTTAGAACATATCAGCTCATTTTTCATCACACAAATATGCTTTTCACATCTTTAATTGTACTTTACACTATCTTTTAAAGACCCTTTTTAAGTCAAATATCTCAAGAAACATAAGCAGAATGCATCGGTTTTCCAGCTAGGATGCTGTGGTTAAATTTTGTTTTTGTTAAAGCAGCAACCCATATAAAACCTTTTATAAATCTAAGATCCCAAAATGTTGTGAGTGTGATCTATAATTTACAGCCTGTATGCCATTTGTTTTCCATGTACTTTCAAATAGCTTATGCGTAACCCATCACCTGATAGTAAAAAAGCTTTAAGATGTAAAACATCACCAGCATGACTTTGAATATGAGACAGTTATAATCAGCATTCAGTATTTACAGAGCAACCTTTTCTGTTTTTTCAACCCCTGGTGTCATCTACTTTGTTGATCCCCAGTCTTTCACCAACTAAATCCCCCTCCCCTCCTTTCTCTCAAACACCAGTCCCCTACATAAAGCCACTACACGTAGTTTTTGTTAGGGGCGGAGGCACCGTTGCTGTAGTACTTGGCGGTTCCACCGGAGCTGCCAGATTTGGGCCTGCTGAAGCAGCAGAGCAGACCTCCAGCCAGAAGGAGCAGCACACCGGCCCCCCAACCCACAAAGATACACGCTCCCAGCTCCCTCTTCTGGGAAGCCGGCACCAGGGGGTTGTTGAAGTCTCGCACAACATTGTTGGCGGACCAGCTGACGGGGATGATCACCAAGAGGCCGGCCAGCAGCATGCCTATGCCGGCCACCAGGCTGATCTTGGGCTTGGCGTCTTCGTTCTCCACACAGGTGGTGAAGTCGGCCCCGCAGAACAGCATGAGGAGGCTGAGGCTGCTGAGCATGCAGCTGATGATGGTCATGGCGCGGGCGGCCTGCAGGTCAGAGGCCAACTCCAGCAGGGAGTCGTAGTTCTTGCACTGCTGCTGGCCAGTGCTCTGCACCACACAGTTCATCCACAGACCATCCTGACTGCTCTACGCACACACAGACAGACCGAAAGAAAGAGAGAGGTTCAGTCATTTCAAACGTCATTCATGTACAGTGGTGGAATGTAACTTCTACTCCACTACAATTCAAAGATAAATACATCAGATTTTTCATTCAAAATATGTGATGACCTCATAAAATATGATGCACTCTTATAGCTAAAGTCCCTTAAAACTGAAATTGTCTATATTACATTAAACATTCATTACTTAATAAGTAACGAACAAAGTTAAAGTAAAAAACAAATCATCGGTAGGTATTATTAGAGTGTAAGACATTCAAAAACTCAGCTAATCTGCTTCATCAGGACTGTGTGGGTGTGGTTTCATCAGATATGATTGGCACCGGATTTTGATTCAAACGTGGCAAAATCCTGATTGGTGCACAGAAGTATGTATTGACACCTTTTTACAATGAGCCCTTCCCACTTCAAACCAGTGAGAAAAGCAACGACAAAAACAGAATTGCCTGGAATCTGTCCTGTGCTAAAACACGAACTGTCCAGAACACTTTTTTGTCCATGTAGCATCCCACCACTCACAGTAAGAAGCTGATTGAGAAAATAGGTTTTTTGGGGCGTTTAAACTACCCAGCAGTATTTAAAATAGTTCAAATAAGCTTCAACTTACCTCGAACAACTACAACAGTAAAATACTTAGTTACGCAATAATGGATCAGCAATGGTAATGCTTTTGTTGTTGTAGTATTGCTACTTTTACTTGAGTACTTCAATAATAGTCTTCTTTTGTTAAGTCTTTATGTAATAATAATAATAATAATAATAATGAATTCAGTGTGGCTACTCTTATGTGACTGGAAACCATAAAGAAAGCTCATAAACATATAAGAAAAAGACAAGTGGCTAAACTGTACACCCTAAAGTTGGTGACCATTAATAACCATTCATTTTATGACCAAAGGACTTACAGTTATATGTGCATATAGAATATAATGATGAAAAATAAACATTTTGTTTGTTGGTTAACTGATGAATTTATCAGTAGGCCTGTTTCACTACAGTGTTTGCAAGCATTACTAATATAAGCATAATATAATCATTATTATCTTAGCTTTAGTTCTGTTATATTAGTCTATGTATTAAAAGACTGGTCTATCAATTTGGGAGTGATAGGTTTCCATCTACTGTTAAATACACTGTATGTTGGACGCTGAATGTTGCTTTTACGTCCCTGCCGTACCGACACACTTTCTTCCCATTCCTTGCATAATACGAGGTTTGAGGTTTTTCCATTACCTGCGCTGTCACAATGTTGGATCCTGTGAAGGAGCTCACTTTCCAGAGTGGGACAGCGCAGCACACGATGACCCCGATCAGGCCGAACACCCCGAGGGCCACACAAACAATCTGAACTCCAACAGATCCCATTCTGGAAATGGACAAAAAGGAGAGAAAAATCACAACATTTCAATTGCATCCCCAGCCATCTGAGGAGGGGGGAGGCCTTTTTAATTGGCTCCCCCAAGATCTAAGATTTGTCCTTTTGTTTTTCCACTTACAGGCTTAGAATTTCGTTTATTTATTTTTGTTTCATTGCTTAACTTTAAATTCTACTTTTATTTCCTAGTACTACTACGTAAGTAAAACTCATCCTGTTTCCCCCCCTTGGGTTAGAGAGGAGGAGTTGTGGAATCTCTTCCACTGATCCAAGATTTCATCTGTTGTTACTGCGGTGTTACTGTTGATCTGTGGGTGATCACTTATCTGAACAGACAAACACCCATTACGTCTAACAGGCCTTCTCGGGATTATGTATCTTAGGGCTATGTTATAAAACAAATTCAGGTCCTGACAGGCCCTGGCCTCCTGGATCTCCACCCACGACTAGCTGAACCACTCCTTCACATCTTCTTACTTTGAAAATCTTCCTCACATATTTTAGGGTCACTGTACGATTCAACTTAATTCAGATGAAGATTCAAATTCGAGTCAAAAAGGTGGAAAAAAAGGAAAATGGACCCACACCTGGCAGGTTAATTCTGAAGAACGATGAAAAGTGATGCAGTTTAAGGAAGTTCTTTTGATCACAAGACAGAGGATCTTTAGTTCGTTATAAATATTATATTAAATGTTTTAATAGTTTAATTGCTATTGAATTCTGGGGCTAGAAAAAGGCACAACCATTTTCAAACTAGATAAATGCGACACATATTCTCTACAGGTGTATGTTTATTAGAGACGCATGAATAGTCTTCATTTCATGCGAGGAAGCCCTTCCCTTTGTTCTTCATCCATACAGACAATTCAAATGATCCTTTACCATTCGAAAGCACATTTCGAATGCATTTTTTTGTAAATGGAAATAAAAAAATGTCTCCTATTTTACCCACGGATGACCATTAAACCTAATTTCCTACACCATAAATTTAGCGAAATAACAAAGGAGAGCCGATAACCCAGTCAGGGTTGGATAGTGTAACTTGGGCCGGATTTAGACCAGGACAGAAATATCTTACTAATAAGCATATGCGACCCGCCCCAGATCACAGAATTTCAGAGGGGATTGAACACTGAAAACTAATCTGATGTGGGTCACTGGATTTAAAATCAGATGTTATTTTTCCTGTTCTTTTTTTCCTCAGAATTACTGATAGGTTTTTTTCAAATACACATTTATTTGTTTTGTTGAGGGACACGTGAAGTCGTATCAAACTGCCCTTTAAACAGAGATCACAGACACACACAAAAAGACTAAACAGTTTTTGCTGGTGCCCATAAAAAGGTATTCAACTAATCCTCAATCAATCCTTTCATCCTCTTTTGCAGAATCATATCTCTTTTCAAAAACTCCGGCTGTCCATCTGAACAAAAAGTGGATAAAAAAGATGCCTACCTTGTATTCTGTGTCCTCTGAACTTGATGTGAAAATTGAAAAACTGAACAAAGCGAGGTGTTTCTCGAGGTTCTTCCTTTCCTCCTGCCTGTGCGTTGTTTTGATGCTTGTTTTCTGATGTATGAGTGTTGTGCAGAGACTGTGTGATAAGATGGGGTATTTGTAGAGGAATGTGAGGTGTAGGGTGGGGTTGAGCTTGAACAGGCAAGGTACACAGGAGGGAACCAGACTGGACTTGTCCTGCACATATATTTCCCTCTCTTTTTCCACTTAAGACCTGCTGTGGAGCCCAGAGGAGCTTATTATTTATTATTTAATATGCTGTTGGTTAGTTTAATTTATAAAAATGCTTCATATTTTATTACCTCATCATGTGTTTTGAATGTAAAATCTTGATCTGTAAAAGTATTTATGACTGTAACTAAAGCTGTCAGATGCACAGTACACAATAGATTTATTGATCATTTTACAACACGGGGTTGTATAATGGCATTTTGTTTTGTAGCTCACTTAATGATAAATGTAGTGGAGTAGAAAGTATAATATTTCCCTCTAGTATAAAGTAGCATGGAATTTGAATGAAATGGAAATACTCAAGTAAAGTACAAGTACCTCATATTTGTAGTTAAGTAGAGTACTTGAATAAATGAACCTGGTTATATTCCATCACTGTAAACTGAGCAATCAGTCTCTTCTGGTCTATTTTTACATGTCGAAACACCCGGACAGTCAGGAAACTTACATGCTGTTTAAACAAAGATTGAGCATTGCTTTGTAGTTTTCTGTAATCTGTGTTTAATGACTAGCAGATACTGTAACATGACCAGAAAGAATTTAATTTAATTATTTATTTTTATTCAACATTATCCATCTCAGAAGCATAAACTCAAATGACAAGGTTTCAATTTGTGCCGTCAGGAATTATGGCCTCAAAAATGATTATAGATTTAAAGCAAATCCATTTTGATTCTCAATAAAAGTGAAAACTGTGACCCTCCTAAAGGTGTTTATTACAGAGCGTTTGTGATAGATTTCCATTAAGTGCGCAGGTGTTCCTCTTTGACCAGCTTCCTGCGGGCGGGTCAGGAGATGGTGTTTTTCGGTTTGACACTGCAAGTCCATTTTTAAACACTTGGTGGCGCACTTTGAGTTCTAATTTAAATTTCCATTGATGCCGTCGTTAACGGCTGGGGGAGGGGCTTACGTGAGACGGACCCAGGATGTGTCCAATCAAATGCGACAATTTCGGTTCTAAATTCGAGGATGGGCCAATCATCTTCCAAGAAACGTGTGAAGCCCTCGTTTTGATTCGGCCTCCTACGTTACCGTAGACATTTCGGTAGAAACGGCCCTCTTTTAAAGTTCCTGGGGGAAGCGTGAAGGGACCCGGGCAAGCCAAAGGAAAGGGGCGAAGATTGAGCACGGGGGATAAATATTTACACAGTTTTCATCCCAGGAGGACTGTCGTTAAACCGAAGGCAAGGTTCGGGGTCATTGCATCGGTTTAAAGTTACATTAGGCAGCTAACGTTAGCTATACGCGTAGCCTACATTACTTGGCTAGTACGTTAGCTAGTAACGTTACATAGCTGAGCTAACGTTAGCTTGGTAAGATCAATCATTGTTCCAGCCCGCTAACAGTGCTCAATCAGCCAGTGCGCGCCACTTGTTCGCTAACCGGTGTAAAACGTATATTACGAGTAACTGTTGGTGTCCGTCTCTTTTTCTTTCTGTTCTTGACATGTAAGGTGCAACACGGAAAACCAAGGTCTTGATTGCCGGAGAACGTCAGAAAATCAAGAAAATGGCGGAGCCCGACAAATTAAACATCGACTCAATAATTCAGCGTCTCTTGGAAGGTAAGGAGGACCAAACCCACCTGTGCAGCAGTGTAACGTTGCTAAATGCACATTATGGGATATCCTGATGGCAGTGAAATATGTATTTTATATAGCAGGTAAGTCGGCTGAAGTTAAAGGTGACAGTCACATCATGTTGTAGTAGCCTACTTAAGATCGCTGTGCTGTAAGACTCCGTGGCTGGTTTTGGATGAACGGCTGTTTCTCTTTACAGTGCTTAGCTAAGTTAAAGTTATTTACTTGGAGAACTGTTTTTTGTTTTTTTTAAATCATAGTTACCGATTTATTTAGAGATACACTGTTACGGCGTTGACTGCACATCAGGGGGAAACAGGTGAAGTAGCAGGAAAATGGAGGAACATCGCACACATTTTACGCAAATTACACCTTTTCATACGTTGTTGGCTGAGAGTTTTTAGTTTTTGATTAATGCATTTGCTTTGCCCGTCGATGTGGTGATGCAGATCTGAGATTTTTCTACCTGTGTTACAGAATGAGAAATGCCCAGTCTGAATAATTACTGTAATTAGATCGAGGATGTGAGAGTGGCAGTTTGCAATATGGCAGTAAGGAATTATTACATCGACTTGTAGATGTTTACATTCATTGCCTCTGTAAGAACAGTCTTGTAGTCATTTTCGCGTGACCCCATTTGTTGCCCCTTCCCTTTCAGAGCTTCTCAGTTACATGGGTGGAGTGTCCTGTGTTGTGCTTACTGTTTTGCAGTTGAGGATCTGATTACAATTTGCAGCCACAACCTTCCCAGAGTGACTTGTTCTCGAGGTGTACAAACAAAGATACTTTGATTGGAACATGCTCACTCCAATGCTGTGTGAAACTGCTGGTTGGCCATCTCTGCTGTTCCACTGCCGGTTTTAAGCAAGATATGAACTGCTTACATAATTTCGCTTTCCTACAAAGCAGTATTCGGTGTATCTTATGTACTCCCTGTGAAAAATAGCATTTCCATAAGTGCATATAGTTATAAAAGCAATTTTTATGTTGACTGTAAAACATCTTGTGCGTTAGTGATTCAAGTTGCACTAGAAGGGTTTTTCAAAAAAACAACTTCAGACGTGAGACGTTCCTTAGGCAGTTTTATATGTCTGAAAGCCCACTGTATGCAATGTGTGGAGACAGATTTGTAATGGTTGGAGTTGTGTGTACCTATGAGGGAAAACGAGGCTTTTTTATCTTCACATCCACATGATTGTGTAACAGCAGCCCTGAGGACACCAAACAGAGGCATACATTTCTTCACACCCAAGTGTTGCAGTTCATCTTAAGAGCACAAGAAATAAGGTTGTGACCTCCGTAGTTGCCCTTGTGAGGCAAGTGCACTGGGTTTGGAAATTATATCTGCTTCTTTGTGTGGCTGTTTTACAGGAGCAGCATCACGTATGTTGGTTAGGGGTCTTGTGGCCTCTAGAAGTTGATTCAACAATATTGCCACTGTATCAGAAGATGTTTTGGCTAGTAAATAAGTAACATTGGGTACAGAGAATTTTCCCAGGCCTAACAGTGTTTGTATATTTGACCGTAGCCCTCTGTTTATTTACCTTCTTAAATATAGGCCCTGCATGATCGGCCTGAACCAAGCTGAGCTGGTGGAGGTGATTGGGATTATTCACAAATATGCATGTGCAGTCATAGTGCCTCCTGTGAGTTTGACTTTGACTGTGGACCCTGCCGGCTGCTGGAGTGTTTTGTACATGGGTTGTTATACTTGGGCTGTGATAAGGTCTGCCAAATCCAGGAGAAGACAAACAAGCCTGACAGTGGCAGTATTTATATCCTCTTATGTAACTCATTTTTTTGTTCAGCATTTGTGGTTTTATTGCTGACAGTAACAACTCTCCAGTTAATATTACTATTGCGTAAACTACTGTCTACTTTGTTCAATATTACAGTAGACTCAAAAATATTTGGCCTACTGCAGCTGCTGCATCAAAAGATTGCAAAATTATATCCCACACCAGCTCAGCCTCCTAAGTTGACAACAAGGTAACCCCCCTGCTTGCTGACTGTTTGCGACCAAACCAATTAAATGTGTTTGGATAATGAGCAGTTTCAATTGGATAACTTTCGTAGAGCTAGAGCTAAGTGAACTCGGGGAGTGTGTGTTGCTAATAGCAGGACTGGAGAGCGTGACGTCACCCCGCACTGAGTTAGGAGTGCTGGACCAAACCAACTGTTGATTCCAGCACTCCCAACACCGCAACAGCTTTTCTGTTGTGCTGGTCCAGCTCTTTGTTTTCTGCCCCCTGATCAGTGTAGTGGAAAGCCTTTTGTCTGTACCCCTCATGATAAGCTCACTGTTGCCCACTGGCTATGTGGCTAACTTTGGAGTAAGCTCTGTCAGGGCTTAGCCTTCTGTAATCCAGGTTTAAAGTGACAAGCAGCACTGCAGTATTTATACCAACTTTTCATTGTTTAGGACTTTGCTTTTAGTTGCCGCTTCAGGATTGAGCCATTATTTTACATCCATCTGTTGATTTCTACTCTTCTCCCTCTCCAAGTGCTTTGCAACCTCTATTAAAAGTGGATTTTGTTTTACATTTAGCAGACGCTTTTATAGCAACTTACATATGAGAACATTCACAAACCGAAGGCGCAGCTTCGGGAGCATTTTGGGGTTCAGAATCTTGCTCAAGGATACTTCGACGCATGGCAGGGGGATCGAACTGCTGACCATCCGATTGGCAGGCAACCGTTCTGCCACCAAGCCACGGCTTACTGAGGGATGGTCTGTAATTAAGATTCAGGTGCTCTGCGTGTAACAACCATTCACAAGGCGAAAAGGGTATCTGGTTTCCTCAAGTTATGGTTCGTTGCTTGGACAAAAACTTGATCTGTGCCTCTGTTTCCATGTGTATACAATACATAAAATGTCAGTTTGACAATTTCTTTTCTTGCAGTGGCAATGATCAAGTGTATCAAAGGTTGTCATATAAGAGGTAACCTGCAGCTATTAGCGCACTTTTAATTTCCAAATTGTTTACGTTTAATTTAATCCTCCTTTGTCTCAAGATGTGGTGTCATCAATAATAATTGTAATAAATTAATTCAAAAATAAAGATTTTAGAGACCACACATTCATTTGATCACTTGAGATATTGGTGTTTTTGTATTTAGGTACCTGCCCTGGTACATGAAATCAAGAGGTCTGTGTTCACATGGACACTGCTATACCAATCAGTCGCAAATGTTTCTTTCGTAGCTTTCTACACTGTGCTGGGCTTCAACAGACTAGTTTTTGGTGCACTTATGCATTTTGTTACCTTGTATTGTTAGAATTGCTTCCATTGTCTTCCGCATATTTAAGTCGCTTTATATAAAAGCGTCTGCTAAATAAATAAATGTAAATGTCGTTCACGCTGGGATTTATGGCTCTCTGCTACATAGTTGTCATCGAAGCATTTGCATTTTCGCCACAAAGGAAACTACTGGCACAACTAGAAGCAAATTCAGCAGCAAAGCTACACAGTTATATGTGAAATGAAAGTTGCTTGGTCAATACTGAGATCACAATTACTCATGATGCTTTATTCTTACAAGAAAACAAGATATTCCAGTTGAACATTGTCAGAAAACTCCCACCACTTTTACACTGTAACTATTATTGAACCAAAACCTGTTTAAAGCACACCCTACTTCTTTCACAAGATATCAGTTTGACCTCATAAACCAAAGTTCAAATAAAATGACTATAGTTACACCACCAGCGCACCATTCAAAGAAATAAGGATCCGATCTCTAGCAAGTACAATTACAAACTTACTGTTGTAAAACAAGTCTAGTTTGAAAACAGCTATTTCTTATTATTGTTCTTCTTAAGCACCTTGATCTGTGATTGATTGTGAAATAATTTGCCAGTCTGTTAACTGGTGAACACCTGACAACCGTTGAATCAGTTACAAAAACGTATTCGAGAGCATTGTTCACACCCAGGTTGAAAATAATATCCAGACGTTTGGAGGCAGTTCTGTCTCAACTCTATGTACATTGCCAGGATTCAGTAGCCTGTGATTGAATTTGTTGGGTGGGAATGAGACTCCTCATTAGCAGGCTTGTACAGTTTGTGTTGGGATCTACTTTGGCATCGAGCATTACATGTAAACTCCCATCAGGGGCAGTCTCGCCTAAGGCCGCAGTACACACACACACACACACACACACACAGTCGCTGAGATATAGTCTCATGGCAACGCGTCCACACCCTACAGTTGGCATGTCAATATGTAAATATTTTGATCTGAATTATGAGCACTAGTGCTAGTTTCATATAAATCATTCTATAATGCCTGTGAGACTACCAGCTGCTGCCTTCTCCAGCATTTGAGCCATGATGACACGTATTGCTGTGATGTGTCATTTTAGGACAAATAATCTGTCAGGAAAATAAATTGGGTTTCTTGTTCAAGTCTTTATCATGATTTGTGTTTGGCTCCATTCAGTGTGTGTGTGTCTGTGGTATGTGTGAAAAACCATGACAAGAAGAGACTTGAAAACCTGCTGAATTCTCCGGATAGCATTAGTGAAAGAAGCCAAATAACAGGAACAGAATGTTATCGTAATGATTTCAGGATAAATACAGTTTATATTTGATTTAATTTGTTACAACCCCGTTTCTTGGCCTTCATTTTTTTATTTTAAACCGTGTTATTACAGCCCATGGCATGCCATTCTAAATTTCTTAACAGTGTGCCCTAAGTCCTAATTACGTGTTTGCAATGTCTTTGCTGCAGCTACATCAGCTAGTAGGGGGAAGTGGGTTTCATGTCTTTCTCCTATCTTGGCTTTGAGCTGCCACCTAAGCAGAAATATGTTCTTTTGAGGCTGGTAACTTCAGGCTAGCTGCCACTGATCAGTTTTTCTCAAATATCTGTGGATACTGCACAGGCTTATGTTGGGGTTTGATAAAGATTAAGTGTATCTTGTATTAGTAACTTATGATTTCCAAAATGCAGAGTATATATTGCATCTAAATGATGTGGTTACCTGGAAGTGGCTGTTAGACTGGATTGCAAACAGAATTTACCAGCAGTTGGCTTGTGGGAGGTGTTAACTTCCCTGTCTGGTGGATTGACTTAAAATCAAGACGATCACTGCGGTTTCATTGCTGTGCCTTATGTCCTCCTTCACTCAGTCTTTGTTACAGGTCTGAGCATGGGTGTGTCCTTGTGGTGTTCTTGTATCTCCCATAAAACGCCCTTTATCTCCCTTTTTATCAGTCAAGGGCTCTCGGCCAGGGAAGAATGTCCAGCTGACAGAGGGTGAAATCCGTGGCCTTTGCCTAAAGTCCCGTGAAATCTTCCTGAGTCAGCCAATCCTGCTTGAACTAGAAGCTCCCCTCAAAATCTGTGGTGAGTTTGAATGTAGTAGTCAGTGAGTTTCAGAAATGCATCAAGACCAAGTCTGAAATATCGTAAAGTTTAAGAGGTTACATTGTAGACTGACTGACGCAAAAGATCATTTCCTGAGATTTAGTTCACGATTGACTAGACAGTTAGCTCATCTGTATTTGCCAGTAGTATCACTTGATGTGTGGACTCTGCATGCAAAGGCAGCTGCACCCAGTAGCAGTGAAAGTATGGTGTCTTAAATTGCATTCCTCTGCTGCCCCCTGTAGGTGATGTCCATGGTCAGTACTATGATCTGCTCCGGCTGTTTGAATATGGAGGCTTCCCCCCAGAAAGCAACTACCTGTTCCTGGGTGACTACGTAGACAGAGGGAAGCAGTCACTGGAGACTATCTGCCTGCTTCTAGCCTACAAGATCAAATATCCAGAGAACTTTTTCCTGCTGCGTGGAAACCATGAATGCGCCTCTATTAATCGAATCTACGGCTTTTATGACGAGTGTAAGTGCAGAGTATTTTTGTTAAGAGGAAGAATGTCAAATCTATTCTCTTGACTGTTGCACTAAGTTCTCATCTCTCTTTTGTTGGTAGGTAAGCGGCGGTATAACATTAAGCTGTGGAAGACCTTCACAGACTGCTTCAACTGTTTACCTGTGGCTGCCATTGTAGATGAGAAAATCTTCTGCTGTCATGGAGGTAGGCCGTGTTAATATAAGATGTTAACAGGATTCATGTTAAATGATAAGACTAAGATGTGCACATGTTCTCTCTCCAGGCCTCTCTCCTGATCTTCAGTCTATGGAACAGATCCGCAGAGTAATGCGACCCACAGATGTGCCTGACCAGGGTTTGTTGTGTGACCTGCTGTGGGCTGATCCGGACAAAGATGTGCTGGGCTGGGGTGAAAATGACCGTGGTGTCTCCTTCACATTCGGGGCAGATGTGGTGGCCAAGTTTTTGCACAAACACGACATGGACCTAATATGCAGGGCACATCAGGTAACGTTTAGCCCGGAGGCCTTGTGTCTCTGCTAGCTGTCCTTTTTAATCTTTTTTTTTATTTTATGAAATAGTGGTGTTCCAGTATTGGGATTTTATTTCAGTGTAACATATTTAAGATCTTTTTTTTAAGGCAGGTGAGTATTTCAAATATGCGAATATGTAAAATGCTTTACAGTCATCCATGTCAGTATAGTGACATTTAGTGGTACTCAAGATCCAGGACTCGTGTTTAAGCTGGACAAGTTGAAAATTTGAACCTGTGCTGCTTCACTCAATGAACTGGACTAAAACAGTACCAACAAGCGAGTCACAGACTGACCAGTTCATTTTCTTGCTTCAGTTTTGTTGTATGTGGTATTAACTGTCTCATTTCTGTCCTGAGGTGGTAGAAGATGGTTATGAGTTTTTCGCAAAGAGGCAACTCGTGACCCTATTCTCGGCTCCCAACTACTGTGGAGAGTTTGACAACGCCGGTGCCATGATGAGCGTGGATGAGACACTCATGTGCTCCTTCCAGGTGTGTAAAACAGAGCCTGCGTTAGTACTTAATCTTTTTTTTATGAAATAGAAGCAAGCAGCATACAAACATATTTGTATGCTGCTTGTATTTTGTATTCCGATATCGAGCCAAAGTGATGCAGTAGGTCAGTCATTCAATTCTAGTGAATGGCTTGGCATGTGTTTTTCACTTTTATGTTTTAAACTTTGGGAGCAGAAATTAATCTGGACTTTTGGTATTTATATTTAATAATATAGTGTCATTGCAGAGGTTAGCGTTTGTCAAACTAAATGAGAAGTTCTTTGTCTCTCTCTCAGATTCTGAAGCCAGCAGATAAGAAGTTATATCCTTATGGTGGAGGGGGAGGAATGGGATCTGGGAGACCAGTCACCCCGCCGCGAAATTCAGCCAAGGCCGCCAAGGCCAAGAAATAACACCTGCTGGGTCCCCCTCCCACAACCTGCCGCCCCCCTGTCGGCCCAACACTCTTTTTTTGTTTGTTTTTTTTCCTCTACCTCCCAAACTTGTTTCTTCCTCGTCACCAAATGGCAACAAAGCAGACAAGTGTCCAGGGTTCAATCATGGTTTTTTTTCCTCTCTAAAACGATTTTTAGCTGTTTGTTCGGCTGTTTGCGTGCATTTATTGGGAATATAAAAAAAAAAAAGTGAGAATGATGCAGAGAAAATTTCTGTATGGATGTGTGTTTTTTTTTTTTTTGTTTTTTTCTTTTATCTCCTATGTCCTCTATTCTGTTTTCTTGTCATTTTGTAGAGATGGATTCTTGCCCATTCGTCATGTACTTTCACACCTGGGTGCAGGGGCGGGAGGGGGGGTGCAGAGAGAGAGAGGAGCCATAGCTGTTTATGTTAAGGCCCTGCACTGTTTAATGCTAAACACAAGCTTTTGTACATCCTGTTTTGGAGGTCTGTGTATGTCTGTTTGATGATTTGGGGGGTGGGGGGGTTGGGTCAAGTTGCACGGTCAGGCGGTAACGGCACATACCACACACTGGGTGCACAGGTGGATATATTTGTGCATTTGAATCCTCAAATGAAATGGATTCACAATGAGATAATAACTTCTTTTTTTTTTTCTCTTCCCTTTTTCGAAAACCAATGATTTGAGAATGCGGTCATGAATGTGAAACAGTCTTTGCTTTTTTTCTTTTTTTTTTTTTTTTTTTTTTTTTTTGTAGATACCTGAAACCAGCACGGTTTTATTTTAATTTTTTGTCTTGTTTTTGCTTTTAGTTCACTGAACGTTGAAGATGAATAAAAATAACCGTGTATTTGAATTCTGCCATCATGCTGATCACTTTGTGTTCGCTCATTGCTTTGTCATGTTTGTCGGCAGGCTTTGCCGTGTAAAGCGGCTGCGCTCGTCTGTGAGTGTGGGACATTGAATTGACAATACAGCAGCTTGAAGAGTTGTCTTATGAATGAGATTCGCAAAAATTTAGAAGCTGGAAAGTGTAATTTTGGCCCAGCTTACACTTAGTTTCAACAAAGGGACATTTCATATTTTGCTTTAGTGTGATTTTTTTTTTTTTTTTTGGGGGGGGGCAGTTGTTTAGTGGAAATTCATGGACTGTAGAAGATGACAGCCTAAAGCTGGTTTCAGAAGCAGATGTTTCCTGTTTTTATCACAAAATAATGATTAGGTATCTCTTTAATGCAAAAGGTTTATTTTTTCTAATGACTGTTTGAGGAATATGAAGTAGAAGTAGTTAACAAAGTTCAGGAACAGGAAGTGACTGAGCTTCTGTTCAACGCCTCACGACGCTCAATCCTCACACATAATACAATGTCGCCACGTGCAGTTGATGTGTTCCACAAATAGATACCACTAATTCTCTGAGGAGAGAGTGGCTTGAAGGTTTTCCATGTTTTGCTAAACAAACACACTCGCCTACTGAGGGAGAGAGATGGCTTGAAGGTTTTCCATGTTTTGCTGTGATCAAAGGCAAAACTATCAAAGGGAGATGAGATGTTGAATCATTGCTCTGACCTTTCCAGTTCTGAGTGCTCTAGTCAAGACCACACCAAATGAGGTTTGCATAAAAACAAAGAGTGGGCTTATTTTAAATCAAAAACCCACACCAAATGAGGTTTGCATGCAAGCTACAACAGGAGAACTAAAGACAGTGTTTGGACCCAACTCGAAGTGAAAGAGGGAATTTCTGACATGTCCGTTAAACTCGAAGGGGAATCTGAGCGCAAAATCACTGTTTTACCGTGAGACACGTGAGAATATAATCAAGGTAAAAACAACATGAATCTAGCTTAGAGTTTCAACATAAGGCAATCAAAAAGACACTTTTTGCTTGTTTGTACAGGCTTTTTAAAAAAAAAAATGTTTTAAAACAAACACAAAATCTGTCTATTACCACTTAATGTCGCAAATGGGCCGTTTTACATTCCTTCTACTGTGCATTGTTTTTGTGGCATACAGGGTGTCCCCAGTGAAAGCAGTCCATAGTTCAGCACAGGCTGTTGCAACTGGTGAAAAACATTTCTTTCTACAGTGTTTGAGGGTCTCTCTCTGCCCTTTTCTAATAACCCAAACACACTTTTTTTTTTTTTTTTTTTTCCCCCATTACATAATTGGTGTGTCTGGTTTTATTTGTCTGCCGTCTGTCCTCATTCTTCAGGCCTCTGTCCAAATATGAACAAATGCGACTGCAGCTCTCCAGATTGCAGAGCCAGTAAATATTGGTGAAGTTGACTGTAGTGCATACTTAAGCAGGGAGGGTGGGGAAGCTGGAATTCAGCCATCATCCTGCCCCGCCTTTCTCCCTCCACTTTCTCAGCAAGAGGTTTTCAACCCAGTACCTCAAAAAAGAAATGTTTTTTAGCAATCAAATCAATGTAAGTAAGCTTTATTCAGAATCCTCCTTGGCTTTCTAACAATTTGCATACAGGGCAACATCGGATATTGTGTCGGTGAGGGCAGGTGAAAAGAAAAATCTCATTGGGCGTCATTGTGTGCTCACGTTCAATTCACATCCAGTAAGATGAACTCAGGAAGTGAAATTTAAATCAAAATAAATGGTGTGTGGAAATCATATTTATATTCATATACTAAGAAGAATACATCGATAGACGCCATTATGACAGGATATTCACAAGTCAGATGACTTTGCAGTTTCTGTTCACATTTTAAGGTGGCTAAAGCGAAATGAGTTGAGCCCAACCTTGGCATGCTGGTGGGTCCACGGGGGAACAATGTTAAGAGTGATCTGTTGCTTTGAAGGTAATGTCTTTATTTTGATTTGTAAATGATGCAGGCCCACCTTTTGTGGATAGAGTTGATATGACTTAGAAAGAGATCTGAAAATGTAAAGAAATGTACGGTATTGAAGTCTAATAGGATAATAAAAAGTGAATACAAGGCTGGAGAGCTATGATGTTAAGGGGACCTTCTCCAATGGAGAGAGCTTGCGTCTTTAACAACAATTAAGTGGCTCCTGTAAGATATAATATAGTGCTGAAACATTACGGAACTTGTAGATCTCTGTCTTCTGAATAAATGGTCCATTAAAGGCCACTTTCATTCCCATTTTCCTTGCTGTACAAACCTCTGCTTATAACATTTTTTAAATATATTTACTGTTATTACCTCTAAGAATCTGGTCTTTAATGACTTTTCTGTTCATATTGTTTTTACTGACAAATTTAATGCTAGATACTGCAAGCTTATTGGTGTAGGCTTTTTTTAATCAATCAGGGATGTTTTGCACCATGCACTGTCGCTGGGTAGATATGACATTATTAGATTATTACAATTAAGAAAAAGAAACAACAGCAATTAAATGCATTTTTATTTGTATTTCATTTGTTTTCAAATCCGTCACAAGTTGTCTCTGTTACAAGGTAGAAATAAAACATAGAATTTGTATATTTGTGTCTGGTTTTCTTTCTAAATGCTTCTGTCTACAATGTGAGAAATATTCGATCCAACATTTCCCTTCCGCATGAAAAAGTGAAGTAGCATCCGCTGCTAGAAAAGGCTCGATGAGACCTGGGAGTGTAGTAATTGTTGTACGTCTTTCCTGCCTCCAGGCACATTTATTATTTTTTTTTATCCTTTTCTTGTCGCGGCGGCAGCCTCTTTCTGTCAAACAATTTTGACATGAGTCAGTAGCATGTGTGGCCTCTTTATCCCTGTGTTTATTTACTTATTTAGACAGCACCCACACTTTACCAAATCAAAGAGTGTGTCCAGTTGACCATGTTCGGTGTAAACTGGTTTATGAAAAAAGAACGACAAATAAACAGACAACAGTCTTTCTCCACAGTCATTGAAATTTACAAGGATGAAAACTATGTTCATAAGCATGTAACAGTGTATATAAGTATAGAAATAGAAAACAGGAGATATTTATGAGTTAGTATTCTGAGAGAAAGCTATAGGAGTCACTAGTAGCAAAAAAAATGCACAGAAAACATCCAACAGCACACGTTTCTGATGAAACCACACCGAAACGAAACACCTGATGGAGGGTAACTTGCCCTAAGGGTACCTGCACCATTCACATCAGGTGGCTGAGTGTTGCCTGTGATGGTCCTGTAGATTAATGACGGTGCAGCCTGATGTCCTCTACGGTGAAGTCCTCTTTCCGCTCGTAAATCATCCTGCTGACGGACGAATCAGACTTGTGTGTGACTCTTCGCCAGAGAGCAACGTCAAATCTTCCTTACAAGAGAAAAAAGAAAAGAAAAAGAAGCTGAACATGAGCTTGGGTGGGGTGAACAAACTATGTAAATGTTTGAACAAGTAAAAAATGCATAAGGGTAACAATACAATGACTGTTTTCGGACTGCCAGAAGAGGCTGGACAATGTGTTCGCCAGGGTGAAGGTGCTGAAGGGTGTAACCGATTACCTTCTGCACTAAAGAGGTGGAGGATAGACTCACTGATAAATGTGTAAAATTGGACCACAGTCTGTGATGGATAAATCCATCCAGCCACATGAAATACCTCAGCTGAGCCTTTGTAGTGACAGAGCGACGCTTGCTTTTCACTTCACATCCTTGGAGTTGTTGTCTGTGGAAGCTTTAAATGCCTTGACACCCTTAACAACATGCAATAGCACTACTCTGGCTGGTTTTCCAGTTGGGCGTCTTGATTTCCAACCCCCAAGATCAGTTGTTGGCAATATCCCACTTTTCTTGGCAGCTCTGGATGAAATTTCCCTTGAAGGCGGAGCAATCTGAACAGTTTCATTGTCGAATGAATGACTATGGATCTGTTTTATACAGTCTATGGTATGGATTATTATGGATTCATTTGTACATCTTATAATAGATTTGCAAAAAGATAGCAAGAAGAGATTCTGAAATGGTTGACAGGCTTCACAGTGGGAATGCAAAACAATGTCTCCTAGGGAAATACATAGCTATTTACTGTATATAGCTCATTCTTTAAGGAAACATTTTCAAAAGAGGGTCAGCATCTATCAGCCTGGACTTTGGCACCCTGGACAAAAGTCCTTATTCAAGGATCGGATGGTGTGCATAAGGTATCATATATATATACATTTCAAACAGTGTGGGAGATAATGTAGTCTTTAAAGGTCCAAAGTTAACTTTCAAAGGCACAATCAATGATCCAAAGGGATACATAACCCGAAACTCAGACTAGGAGATTGGAACATTTTATCACTTTCCAATTGATTGACGGGCCATTTAATAAATATACTAACACTAGACAACGACTCAATCTCTTATTAATGTTTTTGGTGTTAAAAAGGTTTTTTATGGACCTGCAAATAGTGTAGTGAAACTTGTATTTTGCACTATGATGAGTTGACTTTCGATCTCTGAACCAACCCCTCCCATTGATGAGTGTTATTCAAATTGTTATGACAAGAAAAACAAGATACTGGTTGGGCCTTTAACTTGAACCACACGGCCGATTTCTAATTTACAGTACAGGCGCAACGTGCGCGTGGCTTTTCTGTCACGTAGTAGCAGGCACGTTGCGTTTGGCTCCTGCTGACAGCATCTACACTTTGCGCTCGTTAGTTTTTGTGTGAGTGATTTTCTTAAGACGCTTTCGATCGTCAACATAGTAAACCTAAATTATGGCCCCACCCATATAAACGCTGACCAATCACAGAGCTTAACGCGCTGCGCCGTGTCTGATTTGTAAAATTGACCTTGACCACAGCGAATAGCGCAGCGTGTGGGCGTGGCCAGTAGCAGTTCGGTTGCACTCAACGTTGCCTATCAACTTTTGCTACCAGACGAGCGTTGTGCAAAGCTAGTTAGCTAGCTACACAGCATATACACAGCATATACATTTTTCAGCTAATTTGTCGTCGTGTGTGGCGCATTCCTGCCTTTTGTAATTCGGTCCGGATTCGCGGTCGTCAACAAACTGGCAAATTCCAGAAGTGACGGGGAGACTCCATTTTCGTGCGCGGCTGACCGGGCTAACGTTAGCCAGCGGAAAGCTAGCTGGTGATGTTGCTAGGCTAACTCTCCCTGCCAGGCGAACGGGAGCCAGAGCAAGCGAGTAGCTTGCGATAAAGTGTCCATCTGACGATACTTTCGTTGACTACAAAACACTCCCAGGTACGTTGCCCACATGCATCACCGTGAGAGCACATTGCTCCACAGGTCGGCCATCAATACCTAGGTTTCCTCAGCGGTCTGATGCAGGGATGTTACGTTAGCTGCGGACCGCTAGTGCTACCATAATGCTAGCCTCGCCAATCCTCAGCTGTTTCCCCAGCAAGCCGACATGCTAAGCTAATGTACTACGGAATCTAACGGGAACTCAGTCGCATTCCTAACTTACACCTAGCGTTAGGCCTGCCGCTTACTGGTCATTGTAAGGTTAGGATATACGTTAATTGAGATAAAGACCGGGTTACATGACGGGGTTTTGAGGCAACTTTAGCAAGTGAGCAAGTAACAAATGTTGCGCTAATGTCGTTTGCAGACTGGATCTGCTGATGTGCGCCGTTCACAGATGATTGTGTTGTTGTTGTTGTTGTTGTTGTTGTCGTCGTAGCAGCGTTACTGTGACCCTGTGATTCCAGCATGCTGATGGTGGGAGGCAATGGACGGATGCACTAGAATGAGTGTGAAGGAACTGTGTGAGACCGATGACCTGGCCACCGGTTTGGTGCTGGACCCTCTGCTGGGCTTCAGCACCCACAAAATGAACATCAGGTAAGTTAATATGTCACTCAAGAAATGTCAATTCAAACTATAACACAGTCCAAGAGCCTAATTAACAAGATCAGTATTTAAACAGTGGTTTATTTCTGATTTACTTTGGGTTTTTCCACGTCAGAACAGTGCTGTGCTTGCTTTTTTCTGTTTCAAACTATTTGTATGTTTACTGGGACATGTATGAGCAGACACCCACAGCTGTCCTTAAGGTGTCCTTATATACAGACACACAAGTGAAACATTTCTTTAATCCGGAAACAGTAGTGTGTGGAACCGAATAGCAGTGGTGTACCGTCCTGAATCGGTTCAAAAGACTGACCTGCAGTTCAGCGTAGTTCCTGAGCACTACCAACAACTCCATTTACAGTTGAAGTAGGTGTATTGGAAGCTGTTGCCGAGCTCAACACAACAATTAGAGTATGCATACTGTTATAGCTTTTGAAACAGACTTCAGGGAAAATACGCAAGATGCCCATGCAAGCTTCACAAACCACCTGACCAAACATACACAGTTTTTATTTTTTGTCTTTTTTAATCATCCTGTGATTAATGTCTTCTGCTTCCAGTGCATTGTGGCTGCAGGCCACCACAAGTGTGATGTAACTTGATTTTCTGTGGAGGGAAAAAATGCTAATAATAGATTGTTAGTAATTTTTATTAAATAAGTTGTTTCTTTTATGCAATGTTTAATGTCTATTAAATACAGTGTGAAAGTTGATTGAAGTTTTCTGTCAAATTAGAATACTCAAGTACAACTAAACAATTTTACTGGGAAAGATGCACGAATAATTACTGACCCTTATCTCAGTTTTTTTTCACACAACATATTTGTGCTTATCATTTAGCTGTAGTCCATTGTAAGTTTAACTGGTCACTGGTTCATGTTCTCAGTGCACATCAAGTAATGGAAATGTTAAATTAGTAAAAGTAAAAGTCCTTTTATTTTTATTCATTTTTTAAATTTTGTGTCTTATTTTGATCATGCCACAGAAACGTGTTGATGATTTAAAGCATACATGGTGATGCAGTCTCCTGAAATCTATTTCTATCATTCGAGATTAAAAATAGCATTTTACACAGACACGCCTTAGAGTAACACACACTTTAGGACTTTGTCCTGTGGCTGTTTCTGCTCTTCTGATATGCCATTATGTGCTTTTTTCTCATCTTTAGTCCCCCACCGGAGATCCGGCGTTGGGGTAACCTCAAGGAGACCCTGTTGCGCTTTCAGCGTACGCACGACTTCAATGCTACGTTTGAAGCGCTGACGGTGGGCGATCTGGCTGGTGACTACTTTAATGCTTTGGGTAGCCATCGACAGGAGCTGCTGAGACAACATGTAGGCTGATGTTTAACCTAACAAATCAGTGTAAATATAAATTAATGTCACACAAAAACTAATTATAACTTGTTTAGACAAAATACATAAATCAGTGTATGATGTCTGCAGGTGTATCGGTACCTCAGTGCCTTCCTGTTGGATAGCGGTGTCAAGATAGAGTCCTGTGTCAGATACTCCTCTGAGACCAACGGAGCAAAGATAACGTCAACAAGGCACTGGTAATCACGCACACTCTTAATATTGTATTTGTCAAGGTAGCATGAAGCTGAACAATAGGGTTGGGTACCGTTCACATTTGAACCGATATCAGTACCGGTAACTGGAATTCGGTACCAGTACCCTTTTTCAGTACTTTACTCTCTTTCTAATAGGTGTGGGCGATATGGCTCTAAAATAATATCACAATATTTCAGGGTATTTCTGCTATAATGATATTCTTAGCGCTATGGCAAAAATCCTGAAAAAAATAATAATACATTTATATATTTGAAAGAAAACATTATTTATTTCTTATTTCACTATTTTAAATTCTACTTAATTCTCCACCTTATTGTAGTGTTTACTCACAGACCACTTTAATGTGCTCACTTTGCTTTTCCTTTCAGTTCTCTTTCCCCCACACACACGCCGACTTGTCGCGCCCCACCTCTTTCGTGTTTCCCTTTCTCTTTATATGTGTTGACTTTCTTCGTCAGCACTGTTTTATAAAGTCGCCCAAAACACACAACTCGCGTTTTGGACCTTTTCACGTGCGAGTCCCTTTTTATAGCAGCAGGTGTGCCGCGTGTGGAGTAGGCTTGTTGTCAATGACGTAGCCTATTGAAACCAACATAGTACAGAATGACATCAGCACCAACAGGTGCTCTTACAAGCTTTTACTAAACAATGGCATAAGTAGGAAACTTTCTCTCTCTCTCTCTGTTTCTCTGGAGAGAATGTGTGATTGTCAGCAGACCCATGGTAAAGGTAGAGCGAGGGGAGATTGAACCCAGCAACGCCGGGATAGTGCTGCCCCAGTGTGGGATTTAGATAGCGGAAAGTACCCCCTGAATGTAGGCAGAGCTGATTGTCATAGCTACGCTATTTCAGAAGTTAGGAAACAACACACTTTTACTTTACTTTATGAAGCTGCAGTCTTTATTCACTGACAAACTGTAACTTACGCTGTACATTTACTGCCAGGTTGACAACTTCACTGCTTCACAGGGGTGGCTTAGTCTCGCTCTCTCTCTTTCTCTCTATACTTTCCTCACTCACCTAGCTGCGCTGTCATGTACCAAAATGTCTTTCTTTCTGTCTTTCTATTTATTTATTTATTTTTTTAATTCTAGATATGTGACACTTGAATTGTTGCTCCACAGGTTTGCAGGAGAACGGGTGGAGGTCCTGCTGGGGTGCATAGCAGAGCTGAGCCCTGCTGACAGCGCTGTGCTGAGGACCGGAGTCAATGACTTCAGTGTGATGTATTCCACACGCAAACGCTGCGCTCAGCTCTGGCTCGGGCCTGCAGCTTTCATTAACCATGGTGAGTTTGTTTGCATTCACGACTCGTTCTTTGCCAGTACATGCACACAGAGCTGATAAGAGTGCACGCGTGTGAGTTTCATTCACTAACATTTCCACCTGCTAGAAGAACATTTTTAAAGGCACAGTCTGTGATCCAAATGTCAACAAAGGGTAATCCAAATCCCAACATTCACTACACAAGATTGGAAGCCGCTGTCATTCTCAAACTGATTGACAGGTCTTTTATTGTTTTATTTATTATGCGGTCACAATACATGACAATTAAATCTTAGTCATTTGTTGTCTAATAATGTTTGATTGCGAACATACATACTGACATACATTTCTTTTTCAGCTGTATGTACAAATATTTTTACCATTTATGTGGTCATGAATTACTTTATCTAAGTACTGTGTACACATTGGGGAAAATATGCTGAGCCAGAAACAAGTGCTTGGGAGCTGGATTAGCACCAGTTTGTGCATGCTGTTACTTCTGGATCACCTGTAACAAACATATAGTCTGTTCTTGTGCTCCTGCATTGATCAGGATCCAGGTTAAACATTAAATACTCCCATCTTGTATAGTGATTTTTGGACAAATTGTCCTCCATGAGTGTGATGCTTAATGTCTGCCTGTTTCATGAGCATCACTACTCTCAACACTATCGACTTATTTTGTACATTATGTTGTTCTAATATAGCACTTTATAGGGGACATTTGCCTCTCAAGCTGAGACCAAGTGGTAACTTCCTGAATGATAAAATTGAAATTCCATGTTAAATTCCAGTTAGAAAAATGTTTCTAAAACAATTTAAATGTCTCAAAATTTTTTTTAGGTGACAAGACTTAACTTACCTTCATATGACTTGTGCACTTCCCTAATTTGATTTGATATTTCCAATTATGACAATTCTTTCACAATTCCCTGCAGTAGTTTGAAAAACGCGTAGATGAACAAGTAGGTTGTGTAGTTGACATCAAAAACACAAATTTATGGTATTAAACTAATTTTGCACCACAGAGAAAATGTGCATTAATTCAAGGGTAGCGGTGAATGTTTTTGTTGTTGCCACGACTGTATCTGAATCATAAATATAGTCCCAAATCAAAAAGCTGACACGAATAGTTGATTTATCGATTAGTGTATTGACAAAATAACTGATTAATCAAAAACAAAAATTCACTTGTTCCAGCTTCTAAAATGTGAATTTTTGCTGGTTTTCATTGTCTTATTTGATAATAAATTTTATATTATGTGGTTTTTGACTTTGTCAAACAAAACAAGACATTTAAGTAAGTCAGCTTGGACTGTGGGGAATTGTGATGAACATGTTGATGAATGATGTTTAAGTATTTTTATTTACATTTTGTAGACCAAATGATTAATCTTGAAAAACATCAGCAGATTAATCGACAATGAAAATAATAGTTAGTTGCAGCCCTTGGATATATGAATTTTCTTTTTAGTTAATAGTTGAATTACATGAACATTTTGTCAGTCATAGAAGTCATTTCAACAGATAAGCACAAGCAGCTTGCTCTCCACAGACCAGGTGTCAGCCTTCGGTGTGAACTGAATTGTAATGTGTACGAAAGGTCCAGTGAAATGTTAGTTAATTCTTCCGTCCACTCAGAAGGCAGCTTCTGATGTTTGAGCGTTAATCAGCTTAGCCTTTGAGCCTTTTGCAAAATGAATTCAGTACAAACCATTGCTGTGGTTGAATTTATAACTTGAAATCTTTTACTTTATCTTTTTCCTGTGTTTTTCTCTCTTTGTCCTTCTGGGTTGAAGACTGCAAACCAAACTGCAAGGTAATCAGTAATATTTATTTACCATGTGGACAACAGAGATTTGACAAATTGAAATGATTTGATGTATTACTCTGACAAATGCTTACATCTTATAATGCATAATCTAGTAAGAAATGTTACATATTGGAACTTGTATTTTCGGTACAGAATTACACTCCAGTTCTGTTTCTTAACTGCTCTGTGTTAATGCATCCCATGGGCCAACCAACCTTTGTCTTTGTCTCTTGCTTGTTTTTTTTCTTTTCCCTTTTCACCCGCCCAGTTCGTCCCTGGTGAAAAGAATATAGCTTGTGTTGAAGTGATTCGACCCATCTCACCCGGGGAGGAGATTACATGTTACTATGGTGCCAGCTTTTTTGGGGAAGGCAATGAAATGTGTGAATGCTGCACCTGTGAGAGGTGTGTCTTTCATCTGATCAGACATTGTCCTTATTATATTGTGGTTTTTCCTTAAATTGAAGATTTTGTTTATCAGAGATATATATATATAAAAAACGGACTTTTTTACTTGTATTTCATTTTGCAATTTAAACTGTTCTTTAGGAATGGAGAGGGTCACTTCAAACACAGAGGGAAGCAGCCTGAATGTGAAGAAACAAAGGACTCTGTGGGTCAAAAGTATCGCCTGAGAGAGAGATATCTTCGTCATCACAGAGAGAAGGTTCACTTTCCTACAAGGCCGATAATACCAGGAGTACACTCAGGTATCTTAAAAGGTAACAGCTTTAGGATTTTCTCCAAAATAATGTATCTCAAATCAGTTATTCATAATCATAAAAAAAAATTGCTAGCACAGCAATTCTAAGTACTGTTAGAAATATTGTCAGCTAATACCAACGGAAGATCTGCAATGCTGGCTTTCTAAAATCCCTCTCAGCACCACAGAAGTGGCTAAAACCCAACTAACTGGAATATTAGCTGTACAATATACCTTTTTATAAATGAAACATGTTTACAGATCTAAGAATATTAACCATGATTTAGAAAGAAATAAACACAGGGTTTTCTATTTTTACTTTGTTTGTTTCCAAAATTGTCAGCTGACTGATTTCTGTGGAGACAGCGTGCAAACAATTATGGGGCAGCTTTAATCATTTTGTAACTCCGTTTTCACATAATAAAATCACAGTGCTATGATGACCGTATCATTGCAAAACAAAAATCTGTGTTTTTTTCAGTTCAGAATTCAGGTTGAAAATCATCATTGTGACCTTTTAACTGCTTTTGAAATTTGCATTATCTACTGCTGGAAAATCATTTGAGTCCACCAGACATCTCTGTACTGTGTTAGACCTGAAACAAGATCAGGCTAATGCAGTCAGTTAACGCTGTCTCACTCTTCGGGAAAACAAATGGGAGTGTTGAATAGCTCTATAATTACTGTAAAGGCAGTCATCCAGAGCGTGTTAAAATACATGTTTTAAAAATGATCCACAGATTCATTGGGCCTGTTTTAGGAGGCAGATTGTGTTGCTGCTTCATGGTGCAAAGATTCAATATAACATTAGATCTGCAAATATGTTTACTGAAATAGCTTACTTAATTGGAAAATAATATTGGAGGTCTTCCGTTTTCTTTAGTTTTTATTAGTTTGGTTCGGAAAATACAAAACTTTAGAAATAAGTAGTATGTGTATGCTTATGTAACCATAGCAAAACAAAGGACTTAGCATCTAGGATATAAAATAATTTGAAGTCTTTGGGGGAAAAAAGGGAACATCATAAACATTAAAAATTGAGACCACACACAATTAGATAGAAACTTTAAAATAGATATGGTTAGATTTTTCAAACATTCTTTACCTTTTTATATTTTTGGGGATTTATTTTCAAGCATGAGAGCTATTTTATTTGCAAATGTAGGAAGCAGCATTCCCTTTGCTACAAACTACACATACCGTTAGTCTGCATAGAGTTTTTAGGCCATTTTAGGTTGTTAATGATTTCATATTTAAACGTGTCTGTTATGTTTTTTTTAAAATCATATTCAGTGTCCGTATATGCACATTTCACTGTGATGTGAATATTGATCAATACTATGATCAAATACTAAGTAGATATGGTAGAATCATACATTTGTAATATGTCCCGCTGTTGCTGTGATATGTTTTAGGCCAATAGACATGATTGGTTGCTTCCTGGAAAAGAGAAAATATGCTTAAACTGGCTCAATATATTTCACATTCATTTGTACACCCTGAACACTTTTGTCCCACACCTTTCCGAGCATCACATGCTTTGTTAGCTCTGCATGCTATCCTGGATCATCTGTGCAGTACATTTCTAAATAGCTAGTTACTCAAATCCTATGGTTTTTAAATATGTTATTAGTATATTAGAGTTACCGTTTGTTTTTTTAATTTGAATTGAACACGTAAGAATTTCAGTGTTTTCATTGTTTAAATAAGTAAACTATTATTACTATTTCAACTGCTTCTTTGTTGTCTTTGATTCATAGCCATCCCCTCAAGGAACTCCTTCACTCAGCAGATGAGGAGAAATGCCTTGAAGAACAGAAAATTTTGTCAAACAAAGAAGTGGAGACGAGAGAAGCACAGACGATCAGGAAAGCACCCATTGAAATCCTCCACAGTCAAACAGTGGACAGTTCCACTTTTGTCTGAGGTTACTCTGAGGGACCTTAGAATCAGAGTACGGCGCCACACAGTGGATTTCTTAGTCAATTGCAAGGATCCAAAAAGCAAAGAAAGGGCCTTGCTTCAACAACTGGAGGAAGTGAAGCCAAAAGCTAACTGGTTGAATGAACCAAATTCGACTGGTGAAGAAAATAACAGCAGTGAGGTAAACTTGAAGCCTTTCACTCTATATTCCTCAATGTCAGTTAATCAGAAAAGTGTACCTGCTGTAAGTAGCACAGGCCTTGATGGGAAGTCTGTCAAAATGGTGGATAAGCAGGCAGTTCCTAAGAGGACCTCTACGAGAACACGAAGCATGGTCGACCCCACGCCCACACATCAAACAGAATCCAGTAGCACAGCCGACACTACAACTGCTTGTCACCACGTCGAAGTTGGGAAAACCTGCAGTGCAATAGAGCAAGGGAAGATTGATAAAGCAATCGCACAGAGTCAAAGCAACAACTGCAGCAACGTTGAATCCATCACTGTCGACATGGCCGTAAATTCAGCCACTGAGCGAACAGATCACAGGACCATCAGAGCTTCATCCCTGTTAGAAGTTTGTCATAGTGTCACAGATAGATTGAAGAAAGCTGGGGACAATCCACTAATATCATTGAGGAAATACCTTACAGTCAACCTAACAAGGTTATCAGTGCAAAGTACAGAAGTAGAAAAGACCTCTGAAGACAGGAAAGGAAGAGTGGAGGTGAAAAGAAGGTGCAAGCAGCCCCAGCGTCCCAGACCAGCGGCTCTGAAAGTACAGTCAGAAAAAAGGGTGTCCAGATCTCAGCAGAGGCAGGGAGGAACTTCAGAGATCTGCACAGCTGAAGGTAACAGAGGGGTGAGGGAAATGTTTTTCAAGGCTATCGACAAAGTAAATTTAAGGAAGCGACATGCAAGTGAATCTGTAGGTGATTTATCCCACAGCGAGAAAAGGGGGAGCGACAAGGTCATCGAAATACAAACAGTGTCAGAAGAAAAAGAAGACATACAAAAGGAGCTGCAGGACGTCCTAAAAAGCAAAATTGATGGGCAGAAAGAAAAGAGAAAAGCTGCATCTACAGTTATGGAATGTAAAAGTAACAAGGCCCTGGAAGAAGTGAACGAGCCCGAATTTAAAATGGAGCCCAGCGAAAAATCTATAGGACAAAATAACACGCAGTGTGTTCGAAATAAAGTCAAGGATGCATGCAAGGAGGATGAAGTTGTTAAAATATCAGAACAAATGTCTAGCAGTGTGAGTAAACAGCCAGTAAGTAGGCACGAAGAAGATATTGTCATAAAACAGGCGAAGGTTTTACTATCTGATATTTTAAGAAAAGATAAACCCTTAATAGATGAGAGAGATCTTGTAAAACGAGGCTTTTCTTCCTCCGCCTCTAAAGAAACGCAAAGTGCTGAGGAGGAAGAACAACAGTCGGAAATAAATGGAGGCAGGTACCATTTTTCAGTGCAGAGGAGGATTATGAGACGACGAAAGGCGAGGCCAAGAGCAGTGAAAACAAAAGCAGAAGGTAAGCAAAGCACCAAGGGACACTTGAGCAAAGACGTTGCAGCTACAGTGAGGAACGAGTTGAGTGAGGATAGTTTGCAGCTTCAGTCGTCACAGAGGCATAATGACCCACCGTCCACCTGCCTCAACCCACTACCTCATAAGTCACTAATTTCAGCAAAAGTCACTGCTAATCTGCATCCGGACACCAATCCACAGGCACACATGCAGTCCAACATACCTCTGAAGAAACGTACATTTCGCAGTTCTGTGGAAATAGACTCTGAACAAGGTTTGAATTTTACTTCAGATCAAGCTTCTAAAGAAGCCACGGAGTTAAATATATCCACCGAACTGAGGCAGGGCCTTACCACTTGTTCAGGAGAGAGTAGCACAGGAAAAAAAGATGGTAAAGGCAAATTTAGGAGAACAGAACACCAGAGGTTAACCTCCAAAGGCATCACAAAACAGAACTCCTATAACCGAGTGCTTCGCTCCCGAGCTAATGAAGTTCAGAGAAGCCATTTATTTAGGCAAGATCGAAAGTGTAAATTAGAGAGGCAAGATGAGGATGACATTGGCATGGCTCAGACAATAGAAACTGATAAGCTTGCAGAGGACAAACAAACTGAGGATCCTGCTAAAATTCAAGAGCAGTGTGGTAAAAATACAACTCCAAATAAATCTCAAAAGGAAGATGAGCAGCAAAGGGGTGTGGAGGACACCAAGCCGGATCTTGATTTTAAGATTCGTTTCAAGAGGAGGAGAGGGAGAGTGTGGGAGATGCAAAGCGCAGGATTTGACAATGCAGCATTAAAAACAGAAAAGGGAGATGAGTTGGTGCCATGTGATCCCTTTAAAGCCATCTTGGATTCTGTGTCGGTTTTGAACATGGAGATGGAGGCCGCTCAGGCTCATGTGCACGCTAGTAAGAAGTCAAAGAGCAGACTGCATCGTTTGAAAAAAAGAGGCGAGAGACTCAGTGAAAGGCAATCGATAAATTTCTCCTCAGATGCAAAAACTGACAATGAAAATGTATGTGGACCCAGTGAAACACCCAGTGACAGAGTAGACATTGAAGAGAAGCTTGACCGGGAACTTCTAGATGGAGTTAAGCTACTGCCAGAAAAATTCGAGACTTGTAAAAATGACAGTGATTTGTTGCCAGCTGTAGGGCAAGAAACAAAAATTGAAGATCGTTTTTTAAAGAATTGCTGCTTGTTTGAAACTGGGACACAACACAAAGTGCACCCTGTATTGGATTCAAATGGTCTTCCGTTACCAGTAATTAAACTACGCAGAAAGACAGAGGATATTTGGGAGGTGGATAGCAAAGAGGACCTCCTACAAACTGAATTTAAAGTAGAGCCCAATGTTAAGAAAGAGATAAAAGGTCACATTTTAGGAAAACAAGAGAAAGGATGTCTTGATTTTAACAAGCTCAAAGAAGAGTGCCCGTCTTCACAGGGACTAAACAGCAACTCAGTCCTTCTGAAAACAGAGCCGCCACCATTTTCCTTGTCCCTGTCACCGCTGTCTCTGTCTTCCCCTCTTAATGACAGTAAAACAGAAGTTATATCCCCGGCTGCAGATACAGTCATTGAAAGGCCAGAGATGAACAGCGGAGGAAGGAAACAGAGGCCCAAAATGGAGAGAACACGCAAGTGTGGGCCTGTAGAAACACCCACCACTTGTCTTAGTCACACTCTCCAACAAATTGACAACAGTCTTTCTAGGCTCTCCGAGGGCTTGTGTTCATCTCAGACTTTGGAAAAGCCACCAGCCTGTCTCAGTGCTTCTAGTTCTGTCATCCAGCCCCCGTCCCAGTCTCCTCCATTCACAACCGCAGATAACATGCTCTCTGGGGAGCCCAGCTTCACAAACTGCTGTGATGATATTCTGGACTTTCAGTGTCTCAACTTTGAGGGGTATTATCAGCCACAGAACATACTTCCATCTTCCCCATCAGATCTGTGTTCACTGGATCCACCCACAGATCCTTTCAGCAGTCCCCTCTCTCACAGCCCCTCTGATACGTGGAACACTGAAACGCCATACCTTGGCCCTCCCAGTCCAGGAAATAACTTTACCAGTGAAGATCTGCAGTTTTTTCCAGGTCTAATTTCTTCCAAAAGTGACTCGGTTCCTCTGGAATGTGAAGCGAGGGATACCTCCAAAGACAGAAACCCACACAACCCCAGTTTCAGTTTTTCAGGTCTCTGCAACTCTGACTTGACTCCTAAGGATCGGATAACAAGTAGAAATCCAGGAATGAGGCTGTCCAGAGAAGACTACAAAACTCAGCCCTTGTCTGTAGTCAGTAAGCCTCGGCTGTTTGGTGCAACATCATCTTCTGTTACATCTCAAACTCCTCTTACTTTAGCCCAACCCTCCAGCAACGTCAAAGCGAGCACTAATCAATCAAAAGCCCAGTGTAACCTAAAAGCCCAGGGCCCCTTCCATCGTATGACCATTCCTAGTAAATGCCAGTCTTTTTCAAGTTGTCAGCCAAACGTAGTCAGAGGAGTGTCCCAGAGTTGCTTGACTAAATCCGTCCCTCCACCTCAAATGTCTAACAAATTCCTCTCTCCTCAACTCTTCACTGTGAAAACTCCCAATCCTCCTGACAGTCCATTCAAATTCCATGAAAAAACCTCTACAGTTATTCACAGAGTGCTTAAGTTTCAGGGGGGGAACCAGAGTCAGAACTTGTATAGTGCACCCTGTAAAGACACCATGGCTGCTGGCAGCCCGACCGTCACATCCAGAACACTCGGTGCAAAATCAGGTGTTATTGAAAGGCAGAAACTAGGTGTTAGTACAGACAGTCTTCATAAAGACAACATTTCTCTTCAAGGCTTTGGAAAGGATGTCAGGCACCTTGGTTCCTCCAGCGACCACAGCAGGTCTGACCCGCATTTCAACAAACCCAACCCCTCTTTCCCTCACTCTTTTAGTAAAAGTAAGATTTCATCTGACAAACATGAAAGTGTTGAAACCAACATGACATACAAAAGCCTTTCAGCACAGCCAAGACCCTTCTTTCCTAGCAAAATGTCTGACAGTTATTCATCACCACAAGGCAAGAGTTTAAAACAGGATAAATCCACTATGTCGACATCAGACAAACACCAGCCATGTTATACTCAGCAAGACCCTTTTGATTTTAGCTTTGGCTCATCTCTTTCGTCCATGTCTCATCACAACAGCCCCCAAGTGGTCCACAGTACACCTCCTGGTACGCCAGCACCAGCAAACAAGAGTCAGTCCCCATCCTCCTCAGCCTCTTTCCCTTACGGCTATCAAGGTCCTCCTTACGTACTCAACTTCAGTGGAGATCACTCATTGACCCTGGGTCTCAGGGATGGAGCTGAGGGTTACCCAGGGTTAGGCCCGACAAATTACACCTACCATTGCCTGATGGAACCTTCAGGCACCCAAGGGCGGCTGGTTCTCGAGCCCTGTGGACCCCAGCTATCTAACCCAGCGTCTTTTTCCTTAGGTGGATTTTCAGGGCTCAAAGGACAGGATGAACATTGCAGGAAGGACATGCAGCAACAGTGCCAGCCTGGGGAACACCAAGGCGCACCACACTATGGACCTGTTCCATCGTCTCACTCCATGGGTGCCACAAAACCCAAGAGAGTGAGGTTAGTGGTGACAGATGGCACAGTAGACTTAGATCTCCAGTACTCGGATTGATTTATACCCGCCGAAATCACTGGAACCCTGAATACATTTCGATGTTGTTTTCCTCAAGGGGGATTTTACAGGATTATACAAAAGATGCTTTTGTAAACACTGTAATTCATAGTCTACCAGTTATAAAAGCCCGCTGACTGATTGGCATTTTTCTAAATGATTATTTTGATGGACTGTTAATGTATGAATGACTTGTACAGGGTTTTATGTAAAGTGGGCGTATCAGCGTGTTTTAACTACTGTATGATTTTTACTAAATGAAATATTCACTACAATTTGCTGAGAATACCAAATTAGAAAAGAAAGCATTAATATATTTGTGACTAGGAGTTTGAACCCTGTAAATCCCTCTTTCTGTACTGTAACATAGCTGTATGAATTTTTCTATACCACGTATGGCAGTAGAGACAGGAGCACCATCATTGGTTGCTGGTACTTGTGTTGGTTGGTTTTAAAAAGGCAGCTTTGTGCCTCAGTCTTTGATATGTTCTTGTGAATTTTTTGAAGCACCTGTTAAAACGGTTCACCCTCGTTTTTATACACACAGTAAGCTCTTTTCTCACTTTGTGTGTGTACCTCTGTGTGAGTGTGTGCGTGTGGGTGCATGCATTTGGCAGGAAGGCTTTGAGGGATCAAAGTAAGGTGTGTCGTCGTACCTGATCGTGTGACGGTTGCTCTGCCACATTTAGTAAGGTCATTAGTGCATCAATGAAAGGTTTGTGCATGAACAGTTTACAGTAAAATGTTTTCCCGACCTGAAACAATATATATTCAAGGACCACTCTACTGGCTGAAGACATGCGTGACATGACCTGCGGCTTCTCACAGCTGCTCTCTTGAGTACTTATGTGGATGAGCGCGTGGGAGAAACTGCAATATGTTGTTTGTTTTTTGAAGGCCAGTTGTGCTTAATGAATTGAGGGATAGTACAACATAAGATCTTTTGTAATGGGAGTTCTCCAATTAAAGATCCCATGTAAGAGAAACATTTAAATATTACCATGTTACATCAAGGAAAGTGACAATCTTCTCAGAGTAACTCACTTTTGTCATTGGTATTTTTTTTTTAAAACGGTTAATTATACAGAAAGAAAAGGATAAATTCATCACATACAATAATTACTGTCTGTTTTTTTGTTGTTGTTGCTGACAGGGCTACAGATTCATAGGTGTTTATATTGTAAGCAGAGTTATTTGCTGTTGATTGTGGAAGTCACACAAGCACTCCCGTCATGTCGTGATTTACTGTATGTTGAACCCATTTGACATCATTGGGCACGAGTGTTGGTGTGACTGCACAGCCTTACATTATTACCATGAAAATGTACTGTCTTGATATGGAAAGGCCAATTATTTATTTTAATATCCTCATCCTTGAAATGGTGCTTTAATGTAATTTATATTTCACATTGATTGTTCAAACTATAAAATGTTTTTTATTATTTAATGGAACAAAATACTGAACTGAATATTTACATCGAGTATTTAATTTCAAAGCCTTTGACATGTTATCCAATTTTTCAGTTGTTAAGGTAAAACTTTCTCTTTTTTTTTTCTAATTGGCAGTTAGGTTTACTGAAAGTCTGCTGTAGAAATGTACAAATGTAGCCTATATCATTAAAGACACTTAATTCTTTTTTTGTATTTCTTCTCTTTGACTGTTTTTTAATACTTAATTGCAAGAGATTCTTTAGTTACAATATTTCTGCTATTTTATACTGTGTGTGTGTGTGTGTGTGTGTGTGTGTGCGCGCCCAACAACTGAAATGATGATAGTTGTTGTATTACAAGTGATGGGGTGACCAGCTTGTTGATTTGATTGTTCATCCATGTAGTCGTTCATTAGTCATGTTATGTCATTCTTATATCTGCCCAAATCTAATGACATACCTCACTCTATTATTTAATTGTTTCCTCTCATAATCAAACAATTTGATCTTTTTTTCCATTGTGGTATTCAGATTAGGGCCTCAGTTAGTGATGATTTTCATTATTGATTAATCTGCTGATTAATTATTTGGTCTACAAATGTCACAAAATGAAAAATGCAATATCATTCCCTAAGGCCCACGTTAACATCTTCAAATTGCTCTTTTTTGGTCCACAGTTGTCCCAAAGGTAATCAATTTACTATCATATAAGACAAAGAAAAAAACATAAAATCCTCACAATTGAGTAACTGGAGCCAGAAAATATTTGATATTTGTGCTTGAAAAATGACTGAAACAAAAACCGATTATCGAGCAGTTGCTGATTAATTTTCTGGCTATTGACTAATCGACTAATTGCTTCAGATTTAATACAGAATCACATCCTTCAGTCACTGTTTTATCTTTAATAGTCTAGTTGAAAGTTTGTTAAGATCCTGCTAAAATTGTCTCCACCTGACATTAATTTTATGGAACTGAACTAGCAGTTGTGGAAAGTAAGTACCTTTACTTATACTGTCCTCCAATAATATATATGATTCTAAAATGGTCCGTTCTGCATAATGAGTACTTTAACTTTTGGTACTTTGAGTATATTTAGATGCTAATACTTGTTTATAATTTACTTTATTTAAACATTTGTAATGCTTTTACTTTTAACTTAATGTGTCTACACCCTGGTATTGCTAGGTTTCTTTTTATATCTATTTTTTTTACTGTTACATAGACATTTAGATGAAATATTTACATTTGACCAGTATGTTATGTCCTCCACAGCAAACAGTCAGAAGAATAAGTTAAATAATCCTTACATCATTGTTATAACATACAGTCAAGTGTCCTTTAGAGTCAGTTAAGACTTTCCTAGCCATTTCCTCTGTAAGGTTTCTGTTTTTCATCCTATTCAATCTCCTCCTGCTCTGTATTCATCTGGTTAATTTCAAAGCTTGGGGCAAGCGTTCATCCTCCTGATTCATTGCTCAGCCTTTACCTCCTTCCTCTCTACCTGTGCTTTCATCCTACCCGACCAGCATTTGTGTTCTTCCCCTCCCCTCCTCTAGCACTTGACCCACTTCTGCTCTTCTTGCTAGCTCTCAGTAGCGGCAGAGCAGTTAATTCTGCTGCCAAGTAGAACACTTTTCTCATAATGGGGACGGAAAAAGAGGGATGGATTATCCGTTATAGTAGCTAGGGGAAGGGTCTCTTGGAGATAGTACAGTAAAAGGGACGGAGAAACCAGGAAAATATAGGGGAGGAACTGTGACAGCTATTAATATTAAAACCAGTGTTTCTCATAAGAGAGAACACAGGTTCAATGTTCTTAAATTTATGTACCCATTAATTCAACATTGGTTTCAGTTTGGTTGCAGCGATTATCAAAACATGACTTCTTCAGTTGGATCTCCTTTTAACCAGTGGTGGAAGAATGCATTTAAAATCCTATTTAAGTAAAAGTACCTAAGCATTATCAGCCTGATGTTCCTAAAGTATCAAAAGTGAAATTACTTGTTCGGCAGTAAAAGGGCCCGTGTGACTAATCAAGTCTTATATTATTCACATGTTACTATCGATGCTTCATTGTGTAAGCGACATTTTACTGTTGTGGTCAATGTATCTTTCTTTTAATTGACACATTGGATAATTGGACCTCTTTAGGCCTCAACGAGTTGTTTAAATGAACGCATCTGAGAGGTTTAGGGCGGAAATGTCTTTTTAGTGGAACTGCTAACAACTCATAGACATCTGAACTCACAGACACTGCTATTTTTGTAAAGTGTCACAAGTCGAAAAGGCTGGAAACCACTGGCTTAATCTTTAAGATAAGATGTATTTATTATCCACTTAGGGAAACCTATCTTGGGCTCAGCATCACTGCATCACAGAGCATTCATCGCCAGGCTTACTTGGCAGCATCCTTACAAGCGTTCACACATTAAGATACATTAAAAAAGCCACTTGTGTTGTATTTTGAAATCTTATCGTGCTGTTTTCATGTAAAATCTTAGTAACGTTGTAACTTACTGAGCAAATGTACTTAGTTACTGTTCACCACTGCTTTTAACCTTGTCTACTCCATGCAGCTTTGCTTTGTGCAAAATACAGTAGAATTCCATTCTGTGTCACATAAAATATTTGCCAACCGTATTAACCCACGCTGGTTTTCCACATTTTGAATTATTCACTAAGACGTCACCTCTCTCGCTCCTCCTCTTACTCTTGTGTACATCACAGTTCCTTTAAACCCTAACTACATGTATGTATGTATGTATGTAGCCACATGACTCCATGTCCCCCATGTTCAGGACTCCGGGGATTATCATCTGTCATGGGATATGACATTGCACGGCAGCGGGAGCCGTGTGAAATGGCTGACTGTGCTGAGTTGCTGTTGGACTTTGGTCTTCACCAGCAGTAGAGCGCTCACCCTTGTGGTGAAATAGCATGAGAAACACAAACCCTGTAACTCTGTAACCCTGAGAAACAAGCTTAGGCAAGGAGAGGATAGCCTTAGAAAGGTGGACTGACATTGCACATTATTTCCCAGGTGACAGGTGGCAGAGGCTACAAATGACTGGGCTACTGGCTGAGGTGTCAGTGCATTAGTGTAAATTATGACTGGAACAAAACCCTGTGCGTCTGACAGAGGGGGCTGAATAAATATGTCAGCTGCACAAGCAGTGATATTGCTCTTATCATTATTATAGCCATCTTTCTTTATTAGGTCTGACTGTCTGCTATTAAGTTGACTTCCCCGTCACCTTGTACAAGCTAGAATCACAGCACTCCCTTTTAGCTTACTGCAGCTTGCTTACTCTCATCCAATTAATACTGCTGGTCCAGCTTGAGCCTGATCAACAAAACCTGTTAAACACCCCCGATACATATAGACTCAATCAGTCAAAGGAGTAGTGCTGGCGGATGCAGGCTGACCAATCAATGCAAACCTAATTTAAAGAAACCAAGAGATCAGATGGCGTAATACTTACCTCCTGCATGAGTCACTGACTGAGCGAAGAGGTGGACAGCCCCCGCTGTGTGAGGTTTCATTTCATTCCCATCCGCTTCTAAATGTCCAGCATCGAGCCAATGGATGTAATGGTAATGAGAGAAAATAAAGTGAAGGAAGGGGATATTTCTAATCATTAATACCACTTTCAATAGCTGAGATGTCAGGGTTTGCCTGTCAATGTAACCTTTGAGTAGAAGCTGCCTCGCAATACTTGAGATATGACGCCATGACGTGGCATTTACTTCACTCATGTTAACAGTGTGAAGCAGCATGGTCTTTGTGAGCACATCTAATGTTATGTTTAGTACGGGTGCTGGACGGCAGATTCAGTTAAAAAAAAGGCAGATGATATATAGAGCTGCAAACATTTGTCAATTGATGTGATTAGTCGATTGACAGAAAATTTATCAGCAACTATTTTCATAATCGATTAACCATTTCAGTGATTTTTGAAGCAAAACTGTGATTCTTCCAGCTTCTCGTTTGATATCTCTGCTGTTTTTCTTTGTCCTACAGTTGACTTCATTGAATATCTTTGGGTTCTGGACTGTTGGATGAATAAAATAGTATATTTGATGACAACACCGTGGGCTCTTGGACACTGTGAAAGAGTTTTTTCACTGTTTTATAAGGTATCATAGACCAAATGATCAATCGATTAATTGAGAAAATAATCATTAGCTGTAGCCCTAATGATATCAGCCCACTGAATTATAGCTTGTGCAAGTTTATTGGACTAAAAGGCAACAGGGTGTTTGTCAGGAAAATGGAAAACACAACATGACAACTGGTGCAAAAAGAAATAAAACAGTACTATGAGATTTAGTAGATCCAACTCCCTAGAAATATTGTTTCTCGAGAAGGATGACCTGCAAGATTAAATAGACCAGCATAATTCTAGAAAATGTTTTAGGGAAATTAAAGGCGCATAAAAAAAATTAGACAATTTAGGGTGTCTTACAATAAATAAGGCTAGATTTACAAGAGATGCTTGTTAAAATGCTGAGACAGCTGAGAGACAGGCAAAGGTGTTTGTTGTTGGAGAAGCCGTTTTTCATAGTCTAATAATAATGTTTCATAATGTAACAGTATTAAACAGTCTGATGCAGGAAAGCTTGCCCCCGTACATTCATCACTGGATTCTGAGCCAGTGATATTTTGTCAACATTTGACATGCAGCGCAGCACTCCTCAACATCAACTGTAACCAGACAGTTTTCCGCCGGGGCAATCCAGCAGATGTTTTTACTTTGTTTGTAGTCCTGGGACTCTGGGATCTCAGCTGAATATCATGATCAGTTATTATTATACACAACCATGCTGACCCCCCCCCTTCATCCCCAACTATTAAAGAGGTGTTAGCTCATCAAAGCCAATGAGGCGAGTGTGACATGCTTCACTCATCAATAATTGGCATAATGGAGTTGATTTCTACTTGCTATTCAGCTCGTCAGTAGAAGGCTCCCTCTCCTCCCTCACCCCCCTCTACATATGGTAATAAGCATTGCAGCAGTGGCTTCCCTCATCCTCTTATACACATCTCTTTCATTCTTTATTCAGATTTTTGTGTGTGCGTGTGTGTGGGTGAGAATACACATGTTGGCTGCACTGCTGCGGATTGTGCTGTTCTGTATCTTTGATTTGGATACAACTATTGGATTATGAAAGGAATCCTTTAAAAATTTGAGATTTTGCTCTAAATGATGTGTGTGGTTTTGTTGTTGATATTGCGCGGTAATTATTGGAGAGTCTTTTATGTGTGTGTGTGTGTGTGTGTGTGTGTCTGTGTGCGTTTTGTGTGTGTCTCTGCACCGTTGGGTGGATCCCGCTGTGTTCTGTGGTGCTTTCAGTTGTGTGAGAAGGAAAAAACAGTTTTTCACAGCTAAGAGTCTAACTCCATAACATCAAAGACAGAGAGCGTGAGAGAGAGAGATAAAGGGAGGGAGGGGTATGCCCTGTATCCGGGTAATGATGGAGGAGAGAGAGATGGAGGGAGGAGGAGGGACAAATAAGAGCGAGAAAGAGAGAGAGAGGTCTGTGAGGGAGGGTGAGGGAGAGAATCCAACCAACCAGTACGAGGAGCGAGAGAGAGAAAGAGAGAGAGAGGGGCACTCTGAGCATGCTGGAGGGAGGGAGGAGGGGAGGATAGCGAGCGAGGGATGGGGAGATTGCCGGACCGAGTGGATAGAAGTATTACTACAGAGCTGCTGCTGCTGGAGGAAGGCTGGGAGCCGAGGATAATGCTCCATCCCTCAGCGTACAGCAGCACGCTGGACACCTTGTAATTTCTCGTGGCGACAGGGGCAGCTGTGGAGGAGGAGGGTCTTCATTGCTGCAGCAGTGATTGTTTTTTCTTTTTTCCCCCTCCCTTTAACAGTCTTCTTCATCATCTTCCTGCTCGCCCCTCCTCACTCCTTATTCCTCTGCAACTGGCAACCGCTCCCCCTCCCCTCTTTTCTACTTCTGTCCCCTTTTCCAGAGGAGGGATTTCTGTATTTCATCAGGGATTGTAGAAGACAGTAAGAATGTTTTCTGTCTTTTCCGCTTTTCTTTCTTCTTTTCTCTCAAGGAGACGTGCATGGAGATGGAGGGGGGTGCATGGCAAAGCTGGGGAGAGTATGATTTTATGTTTGTGTGGGGATAGTAGTGGAGTCAAAAGGGAGTGTGTGTATGTGTGTGCGAGCAGTAGGGGGTGGGAGGGGGTTTGCATGTTCAAGTTTCCTGCATGGATTTAAAGCATTCATTCCTCTCTCACATGGCTGTGTGTGCAATATCCCAGCTTTAAATTAAGATAGAACGCAGTTGCACAAAATAAACACTTGAAATTAAAATAAAAGCAAAACAGCTCTGAAAGGATCTTCTGAGGGATGCACAGACACAAGGCAGAGGGCAGAAGGCAGGAAGGCAAACCAAGCAGTATTAGACAGTGGATTACTCCTTGATGCCAGCAGATGAATACACTATTCCAGGTTTACAATGAGGCAGAAGAAGAGGGGACAAGAGAGAAAGTGGGGGAACAAAAAGAGGAGGAGGCAACAGTGGAGGGGCAAAGGTTTGTAGATGAAGCAAGGACAAGACAAGACAGGGAATCAGACAATGTACGAGGCATCATCATTCAAAACAGATATATATGTAGATGCATGAGAGATGCTACTTGTCAGCGCTTGGATTTATCATTGTGTCAAACTGATAATTCCTCCCACATACATTTGCCTGCCTGCCAAGGATTGCTGATGATCTGGTGCACAGAGCAGCTCACTGCTCACATTGAAAGGCTAACCAGTGCATAAAATCACCAAGTAAATCACACTTTGGCTGCCCTGACATATTGACTGCAAGGTATGCATGGATGACCATGGACACAGATGCACCTCAACATAAAACATGTGTGGGATAATGCACTCAGGAGCAGATATAGATATAAGCGTGCCATGCATGAAACAGCAGATGAATTTGATAGCGGATGTTCAAACAGCTGTCCTCTCACAAGAAAAGGGTCACCCTACCAGCGGGGAACACATGTTTAGTCTCCCCCTGCCATTATCTCTCCACCTGATTTTGGTCTGTCTATAGATGCCTTTGTCTCTATTGAACACAGCCCACAGGAAGGTGATGGCAGGTCACTTTACAGAGCACCCATAATTACACACGAGCTACTTCTATATTGCCGAGTGTTGCACAGTGGAGGATTTCAGCATAATGTGGCAGGATTGAAGTAAAGCTGCAAATAACTTGTTGTCGGAGGTGTTGAAGCATAAGAGATGTGGCTGGATGTTCCGTTTCGGCTTCATAGAGGCTTGGACAATGGCATACGGTGGGCACATCGCCCACACACAGTCATAGTAACTCACACATGCACATGATATTCATGCTCTGTATGTGGTGTGTCGCCTCAGGGACATGGAGATAGAGGATGGCAAAGCGGATCATCAGAGAAGACAGCCGAAATTACGCATCATGTGTGTTACCCAGCAGTGAAAAATCTGAACGCCACCATCAGTGCATTAATGGTGGATTTGGAGAAGCGTGTGTTGATGTATAAAAGTGAAGTGCTTTTGACAATGTGTAGTGATGATTCTGTCAAGTGTTGGTGTTCTACAGATACATGACTCAGTCTTTGCTTTGAGTGGTGCTCTAAGTTCAAACACACTCATCACATACCGATGTCAAGTAGTCACTACACGCTAACTTATTGCTACCAGCTCCCCATAGATCATATCAAAAAGTCATGTAAAAAAGTGTGTCTTAGTCTGCCAAACACATTAGATTGCACATGTTGGATCAAAGTAGCACAATCAGTTTCACATTTATTTGACCATTCTGCAGTTTCTAAGGCAGATATGGTAGATGGAGGCTTTTGTGGCAAAAGCGAGCAAAGCACCTGGAACCTTTGAGAACTTTCTTTCTTTCTTTTTGAACATTCATTTGTGGCTAATTAAAATGCTAATAATCACGGAAATGCGACTGATTTGTGACAGGGGTCAAGACCAACATCGTCCACCTCGTCTAAGTCTTGTCTAACTCTTGTAAGTTACTTTTAACGATTTCCAGATTTTTGTGTTGTAGTAAACAGTTAATGTTATTGCTTCTTCGTATATAGGCCTAGTTATAATCAGCTTGTTCTTGTTCGTGGTTAGCTACAGGCTAACCACAGTTGAAGTTTCTTTCCCACACCATTAGCATGTCGCTAGCAACAAAGCCAGTCCAGTTATGCAAGGAAGAAAATTCACAAAATGTCATATGAAGAAAAGTATTAAGGCTTTCTGGTGTTTCTTTCAAATCCTTATGCTGTTGACATCCAATTGTAGTCAGCCATGACTTCAGATAGCCAAATAATTTTTACTGTTACAAAAAACTTTCTATTACAGGAATTTTTACTTTTGAAATCTCTGGAGTCCAAAAATAATCTACAACCAGTTTACAACAATTGTTACTTGTCTCTCAAACAGGGAACCTGTCAATGAATGAATTAGTTTGAGAAAAGGTTTGATCATCCAGCTGTTCGTTTAGCTAATCCTCAGGCTGGTCAGATTTATATCATGTTTGATCCCATTGAATGATGGGAGAAACAGACAAAACTCAACATCAAACGGGAGTCTTTCAGTGTGAGGAGGTTAAGAGGTTCGGCGCAGTTTAGCTGAATCCAGATCTGTTTAGTTTGACTTCCTGGGAGCTCAGTTACTTTGGCCTGTGGAAGTCAAGTTGATCTGGTCCAACAGGCCGATGCAGCCACTGTTGAGTGTTGATTAACTGACATGTCATGTCGTACTTCAGTTGTTGTTTGGCACAAAGAGAGTCAAGGTCAAGCAAACACCCATGATTTGCCCCCCCGAGCAGATAAATTACCATTCAGCCCACCTTAGCAAAGAAATACGATTAATTTCTTCTTGGTCAGAAAGCGCTATGGAACACCACACTTAAGTTCCACTACACACACAGAGGACAGAGCACACAGGTGACATTTCCACCCGTGCAGTTCCCTCTTTGGGGATCAGGGGACCAAAATCTCTTCTCGCCAGTCATTCATTTCAACAAAGCTTGGCAAAAAGAGGATTTATCAGCGGACTAGGGCAGATATTACCTGTCTCAAAGAGGAAAAACAGGCCATGACAAAGATACATTGATTGATTCATTAGAATTAAATGGATTATTTCAAGCTATGCTTATTTGGAATCCTCTTCCACAGGTGTTGGGAAAGAGAGAAAGGGGGTAAGTGCTGTGTCTTTTGGGCTGATTATACCTCTGTTCAGTTGCTGCTCTGCTGACAACTTGTCAAAGTCCCATAGTCAGAGCCTTATTTGGTCAGAGGTTTTGTGCCTGTATTATTTTCAGTCTCTCCTGCTATATTTGCCCAAGTGCAGGGAGTGGAGCTTAACTTTCTTTGCAATATTTGCTACGCTGCTCGGGGAGGAGGGGGGAGTAGTTCATAACTCCAGATTTAGCCGTCTCGTTTGCTCTCTCACTCTTTTCTCTCTTTTTTTCCTATCTCACTCATTTCTTCTCCCTCTCTTGCCGGCAGTAAACGACTGATCTGGGACAGACAGGCCTCCCCTGCGCTCTGTCCTACTTCAGCGTTGTCCTCTCTCTTGTATCTCCTTATTCCTTTCCCTCTGTCGTTTACCTCTATCCACCTATCTCTTATCGAGTCCCACAGTCTCCGTCTCTATTAATCATTTCATCGTCTGCGACTGTTTCATCCTACCAGAGTGATGGTTCTGTCTGGTGTTAATATGCTGTCAGGGTGTTTTGGAGACAGAGGCGCCGTCATTACCAGCAGCACATTTTTCTCTACCTGCAGGCGGGATGAAGAAAATTGATGCCTGTTTGCCATGAAACACCTCTCCTTTTATTTGAGGGGAGGTGATGATTTGGAGTAAGTGTTGCTTCAGAGTTTTTGCACAAGTGTTCAAACGGCTCTCTGTCACACAAGTACATAGTAATAGTAATCTGTGAGGTTAACATACTTTTAAAATTCAGCTTCTATCTCTGCTGGTACATAGCAGGGGCTCATTGCTGTACTGGATCTCAATGAAATGTTTGTATAATACTGTGTATTTTTTTCGGATTGTCTTGGGGTGCCTGTCGTTGCTGATCTTTCTATAGTGCAATGATGGCTACCACTTCTCTGCCAACTAGTGCTCGAACAATATACAGTATTGGAAAGCCATTATTATGGCTTGATATTGACTTATCACATATATTTATTTGTTTTTATTTTGGCACACATGCAAATAGAAACTGCAGCACACAAATGTTTTATGGAACAATTTTATGTATTTTTGGATGTTAGTTGTAAAGTCAAGTTATTAATATCATTGCTGCATTTGTGTTTTTATTAATAGTTATATTTCAAAGTGTTTTAATTTCCAGTGATTTTTTACTGAAATATTTACTGCTACTGTCATTGAGAGTAAAGTATATTGTTCTACTGTGAAATATCCTGCCTTATGCTACCTTATATTGGTCACATATTTTTAATAACCAAATTTAGGAGGGTAATTGAACGTTTTTTTGTTAAAACAAGTTCTAAGAGTCTACTAACGACTCTGTGAAGCTGTATGCACAGTGGTGCTTTGAGCAAAATGCTAACGTCTGCATGCTGCGGACAGTGAAAATGCTAATGCTGATGTTAAGCAGGTTTACCATGTTCATCTTTTTAGTTTAGCAAGTTAGCATGCTAAATCTAAAAATAAGTGCAGTTAAGTACAGCTGTGGCTGATGGGAATGTCATTAGTTGTGCAGGTATTTGGTCATTAACCAAAGAATTGAAAATAGTGATCTTGTGAGAGCGCTAAAACTCTTTATAAGAGTAATAAGAAGTCATCCTAAGGGGGATGTGGACATCTGTACCAAACTTCATGGCAATCCATTCGAAAGCTGTGGAATTATTTCACTCTGAACCACAAATGTCAACCTTATTGATGTACTAGAGAAAAAAGTCATTAGGGTACATTGTTTGCGAACCATAATTGTCTGTACAAAGTTTCATGACAAACCTCGCAATAATTTGATAATGATTTTTCAGCCTGGACCAATGTGGTGGGCCGACTGACACTGCTATCCATAGAGCCACGCCGCTAGCATGGCTAATTAAAATATTAGATAATATTACTTTCCAACACTACTGTCTTGAGCTGCAGATAAACAGTATTTCAGTGCTTTGTTGTATGACGATATATATGAGCACTGGGAGTAGCAGAGCAGACGTTTTAATCATGAGGCAACTTCAAAATTACACTGATTGGTCAAAGGGAGACACTGCAACTTACTTAACTTACTTACTTAAGAGTTGTGGTTATCGTGGTGGATGATGGGTTTCGTTTGTGTATGTGTATTTTCCATAAGAGCACAGATTCTAATCTTCAACTCAAAATCTTCTGGTTGTGTATGTCTGTAAATGTGTGTATTTGTCCCAGGCAGGCTTTATTTCCCAAGGGAACCCCCCATCACCACCACACACACATACACACACTGACTATATCTCCGTCGTTTATCTGTAATGCTATGTTGCGCCTCCCTCTCACTTTCTCCTACCTCATCTCTTCACAAACAGATCCCATCTGTCCTGTTGCAAAGACTCCATTCATGGTAATTACAGGGGATGATGGTGGGACTTGGAGGGCTTTGGCCAGACTCCTCCATGCATCATGAATTTACTCTCAGTTTATTAGGGCTAATTACGCCATTGAGAGGCAAAGGGGGGGTAGAGTGGGGGTTTTGAGTTCTCCCAACAGTCACCGCTGCATCATCAAAGTGGGGTTGCTATATTTAGCAGCAGCAGATGCATAGCGGCAGTGGAGCAGTGCTGGCCCGGGATGATGAGCAGAGTGTAGGGTGGGGTGTGATCCGTGTGTGTGTGTTTGTGTATTTTTGCATGATTTAAGGCAGCAGCATAAGCACCAGCCGCAGGATCCGGTGCTGCATTCAGGCCCTGTGAGAAAGACAGTAGCTCAATTTTGATACTTTTTGTGACCTCAAATGAGTTCAAACACACAAACACTTCCATGTCTTTTGCTGGAAATCCTAATTTTTGTTCTCAGCGTTATTCCCATAAGCTTTGAGCGCTACAGCCTGATAGGATCGTGAGCAGCGTTCAGAGACTATCCAACCAAAGTGAATGTTTCATGTTCTTTTATCTGTGAGAGGCTTATTTGATTCAACCAAACAGTGAAATGTGTAATATCTGTGTAAGCTGTAGAAGGCATTGTGCCATAGATTGAAATCAAATCATTTCTGGTTACTATGTGATCTCGTTTGGAAATTCATACTGCACTTTCAAATTCTTGAAGATTCTTGCAAATCACTGCATCTCTATCCTGCTCCATATCACATAATAAATAACATGATTTTAGACTGTTTTCATGAGTCAGTAGTTAAAGTTGACCGTATGTTAAAATAGATGTCAACTAGCTTGTCAGTTCAGTCCAGGGACCTTTGTGGTGTTGTTGAGATTCCTGCAGACGTTACTGTCACTCGGCGCTTTGTGCAAACTCAAACTGATGTCAGGTTTGCTACTTGTGATTGAAAGGTGTCGAGCTGCATCGCCTTGTTTTTGTCACAGCGTAACCCTGTCGGGGGAAACAGCTGCAGCTGATGTAAAATGCAGCCTGGTTTAGCTTTCCACGCTACTTTTTCTAATGCAGTGATTAGCTTTGACATTACAAAAACTGTTTACAGTTTCCTCTCCCTTTCTCTCTCTGCAACCTCTTTAAATAACAGCATTATATCTGCATTTGTTACTGTGCCTCAGCAAAAAAAGAATTAAATTCACCTCCACTGAGTTACAGCCCTCTGCTTCCATATTGCGTTACAGCCTTTTTCAAACAGTAACTGATCTGTCATCAAGATGCAATGTGTTATTTTAGATTTTCATGCTGATTCTCCCTCTCTGCCTGCCTCCTCCTCCACCAGTGAACTTGTCATGGACAGAAGTGTGTGTTGGTGTGTGTGCATGCACCTTATCTGCTTGTTTATGTGTGTCAGTTTGCACCAGCAGTAGGCAGCAGTGGGTGTTTTAAAGTTTATGGGAGATGACGAATCCTCGATATTCGGGCCAGGGAAGGTTTGGGCGTCGTGCTGCATTAATAATGGAAGCACAGCTGGCAGTATTTATAGTAACTGTGGAAGGGGGGCTCTGGCAGTGTGAATGGGAGGTGATATATGAGATAGAGTACATCCTGCCAGCTCGCCTGGACATCAGACAGTGTGAGTTCCCTCACAGTAGGCAATGCTGGATGTGAAATTGGCTGACAGAGGGGTGGATCTGATGGGGACATGTGCAGAGGAACCCACCCATACACATTCACAAAAACATGCTCAGACTTACAGTGTGCACACAATACAACACATGTACTCATCTGACCTCTGTAAAGTTAAGGCGTTTTCATCAGGAGGAGAACTAAAACAAGAAGTGCTGCTGATGATTAGAAAGTTGTTGAGATTGTCGGACCAGGCTATAGTCGGAGAATGAGTAGAAGAGAGAGAGTAGAAGAAGCAGACACAAGCTGAAAATGGAGCGAGGAACACATGGATAGAGGCAAAGGAGTTATAGCCTATAGGGGTCGTTTGATGTGAAGCCATATTGACTGGCCTACTTAGTTTAGATTAAAACAGTGAACATGTGATGGCTTTCCCATCTGTGGTTGGAGTTTAAGAAGTCTAATTGAATCTGTGGCTCACAATCTTTCGGGTCTCCTCAGCTTCTTTTTTGAGACTTTCCTGTCACTTTCAAGCCAGATAACAAGAAACACAGACGACAGTTGAACAGCAAAAGCCGCCGAGTCCCAGTGAATTACTGAAATGAAGGACATGGAGGAGAACATGTTTTTAGACAAGACTGCAGGGATGTGAGGAAATAAAGGACATTGTATAATATGCAAAAACACCTGTACTGTCCCATGACACATAAATGGCAATAAGGTTTAAAGATCAACTTATTTGAATGCTGTGTGACCAGTCGTGGAAGAAGAGCTCAGATCCTTTACTTGAGTAAAAGTAGCAAAACCAGAATGTGAAAATACAACCTAAAGTCCTACACTAAAAAGCTTACTGAAGTACAGAAATATTATCAACCAAATGTACTTAAAGTATCCAACGTAAAAGTACTCATTCTGCAGAAAATGGCTCCTTTGATGGTGTTGTATTATACGTCTATATTATATTGTAGAATTATTATTACTGCTGCAATAATGTATAAGTAGCTTTTTGCTTTTGTAGTTGGTTGAGGTGGAGAAAGGTTTAAATATTCTATACTGATATACTGTTGGGCAGTTTAATCTCATGAAAACATTTCTGTATGTAATTATACCAAAAAAAAATTATCTTTCAGTGCAGGAAGAATACTGTAATCCCCCAATTTTTATGTTAAATCGATTTGTTGAAACATGCTTTACAAAGGAGTGTCTGAAGCTTTAAACAAGAAAGAATGAGGCAGGTAAAATAAAATAAGACTTTAAGGACTCAATTACAGACTAAACTGACTTAATGAGAAGAGGGTTATGTACTCTGAACAATGCATTATATTTAAGAAGCAGAACATAGGTTTTGTATGAAAAATAAATGTTGTGAAGTAAAAATTAGCATAGAATAGGAACATTAAAGTAAAATAAAAGTATCTCAAAGTTTGACTTAAATACAGTGCTTGAGTAAATGTGTTTAGTTACTTTCCACCACTGTCTGTAGCTCTGTAGCTGATTTTCTGCCTTTGTCTATGAAGATTATAGTAACATGTGAATGTCACTTGTGAGAAAAGAGTAGGAATGTGCAGCTAAGTTGTGACAAATCTTAGTTGATATACCATTTTTATTGCAAACTCGACTCGACAGTTAACTGGCATTTGTTGAGTCTGTCTGAAAGAATCCCAACACCAAGAATTGCTAAGTATAGAGTGGCTGAGAGATGTGTTAATGTGTTAGTAATGAGTCTGTTTGGGATGCTGTATCTGTCTGGATAAATAGATTTTCCATTCAAAAGCCTTGAAACGTGAAACCACAGACCCTCGTGGAAGAAGTGCTGAATCAGCCGCTTCAGAACCGCAGGGAGCTAAAAAAACTCCCTTCACTTGGTCAAACCGTGACAGCTTTGTCCAGATTTTGACCCTCTGCTCGTTCTACCTCATGTTGTTAGAGAGTGCATGAGTGAGTATGAATCACAGCTCTCATCATGTCTGCTGGTTCAAGGTGTTTTGTTCCAGCTACCATTTAAAACCTGGTTATTTTGTCTTCTCAGAGCTGCACGCTCATCACAGCCCCAGCTTTGGTCAACTCCCAGCGGGTCGAGATCAAAACTTCCATTGCTATGCCGACTCTGCTGACGGTTGGTACTTTCTGACAGGACTTCAAAGGACGTTGTTCTGAAGAGAGAAGCAAAACAGAAATCCAGCAGGCTCTTGTGAATGTGAACCAGTGAGACATGTGGTCGGGTGATTTGCTTCCTGTTGGTCTGTAGAAAACAAAAAGGGACGACCTGCAGGTTGCCACATGGTCAGGCTCCAATTTGGCGCCTGCAGCCGTGAAACAGCATCCACCTTTAATATTTCACAGCCCCTCGTATGTTCAGGCAGTCTCCTTCCCTAAAGCTACACCCATTGTGGCTTATTTATTCATGAGCTCCCCATGCGCTGCCAACTAATGGCCCCAACTTGGCCCTCAGTACGGCCCTAGATAGCAGCAAGTGGGTCCCGCCACTCTGAGTCGAGCCACCACTTCAACTCTTCAGCCAGACAAGAGACATGAGTCTGTGTGATTTAGGATATTACTCAGCTCTGTGAAACAGGCTGCACATTTTGCTGCTAGCAGAAAACAAGTACAAATTCTGAGCAGTCCCACAGATATTTTGTGGCGATGACAAATAAAGCTGATTAATTAGCAGGCTATTTGAATGTGATCTCAGCTCTCTGGCTCCCTAGCTGATTGACTGTCTTCATCTCTTCTGTGGCGAATAGAGAAGCTTTTAACAAACACTGTGGCCTCTTACATGCATGCAGAGAAATACTGTTTGCACTTCTACAAGACTGCTTTATAATAAAGTAGAACTAAAACGATTAGTCAAGTAGTCAAGCAGTCGATTGATAGAAAAATAATAAGCAATTATTTTTATCATATTTTTAGGCAAAATTACCAACATTCTCTAGTTCCAGCTTCTGATTTGTTCTCATCTAATAGCTAATTGAATACTTGTCATTATGATGTTCATTCTTTTTTAACTTAGTCGAAAAAGGAATTGCCCTATTATATAGTAACACAGAGTGCGTGTTCTTGAAATAAAATATACAGTATTTGGCTAAATACTGCCATATCCATCTCTCCACTGAGTTTAATAGTCTGGAAAGCGTGCTTTTGACTGGAAAATACCTTAAATGTCACTGTGTTGTGTGGCAAGGTTTTGGTAGCCTGAGGTAAACACCATTTTGAACCACAGAGAAATAGGTTATGAGGTCACTCTTACCCCTCAGGAAGAGCTCACATGCACGCTCGTTTCTTTCTTGTGTCTTTATGTATTTTTATACACCCACTCACTTATTCACTATAATCCACTGTTGTCTATATATAGGGAGTCCTCCAGGGGTTTGTTTTATTGCTCTTCCCCAACATGTCTCTAAATCTGCTTCCTGTAGTACAATATTGTGTCTTTTGAAGCTCAAAAATCAGAGAGACAGAATTGGATAGATGTCTTTGGACTTACTGTCGGTGTGGAAGGTTTTTGATTTCTTGTAAGCGTGAATGTCTTGGCGACTGTTTTGCAGTTGGAGTGTTACATTATAGCTGCTTAGCATCAGCATGTTTGCATTATCACTGTGAGCATGTCAGCATGCCGACATTAGCATTTAGCTCTAATCCCCACTGTATGAGTACAGTCTACAGTAGTTCGTGGTCCTGTTGGCATGCTGAGTGTACATATGATGGGATGGGTGTAGGGGGCACAGAAGGGAGATTCTGGGACACCAAATGAGCTGGTTTTCTTTTCTGAGGTGTCCTGGGCCTAATTCTGCGAAACTTCCATGATGAGAACACCAGTGACACTGTAGTACACCCCGCCCTTTCCTCTCAAACTCAAACCAGGTTCCTCCACCGGCGCTCACCCTAGATTAATAGCACAGGGGATGGTTACATCAGAATGTGCGTAGAACATGTGGCTTCATTCTCCTTCGCTTGAGCTCCCCTGGGTCCCTGCAGTTTAGATTGACAATTTCTGTGACGTACGGCTCCCACATGGAGGCCTTAGAGCTGGAGGATGATACATATGTGCTCAATTGACCACAGGGTCAAGGTTTACACACATTATTAGCCTATATCCATCTGTATCCAAAGCTTCATGGGGGATTGCGGCCGTGGATGCCAGTCCTTGCACACACACACACCAACAGGCTGTACAAGAGGTTTGTGTCCATTTGTGCGCATCAGCGTGCCATTTTGTGTGTAGATGTCAAACAACGAGGGAGGGAAATTGGCCGTTCCAGTTTAGTGGCAGGAAAGTGGGGCGATCTGTTCTTTGGAAGTTTCCCAGTGAAATTTCCTGGGGACCAAGACACTGAAAATATCTATCTATATACACACTATGTCCTACATAAAAGAGACGGTGAACCAAAGAGAGAGAGAGAGAGAGTAAGAGAGCAAGTGAGGGAGCACATGAAGACACATGTGTGTTTGGGAGAGATAAAAAGAGAGAGGGAGGGAGGTTAAATGTCACTGTGCTGGTGGGATATCAGTCTTTTGATGGCATCATACTGATAGATTGAAGCTTAGTAGAACCAGGCCAAGACTCCAGCAAGTCACCCAGCAAAGTTACCTAATTTTCCCTCTTACTCCTGTCTTATGAAAACTCCTCAAGTAGAAGTAGAAATGCTACCTCATAACCCCATTTTTTTCTGCACGTCGTCTTCTGCCACCAAATGGCAGGTTCAAGTGTGGCATGAGCATGTGATTGTGTGTATGAAACAGGATTTATTTGGATTACATTTACACCTGGCGACTGTGTCTTGAGTTTACAAAAAGAGATCAAGTCCATCATTCCCTTGCCAAAACACGGATTTGCTAAACATGCCACTTCCTCCTGTGAGCATTGCGTCTTTTAAAACAGATGTTCAATGGCTCATCTGACTTGTTCCCCATCCATGAATATCTTAACATTTCCTTTCTGACAAGTGTGTTACCACGCGAGCCGCCAGCCACCTGTTTCATTTGTCGATTTGAGCTTCCGTGCATACTGGGTAAATTTACAATGTTCACGTCTTACTACACTTGATTACAACACAACAATGCACAATGCATGTTAAAAGGAAGAAAAAAACGTTTTAGCACTGCCAAAAAAAAACCTTCCTTTCTAGGTCTCATACATACGGACCAAATGTAAATGAAATAATGTCAGCCTGAGGTATTTCCAGCTCAGAGTCATCATCAGTTAACATCAGACGCAAAGTTCAGTTTTTTAATATCATGCTTTTCTATCTATATTCAATACTCCTAATTTAGAACTAATATTTAGTGATCTTTAGGTTGAGCTTCAGGTGTCTATAGGGACACATACAACCAATCCACAAGAACCATCTGCATCATATATAGATCTTTAAAGTTAATGACCGAAATGCTGCTCCACATGCTGTCAAAGGCTACCAGTAGTTGATTAAAATTGGAAAAACATGACTGTATACGCAACACAGCTGAATGTCAACACATCATAAAAAGCAAGAATGACATAACCTGTGTGTGCATAACGCACTGCTTTGTCTCAGCAACAAACCCTATTGAAAGCGACGCTGCTGACAGAACAGATAAATATAAAAGCTGTCAGGTGTTTGCGAATATATAAATGAATCTACAGCAAATGCCAAGGCAGGGCCACGCAATCAAACATAACATTGCTGGTAAATTAAATTAAAGTTTTCCATCTCCTATTAACTTACTACTGTGTATAGCTTAGCATGCATATTAAGCCCTGTCCCCTCTCTGCCCAGCACACTTACATTTTAAGGCTCGTTCAGACCGGGAGCAGTTGCCGCCGTGGCACCGTAGCAGCCATTATGTGTCTCTCATGTATAACGTAATGAGAGGTATGATGTAGATAATCTACAGCAATTTCTTGTCTCTTATGTTTTTTGTTGGTATTATGGGATATACTTGAGGTAGAAGAAGCATATTGAGGGAAACTGGCTACACAAAAACAATGGCATCACAAAATAATGTGCAGACTATCACATATTAACAAGAAGTAACAGTGTGAGTAGCCCTTGTGTAAAATGTATCATGTACTCTGCCCCTTGTTGTTCCCGGTACATTTTCTATTTGAAAATCGGTGGACTTGAGTTACTTACGTTCCTAGTGGAGCTCACATCTCTGACTGCCCGACGTGGTTAGGGTTAGCAGGGTTAATATAGTTTTAAGTTGCCGAGCTGGCTGAAAGTGTTAATGATATGACCTGAAACTGAAACAGCTCTCCAAGGAGAATGGTGAGAGATAAAGATTTATGACAGCGAGATATGAAGCGGAGGAGATGATTATCACTTGTTGGCATTAGGCAATATCTAATCGCTCCATCGCCCTCTTCATCTTCACTCAGATAGACACACATAAGCTCACACACACAGAGCATTCATTATGATTGTCTTTTATGTGTGAGTCATGACTTTTCTCTCGGGAACTGATTATCACTTTCTCTCTCATAATTTTCCCTCTGTCCCGACCTGTTCCAGCTTAATTGACGATGAGTGATTCTCTCAAAAGTTTGGATTCAGCCTTTTAACTCCATGTTCATTTGCTCAGCTCCATCCCTCAGGATCAGCCAGTATCCGGCTGATATCAACCTGGAAAAAATCTGAACAAGTAACTCGGAGTGCGTGACAAACAGGTCTGTCACGCCAGCCACGTTCAGAAGGCTCAGACGATCACTGTGTGGTGTGGGTGGATTTTACTGAACAGCTTCAATGTATCAGTCTGTAAAACCTGCAATGAAACCTACATCTGCCTGCTTTGAGGAGCTCCTTTCTGTAAAATAAATGTCATTATGGCTTTCAGTGGAGCATTTTAGCATCCTGTAGCGGCTTTTTCCATCATGACCACAATGGGCTTCTACAATAAAAGAGCGACTCCTTTCATTCCTTTTTTAGTATGAACATGTGGGAAGAGGCCAAATAAAAATACAATGAATATCACAATACTACAGTAGCTCCGACATTTGGCAAATTCAACCAAAAAAATGTTGGCAGTGGTATCAGTGTTCGACCCCACCTTCACCCTCTCTGCCTTCTGCCCTTCTCTGCTCTCCACAATCCAGCCCTGTGAGTTCACACTTCTGATTTCGCGGCCACCTCTCACATTCAACTCCTTTCCTCGCCGTTCTCCTTCAATGTTCTTTTGGTTCTCTGTTTCATCACACTATCTCTGCTCTGATTTTCTTTTCTATCCTCTGCTTTCTCTCACTCTTCCTCTCTCTCCTCCACAGATGTGTGTCATATTCCTGTCTCTCTGGCACCTTTTCTCTCTCCCCTTAGCTAACCCCCTCACGTTTTTAGCCATACTAGCGGCACGGCTCTACGGATGGAAATGTTTGTCTGTCAGTCAGTCGGTCCGCCCACCACTTTGGTCCCGACTGTAATATCTCGACAACTATTGGATAGATTGACATGACATTATCTACAGACATTTGTGGTCCCAAGAGGAGAAATTCTACTGACTTTGGTCATCCTCTGACTTTTCTTTTATCGCCACCATGAAGTAGACATTTGAGGTTCAACGAGAAATATCTTGATGGATTTCCATGAAATATGATACAGTGTTCAAGTTCTCCATATGATTCATGCTGGTAGTGCCACCAGCGGGTCAAACTTTTTCATTTACTATCTCAACATGCACAGATATTCATGCTTCCCAGACAAGATTCTAATAACTCTGGCGATCCCCTGCCTTTTCCGTTAGCGCCACCATGAGGTTGACATTTGTGCTTAAGAGGGAAATACCTTAACAACTATTGGAAATATTGCAAAAATCTCCAAGTTCCTCAGACGATTCATCCAGTGATTCGATCCCCTGATTTTTTGTCTGGCACCTACATGAGGTTTTTAATTTTTGGAGGTTTTTGAGCAAAATATCTCAACAAATGTTGGATAGATTGACATGAAACTTGGTACACACACAGGTCAAATATTTAATTTGTTCAATTCTTTGGTTCATGACCAACTATGACACTCCCATTAGCTGTAATTTGTGATTACCAATGATGCGTTCAGCTAAGATGTGTTAGTATTTATCTGTTAGCCTTGTTTGTGATGGGCTTCCTCTCCCCAAAGTTAAACCCCTCATATTTTAATCCCCTTCTCCCCACTATTCTTCATCTCAGTTGCTGTTATCTTTTCTCGCTCTGATCAAGCCCCTCTTACCGTACTGCTTCCCCCCTTTGCCCTCTCCTTCCTCTCTAGCTTCCCCTGTTTTTGATTACTCAGCACTATGCAAAAATATGGATGTTCACTTCCATTTAATATCATATCTTCTTTAGGTACCTCTCCCTGGTTGGTCAGCTTTCTGACAAGACTGTACCAAACTTGCTACTTTCTCCCACTCCCTCCTTCTTTGTCTCTGTGTGTCTCTTTTATTCATCAATTCCCTCCAACAATTTGGTTTCCAGCCCTCTTCTCCTCCCCTGTCATCTTCTCTATCTCTCTCTCTCTGTAGTCTCACAAGCTTTAATTTAGTCTTTTTCTTCCATTCCTCCAGCACTCTCTATTGTCAGAATCAGCTTTATATAAGAGGCCTAATTAATTTTCATTTACATTCAAGGGAGGCTTTTTAACCTTTTCCTAAGCTTTAAAAATGAAATGTATATAGCTGACGTTATATTTGGACACTGATCTAAGTGACAAGAGCGCAGTTAATACTCATTTATGTTAATATTTAAGTACTGTAATTAAGTATGTTTTTAGGTACTTCCATTTTATGCAGCTAAATACTTGACATACTGCACTATTTGCTACACTGCATCTTATGGGTGTAGTTAAGATTTACTACTGTAGACATAAAGATTTTACGTGCAAAACATAGGATGAGATCATAGAATAAGATATATTGTTGTGGATTTAACAACTAAAGAGTGCATGAAGTAGTAAGAGTAATATTTAAAATGTCACTTGCATCAATGCATCAATAATGATAAAATGCCAAGTAATAACGATCAATTTATCATCATTTGTCCTTGGTTATCCATTTGTCCTCTGAGGTTCTTGTCTGTTAGTGGGTGATACAATCTGGATGCCGTGTCTGTTTAACTTCTACAGTTTGCTGCCATCTCTATCTTTCTTCATGACTGTGAACAGAAGTCTGCCTGCTAATAGGCTTTCAAAAGTTGGGGGCAGAAAAACGCTGCCAGAAAGTCAGTGTTTGTCACAAACAGTCCTGCACTCGGTGTGTTTGGTTGGGTGAGAAGAGAGGAGAAATCGAAAGAGAGAGAAGACTGACATATATTCTCCAAACAGAAAAAATGTTTAAAAAGCCATTTAGCTTCACATTCAGGCTTGAAATTGTGTTTTTGTTTGATCAAGTGAAGGATTGTGGCAAGAATTCCACTTTTCTATAAAACACTATTTTAGTTATTGCCACCGAACAGCACAAACTAGATACATTTTGCTCCACCAGCATTAAATAAATGATGCTTTATTTAAGAGAATTGTTGGATCATGTGGCATAATAGAAAGTTGTAATTATCTCCCTGTACTGCCATGCATTTATTTTTCAAGAAGAATAAAATTTTAGGACATGAGACCAGCCTAATTGACATGTTGAAATGGAAATTTTTGCCACATGCTAGGTCCTGTTGTCCACCTTTCCCTTTTCTTTTTCACTTTCTTGTGGCACTTCTTCCTTTTTTTACTCTCCCTTCTTGTTTCTTGTCGAACTGAACAGCTGGTAGTTTTATCTCGGTGTCCCATGAGGAAAGCCTTGACATTATGTGTCTTTTACTTTTTTTTTCCCTCCACAACACGACTCTGATTCCCCCGTGTCTCACACACGCATACACACACATACAATTTAAAGACGCCTCATTATTCTGTACTTGTACTTCGTACAGCAATTTGATACTTATTTTATATCCAGATGAATGTTTGGATGAAAAACTGCCATTTGAAATGTAGTTTTGTACAGTTTTGGTGATCTAGATATAAAATCTGAATCTACAAAGTAACTAAATATAGTATGAGCTAAAGTACAATATTTCTGTTTTAAATGTAGTGGAGTGGAATTATAAACTGGCACGTGAGGTAGAAATGCCAAAGAATTGTACTAAAGCTCAACTCACTTGCTTTCAGATCAGCTGTTTATTTGGGGTCTTCTGATTGGTCTGTCCTCTGGTGTTATGCCGCCGTTTGTTATTCTGCTGTTTGGTTCTGTGTGGAGCTGTCCAGAATGTAGTGGTGCTGAAAATCCCAAAACAGCATGCTGAGCCATCCAGGAGCCACCAGGGACAGATCTGTTATCTTGCTCAGCTTGTACTTGAATACGGCGCTGCATCACTGATGCTCTCTCGGGGTGATGGCAAGAGCAAAAGAGTGTATAGTTTATCAAATGAAGAGCTGTTGTCCATTAGAGTGTCTATATAGCAGACGAGTGCAGTGACGAATAGTCTGCTGTGCAGAGTTAGACCGATATATTACTGAGAATCATGTTGACTTTTTCACACAGCTTCAAGGAACTTAAATAGCAAAAACTGCCATTTAATTTCATCCTGCCTTAATAAAACTGCAATCACAAAGTAATTTCATGGTATGTATTTCAATAGATTTTTGTTTGGAGGAAATGCTGTTTTGGGCATTTAAATTGTTCAAGGATATTGATTGAGTATTGCAGATTCATTGTACTTAAAGTCTATGGTCCTTGTTGATTACAGCCGACAGTACGAAAGGGCTGGACGTAAAAAGTTGAGGGGGCATACAAATAGACACATGGACAGAAAGACCAGTTGATGTCATTATCCTTGGGTCTCCCTGCTACAATGGCAAAAATATCAATATCAACTTTTTGATGTCTTTTATATCTACAGAGGAATACCTTTTCAGAGTTTTTTATTCTCAAGGTTAATTTGTAAACAGGACCTCACTAATGCTACTCTTCATAGTACACAATGCTAACCTACATAATATTCTGTGTAGTAGTGTCCTCTAAAGTAATAAGTGTCACAGCAGTTCTGTCCTTAGGAGCATATTCCAATATAGTATAATATTACCCGCCATAGTGCTAGCTCTTGAGTGAAATACTGGTATATTTCAGGCATCAGAAACAGAAAGTTGCTGAAGGTTCAGTCATCTACAGGTCCTGAGTCGAATTGCACAGGCAGGATGTCTGAACGTCTGGCGAGACTCTGGAAGCTAAAAAATTAACAGCACAAGTTGGTTAATTTATACGTGAGGTGTGAATAGTATGTCATCATGCGGTGAGGGTTACAATTACTGCATGTCTGTAACTGAAGCAGTCTGTTCCCATAGAAACCAGAGTTTGTTAGAGTGATGTGGTATGGAGGAAGGGAAGAAACTTACAAACTTCTTCTGTAGTTTTTCTTTGTCTCTGTTTTGATCCTGTCTTCTCTTTCTTCCATCCATTGCAGTGTCTCTCTGGGTATGATGTTGTTGCCACTTGTGCCACCCTCTCTGTCGCCATGACGATGCCGTTCAGCCCCCTGTCCAGCGACGAGGAGCAACAAAGGATGCTGGGAAACAATCGACATCTCTATCCAGGGGCAGAGGACGAGGAGGAGGAGGAGGAAGAGGAGGAGGAGGAAATGGAAGAAGATGAACGTGATGAGGACCAGGAGGAGGAGGAGAATGGAGAACTGGAGGGGGAGGAGGAAGACGATGAGGAGGAGATGGTGGAGGAGGTCAGGCGAGGAGGCCTATCGCGGGGGGGCAGGGGTGAGGGACACAGGCAGTCAGGTAAACTGGCCGGACGACCCACCGGGGACAGACAGATCCGGCCAGGGAACCCTGGACACACCACAAACCCCTATTCGTCCAACCCCGGACCGACACACCAACAGCCAGCCAATCACATACAACAGCAGCAACAGAGGAGGCTGAAGGAGCGCAGCGCCAGCTCCGTGCCGTCTGAGGATGCCCACATTGCCATGATGGTGTTTCGCATCGGCATCCCAGACATAAAGCAAACGGTCAGTGCTGTCGCCGCACACACCCACAAAATCTGCCAGCGTCATGGCAACAATCAATAACACTGTAAATTCACCAACACAAAGGGCCTCAATCCCACCCTGCTCTTGTCCCATTAGTTTGAACATCTCAGCTTTTCTTCAAACAGTCTATATCACTTAAACCACTTTCAATGATCAGTTTCACCTAAGATCTACCTAGTTTTTGCTGCTTTTCAAAACACAACATATGCATCATAACTTGCATCAGATGGTGTTGTCTTTAAAGGCACAGTCTGACATTTTTTGTAAATACACTTTTATTTGATTTCTGGCTGAGAGTAAGATGAGAAGATTATAAGGGCAAAGCCGGCACCAGGTTAGCTTAGCTTAGCAATAAGAGTGGAAATAGGGGGGAAACAGGATCTACATTTACATTTACATTTAGTCATTTAGCATCCAAAGCGACTTACATATGAGGAAGACAATGGAAGCAATTATAACAACACAAGGTAACAAAATGCATAAGTGCACCAGAAACTAGTCTGTGAAAGCCAAGCACAGTATACAAAGCTAAGGATAGGAAGGTTTTTTTTCTTCTCTTTTAAGAGATAGAAAGGAAGTAGAAGTTAGTGATTGTCAGTTAGGTGTTGACGGAAGAGATATGTTTTCAGGTGCTTTTTAAAGGTGGCTACAGAATCTGCTGATCTTGTAGGAGCAGGCAGATCATTCCACCAATGTGGAACGAATCCAGAGAAGGTGTGCGAGAGTGATTTTTTTCTTTTTTGGGATGGTACCACCAGACGTCGTTCATTTGCAGAGCACAGGGGTCTGGCAGGAACGTAGGTCTGTAGGATCTGTCAGGATCTGTCAGGATCCGCCTATCAGCACCTTTAAAGCTCACTTATTAACATGTTATATCTTGTTTGTTTAATCTGTACAAGTGTAAAAATGACAGTTCAATGTTTTATGTGGGGGTTATGTGTCGGCCTGTTTCTTGGCTGGGATTCAGAGCCAGGCTAGCTCTTTCTGCCTGTTTCCAGTCTTTGTGCTAAGCTAAGCTACCTGGCTGCTGGCTATAGCTTCATATTTACTATACAGACATGATAGTGGTGTTGATCGTCTCATCTAACTCTTGGAAGAAAGCAGATAAAAGTATTTCTCAAAATGTGGAACAATTCCTTTAACATACATTGTGTTAAAACATACCTGAATTTATCAGGGGCCCCTAATCCAGGGCCTCTGTTTGACATAATTTTTGTGACCTGCACAGGATAAGTGGATATAAAAGATGGATGAGTGGATGGATTTCTCGTTAGAGAGTAAAATGCCTCGGTCAACAGTCTCCCTGAAAAACTGAAGGAATAGCTTTAACTTTCGCTTTAAAGATGTCACAACAAGGAAGCCTTCATGACACCTTCAAAAGGAGTGGAAGTTTATACCGCCATACTGACATCACGCAGTATGGGCTCTGGGACTTTGAGGAGTGATGTTAGAAGGAGCCATTTGTCTGTGCCCTGGGCCCATTATCCATCCATGTAGGGCCGGATTAACAATTTCCTGTGCCCTGGGCAACAAGACTCAAGGGCCCCCCATGCTGCTGCCCCTGCCCAAAAGCAACAATTGCAAAGTCGCTATCACCAGGAGCATATAGGCTACTTCTATACTAACATATCAGGCTTCTGCATGGCTCAGTGGAGATGTATGTAACAGCCTCAGCATAAAGTGCATTCAGGAGACGGAACAGATGCACAAATGTTTAACATAACTTTTTACAATTAATCTTTCACAGAGCTTGGTGGCTACTAGGGTTGTGCCGATGGACAGTGATGGCTCATCGACATCACGATGGGGAGCAACCATCATGATGCCACGCCCCCGTTGCGACACACTCATCTCTTCTATAGTTAACCTAAAAACTTTGCAGGGATTGCTCTCTAAATTAAATTGAGAATATAACTAATGCATATATGCTATTTCAAATACTGTAGTCTATGCCAGAGACGTGACGTGTTAGTCTGTGAAAAAACGTGTCAGGCAGGCTACACAAATATTGATCTTGACATTGTAAGCCTCTTGTCTTTTTTAAATGTCTGATACTCTACATTTAACTTAAAATATTTACCCCTTATGCAAAAATCTGAATATAATTAGGAAATTGAGGAATGTATTTATAACGTATGATCTAACATATTATTGGATAGTGCCCAGGCCCTCTTAGATGTCCTGTACCCCTGGGCAAGTGACCAGTTGCCCTGATGGTTAACCCGGCCCTGCGTCCATGGGTGTATGACAGTGTGTGTGGTTAGTTCCATCAAAAACTGCAATGTGCAGTGCTCCAGAAACTCTGCAAGTTTCCAAGAATTAGATTCTCTTTCTCTCTCCTTCTCTCTCACCGCATCACCAGCAGAAAAATGTGAGAAGTGCAAATACTCGTCAGCAAAGTGACCGATCTGAGAGGGTGAGAGAGACTTTCAAGGTGACCCAGCTCAGGAGAAAAATAGAGAGACAGCAAGATACAGAGCCAAGCTGCATACAAGAGCAATCACGGTGAGAATATGTGGGCAAGAATTTGATTTTAAAAACACTGCAAGCCAGAAAGGATTCGGAGAGAGTCGGAGAGAGGGAAGTTGAAGTGAAGAGGGTAACAGAGGGGGAAGCGCTGCCTCTGGCTTAATGTCGCCAAAGAGCTTTTAAATGCTGCAATAAACCATGCCGTGAAAAGCACTTTTCGGTGTGACTGGTTTTAAGAGGGTTGTCCAGAATCATGATAGACCGAGCCGCCATCGCTCTCCATTCCCCAGATGTGGTCTTACATCACATCATTGCGAAAGCTTCCATCAGAAGCGTAAATTGGCTTCACGGGCTGGAGATGCAGCTGCCTCCATGTATAGTACGCCATTCTCCCACGCAGTTGCCACACACCCAGGCATTTTCTTTTTGCCTTTTTTTCCCCCCCTGTGTTTTTCTGATGGGCAATCTGTTACAATGAATCATGAGTAGTACTGATAATTGAATTATGAAGAGCAGGGAATCGGGGTTTGTTTTTGTGCAGAAGAGAAAAAACAGACGAAGAGGAAGAAAAGGGAGGAGCAGAGAAAGAGAAATGTGCATCTTTGCTCATTGCTAGATTAAAACTGAACCAGACTGCCTTTGTGTTTGACAAACAGAAGGCTGCGTGCCTCAGACATCAGTGGTCTGTCCTCTTTTCTCCCTCCTATTAAGCGATCAAGGCCTCTGTGATGTGTTGGCTTTATAAATCATCAGCAAGAATGAAACCGCAAATTAAATAAATGTATTTGTGAGTGCCTGTGTGTATGTGTGTCCATATTTTATATTTACCATCCAAGTGCACTATAAATTCCTCGCTCAACGCTTCTTCTTCCCTCTTGCTGCCGTGTGATTTATTATTGATCTGTGCATGGGTGTTTTCAGCAGTGTGTGTGTGTGTGTGTGTGTGTGTGTGCGTGTGCGTGTGTGTGGATACACCAGTGTGCTTGATTCAGTGTTCGTGAATCCAACCATAAATAATTCACCACTCCCTATTTATTCTAACAAATCGACATCAAAGTTTAATTGTCAAAAGATGGATAAATGGGAATACTTGGGAGGAGAATGCTCACTCAAGCTTGGGGTCGAAACCTCAGCACCTGCTTGACAGTTACATGAAGACACATAGAGCTAGAGAGAGGTAGAATGTGGCACATAGACATGGGTGTTTGGAAGTAGAGGCAGCAAAAGGCAGAAAAAGGTGGAGACAGAGTAGATAAAAGTATAAAGAAGAGGACAGAGATAAAGGTAAATGGAGGTAGACACAGATAGTAGTGCATCAAAGTAGATCAATTTAGAAGGAAGGTAGCTGAGAAAGACAGGTGAAAAAAGATAAAGGTGGATCGAAGAAGGCAGAGTTAGAGATAGATGGATAAAGTGAAGCAGACAGAAATAAACGATGGTGGAATGGGATTGAAGTACATAGAAATAGAAGTAGCAAGTACAGAAAGGGTTTGGTTGTTGATTGATATGTCAGCTTTTTAAGTTGACTTTAAGCTGTATTTTATGTTGATTTCTGTATTTCTTTAGATTTAACCATGTTCACACCTCCTAAAAATTGTAAAAGTTCACTTTGTAAATCTAAATTATGATCCTTAATGTATATAAAATCCACTGAAACAGCATTTACACCATAAGACACTACAAAAATCCCTCATTTGAAACCCACAATAAGTGTCTTCTAAGTAATGTGCTCAGGATTAATTATAATAATTTCAAGAAATTCAACCTTTGGACTCTTCGACATTCAGTAAAGTGTTCATCCCTTAAACTAAAGTGTAACATTTGTCAAATTTGCTCATTCAGTTTGTCAAGAAGAGTTAAACAAAAAATCAAGGCCCTTGACAATCACTGCTGTTTCAGATCAGTCAACAAAATGAAATATGAAGACCGCGTTGAAGAAGAAACTCAGATCATTGTGGGAGGACTAGTTCACCTTTCTCTCTGAGTCTTTTAATAGCAAAGATTTTTATGCAAATCGATATGATTTTTGTGAGTAGCACGGTCGTGGAAATTAAATAATGGATATATATTTTAAAAGTGAAATAAAAAGTTCAACGCTGAAGGTTTTGACTCACAAGCCTACATGATTCAACATTTTCAAAATGTATGTACTATACATTTATTTATTTGTAGATTCTCAAGATTGACAAGTGTATGGCTGACAGACATTTATGGTACCTTTTGTTTTTACTAAAAAAGGGTAATAATTATCCAACATACTATATAGTCTAACTGTACAGTGTTTTTAATACCTTTTTCTTCTAATCTTTTTTAATCTCTTTTCTTCTCTGTTCCACTTGTCTGCATTGAGTAGCTACATAAACTCACTGATGCAGATAAACATGAACACTTGACTAAACCATGACCTTATAGACTTCCTGCCAAGATACTGTACTGTACTGACTCAGAACATGTTGTCTTGCTTCCTTAGGTCATGAGAGTTATAACCCACCATCACTGTGACATTTACTCAGTCTCGCTCTCTCACTGTCCTCCCATCCTGATTGAACCTCTTCAGGCCATTTTTCACTTTCCCTCTCTCATTCGCACGCTGCACATTTGAATAAAAACTTTTTCCCACCGGTTCATCTCCTTCCCTCTGTCCTCCTCTTTCTTCTCTCGCTGGTTTTGGGTAATATCCCGTTACACTCCCCCGTACATTAGGTCCGTTCTACACGTCAGCTAATTCACCCTCAATAAACTCTAATTGCTCGTTAATTGTGTTGTAATGAGACGAGGGAGTGACTGTAGCACGCAAATGCAAATGTTATGAAATGAGGGAGGAGGATTCTGAGTGACGAAGATGCGCTGATATGCAGTAATGCAGTGAATACACATAAAATCACATAAACACCGATAATTAGTGTCTACCTTTTTTGGCAGAATATATAGCTCTATGATGGATATTCACCAACCAGTGTAGTGCATCTCTAAAGTGATCCAATTTTAAATAGTTTGATTACAGCTTTACCTTCGCCAAATGACTTCGGTATGGCTATTAATGCTATGGTTCCAGTGGGACTGCTGCACATCAGGTTGTATTTATACCTGAGAGAGCAAGTGGTCCCTGGTGACTAGAGCTTGGACTATGTTTTTTGGGGCTGATACTGATATTTAGGAAATAAAAAAGACATCTAATAATTAAATATCAGTGAAAAAAATGTTAATAGATAGCTGTGATTAAGATATATCTCAAGCAGGATATTTTGTCACAGACAAAAATGCAGGGGCAGAAAAGTTAAGTGCGTGTATTTGTGCCCATATTGAGCAGATGGACTCACTTTTCTGCATTCATTATAATTGCAGGATATTTGGTGATATGGAAAATGCTAATACCCTCTGACCATTGACATGGGGTCAGTGTTTCTCTCCTCAAACGTTTCCAAAGGGCCCCCAGAGGAAACATCTGGTGATACGTCCGGACTCCCCTCAGTAGGATTACCTCTGCCTTCATAACTCTCTTAACACAGCTGTACAAGCCTACTGGGGAGTTACTGTCAATCAAGATGGCGCTAGTGGTGCAATGAGAGAGAGAGTGAGAGATCTGTGTGTATCAGTCTACTACATTTGTCAACAGGGGATTTTGGCCATAGCTACATGCAGACAAAATCTGTGCTTCAGTAGTTAGTTGTTATAGGTCAAGGAGAAATTCAGTCGTCTCATGCCGGAGAGAAGGACAGATCAGGGGGCTACTGTTACAGTTGATATCCTGTCCCATTTTATCTACTGAAGGTCAAGGCACTTATGACAAATCAAACCTGTGTTTAATAAAACTTATACAACCCTCAGTGTACCACATAAGCAGGGTTTGGGTGATTTGCAGGTCAAACTGTGTTGAGAAATGAGGCCACTTCGGTTGAAATGTTTTTTTTAGAAGTCTAAGTGACATATAGCTTTTGTTTAAACAACATTTTAATGACTATATTACTGTAATATTGAAATATTGTCATTGCAGTGGTGTAATATGTAATCTACTCCAAATGTAGCCCAGTTTTCACTTACTGTTGATGTCTATACATCTTTTGAACTGCAAATCAACAACTCAGTGATTACTGCATAATGACACTCGGTGGTTGAAAGTAGCTCAGAACGTTTAAAGTGCTGTACTTAAGTACAATTTAGAGGTACTTTTACTTTACTATTTCCATTTTATGCTACTTTACACTTATACTTGAAAACATTTCAAAGGGAAATATTGTACTTTTTACTCCACTTCATTTATTTGACCTTGATTATCAACAACATTAAAATTCTGTTTATGTTAATGCATCAGTAGTAATAATCCATTAATATAGCCTAATATATAATAATATACAACTCACAGGGGTCATTTTTCAGCATTAGGAGTTCTTTTTGATTATGAGTAATTCTTGTGATACTTTGAGTACATTTTCTAGTCATACTTACATACTTTTACTGCAGAAATATTTTCAAAGCAGGAGTTTTATATGTAATTGAGTAGTTTCATAGTGTAGTATTGCTTATTTTACTTACGCTAATGATGTAAATACTTCTTCCACTGCTGCCAGTAATTGTTTTTGTGGATTTTAATGTCAAAAGAAGACTCAATTAGGTTGAAAGGTTTTTTAGAGGCCTAAGTCGCATATAACTATTGTTGCTACAGAAATTTCCTGACTATATTGCAACTGTAATATACTGTCATTGAAATGCTTCTAAATCGCTTCCACTTTTCTACCAAAAGTAGCCCAGTTTTAACCAATATGTCTGGTAATCTTTTGACCACCATCTGGTAGTGACACTGACTCTGAGTTAGCTGTGCTTGTGGACCTGTATACTCAGCAGTGATCCTTCCTCTTCCACTGGTGGCTGATGAAAAAGGCCCTGGTCCATTAACTCACTTGTGTGCACAGCGACAGTCAGATCTGTGCATCACAAGTTGTTGATAAGATTCTGTCACAGCAGGAGATCAAGGCAGTTTTGTTTGCAGGTTTATTAGATTGTCAAACTCACACACACGCAGTCACGTTGGCATTTGCCTGCCGAGTGCATTAAACAGCGTGAAACAAATGAGTTTTTCTCCAGAGTTTGCACGGATTCAGCTCAAGTCAAACAGCGAAGTATAAGCAGCAGCCCCTGAGGCAGGATTTGGCCTCACAAACCCTTCCACACTGAAATACAGATACACGCAAAAACACACACACTTATATTTCAGTTAAGATATGTGAACTTCTCAGACTACAAGACACAGACAGCGTCCACCATGCCTCTCTATAGCTGTGGAGAGGCTGTATGTTAATGAAAGTGTGAGCCCCGAAGGTGAGAGAAGAGAGGGACTGAGATAATAGATAGGGAAGCATGGGAGGAGGAGAGGAGGGATTGCAGTATGGGTGAATGAGAGAAAGACACTAGAGAAAGAGAGAACAAGGCAGAGAGGGGATGACAGAAAGGCTTAAAAGAAATTAATTCGCTCTTTTTCTGAACTGCTGTATAGAGGAAGGGGGTGGTTGGAGTGGTTGAGAGAGCGAAAGACAGTGAGATATGGAGAGGAAGTTGACACAATGGCGACGTGGCTGGCTTGTGTGTGAGTGTGTGTGTGAGTATGTATGTGTGTTTTATGGGGGGTTATTTCCCCATAGATCTCATTAAAGGCTTCTAGTCCCCCTGCACTTGGCCTGCAGAAAAAGGCCAGAGGGACAGTTGGGTTGGGCTGGAGCAACAGCGATAGAGAGAGCTCGACACAGAGACAAGAGACTCTCAGTGACTCTTATTTCTGCATAGATAAGTGACAGAGCTGTTATAGAAAGATGGAGAGAGGGAAGGAAGAGGGACAATAAAATAGAGATAGGCAGGGGAAGATAAAGTGCAGCATGGACAGAGTGAGTGGGTGTATGTGAGTGGGAAAGTGTGATCACAGCTTTAGGAGGCAAGACAGAATTTTTGGTCTGCATAATGATAAAACCACAGGAGAACCAGGCGGGCTTAAACATGCGTTTAGATTTTAACGTAAAACTGACAATCATATAAGTTTTGTAAAAGCTGTGACATATAGTGCATGTATACCTGACTAGTATCCCAGCTATGATTGTTTTTTTGCTTTATCTTGGTTATTTTTCGCCCATGCACAGTGGTGGAAGAAATATTCAGATTCTTTACTATAGTAAAAGTAGCAATACCACAGTGTAAAACTACTCCATTACAAGTAAAAGTTCTCGTCTCAAACTCTACTGTACTTAAGTGAAAAATGTTTGAAAGTATTGTAAGCTAAATGTACTTAAAGTACTCATTATGTTGAAAAATGGCCCCTGTGAGTTTCACATTATTATATATTATATTAATTACTGATGCATTCATGTGCAAGTAGTTTTTAACTGCTGTAGTTGGTCATGGTGTTGCTAATTTTAACTACTTTGTTTACTACAACTCTACTCTTTGGTAGTTTAATCTATAACAATGCACCATATTTAATAAATTGATCATATTTTTGCATATGATATAACGCAAAATGATAATATCCACAATAACTAAATATATTTTGTTACATTGCACCACTGCCCATACTCACCTAGGTGTCTACATGGGCGGGATATTGTGGCATGTAAACACCTAATCCAGGTTTCTTTGCTATGCGTGCAGGTGATTCATCAGCTTAAGTTAGTAGTAGTTTGCCAGTTAAACAAAAATATGATGGTACATGATGTAATAATGATAAACAAGATGAAATGAAGGGAAGGTCTACGCAGAGCATAAATTGTATTGTAGCTTAGTTTTCCATTACAGCTGATGCTCAGAGTGACTGAGATGACAAGAGTCACCTGCACAGAAATGATCACAAACCTGGAGATTGTTATAATCATGTAAACAGGGACATGAATAACCAGGTTTCTCATTACATTAAACTATCCATTTACCTTTCGAACTTCTGACCACAAAAAAGCAGTGTCTAGTTGGGCCCCTTGTCATGTTTCTATTAAAAGAGAGGTTTTCCCTCCCTAACATCTTAGTTACATATAAATAACAGTTTGAGGCCGAAAACTATTATCATATTATCAAATATTTCACATCAAAGCAACAGATTTGTGTATCATACCTTTGTTATTTCTTCTTTCCTGCCCCTTTAATCATCTCAGACCCTTTCAAATTTATTTTGGGAACCATTGTATAAAACTACCGAGCTGTATATAAAGTAGTTATACAGTAAAATGCTGCGTACGTATTGATGCATCAATATTACTATCTAATAATGTCATATATAACAACATATTACTCAGCGGAGGCATCTCTCAGCGAACAATTCCTTTGATTTAAGTAGGATTTTGAATGTAGGACTAGGTAATGGAGTATTTTTATACTGTTGTAATGGCACTTTTACTTAAGTAAACGATTGGAGTACTCCTTACACCACTGAAAGTACCAGTCAGTAACAGTTGCTAGCCCTTGGTGTTAGCAAGTGCTTTTTCTAATTTAGCCGATGAGCAGATTAGCCAGAATACTAGCATGAACAAGCATGGATTTGAAGGAAAAAATCATCTTGGCATTAATGTTTTTATATTTTGACAGTGAAACAATATTGTCATTGTACATAGACATTCTACAACAACTCTGTAGCCATTTATTCTCATTAATTTACACACAGAGCTCTCTGACCACTAGAGAGCGCCACAAAAACACTGAGCTGCAAGTGCACCATTGGAGGCTTGTAACAAATTGCAAGGCTGACTGTGACTATAGTCATGATTTCAAAAAAGTGTACAGGCTGTACTATTTTATTACTAAAAGCACAAAAATCACTAATATAGGACAGAACCAAGTTGCATTTCGAAGGCCTGATAAGGAGGAAGAATCTGTGATGAGATCTAATTGGCTGGCCTGTTAGAAGCTGGAGGATCAGTCATATTCCTGGAGGTATACAGATCAATAAGCAGCATGGCTTCCTCAATATAATCTCTATCTGAAGCATCTTAGGCCGAAAGCAAAGTTATTACACACATTTGATTCTTCATTATTTTATGATAAGTATCAGTGCTTTATAATTGTTCAGTTTGATTGTGGGACTATTCCTCTTGCATGATAACTGAATCCTTAACCTTCATTCTCTCCTGCTTTGATTGTGATTCATTTTTGAATGTGTTTGCCTGCATCCTCTGTTGGCACTGTCAATGCACTGTGTAGGCTTGCGAGTGCATCTGTGTGTGTGTGCGCGGAACCTAATCTAATACAGACACACCTTTTCATCCTCTTTCGCTCTCATACCTAAAGTCTTAGACATTCCCCTCCCTTTTACTCCGCTCTCTTTCACCATGCTGCTCTAACACACACACACACACACACACACACACACACACACACACACACACACACACACACACACACACACACTGTTGCACATCCACATACACAAGCGCATGCAAACCCTCCCAGTACCAATCTCCTAGGGAACACAGGGATGTCTCTATGGCAACAAGCAGCTTGCTCCACTAATGAACCGGTTGCTGTGGCGACCGGGTTGGCTGTGCGCGAATGGAGACACTGGATAAAATAGAGGGAGAAAATGTTATGTTACTCCTCTGCACAAAACCCCCGTGCAGGGTTTTATCTCTTTCTTTGTAAGGACAGACACACACACACACACACACACACACACACGCACACGCACACGCACACGCACACACACACACAGAGAGAGAGAAACATAGCAACACACACAGAACACAGAGTGTATGTGTATGCGTGAAGAGATTAAGATGAGTGACAATGACAGTGAATGTTCTGCTTTAGAAGAAGTGTTGGCTAGAGACAAGAGCCCATGCAGTAATGCAGCAAGATGCAGGGATCTTTGCAGCTGGCTGTACTCTGCATGGGCCAGTCATCCTGCTGCTGCCTCAAGGTCAGAGAACAACCCAGCTCCACTCTGGGCAAGGAGAGCGAGAGAGAGGCAGAGAGACAGAGGTGGAGCGAGGGAGAGAGAGAGAGCAGTGCCAAAAACCTTCTGTCAGCTATCTGTGTAGTGAGTTACGTCCCACTTTGCTGACTGAGCCTCTGAGCCGTTATGCATTTGGCCATTCACGACCTCACCGGAGACACTTACAGTAAAGCTGCAGCAAACTGCCATTCATACCCCGTCTGCTAACTGAGGCCACTGGGAATCACCCACTTTACTCTGGCGCTGTCTCCCTCTGCTGGTTCAGAGGGGGAACAGTATCGGTGTGCTGCAGTCAGTCAGGTTAGAGCACCTACTGCCACAGGAGTGTCAATGTGTGGCATTTTACCATTGCAGCTGGTCAAGGTGGAGCTAGTTTTAACTACTTAATACGATTAGGTATTTTAGTCTAGTGGTTTCCAACCTAGGGTCGGGGCCTCATCCAAGGGATAAATAGAGTTCAGATTGCAGCATGAGGTTCTCAGGAGGGCTTAGTTTAAAAGTCATGTTTTTTACTTCACTTTTGTTGTCAAATGTTTTACTAATCTTGTCTAAACCACAATTTTTGAAGATTCTTCACATGGTGGGATGTTTATCAATGTAAATAAAGGTCATTTCTATTCCCTGACATTTAGCGTTTCCCAGTTAACCAATGATCAATGACCCACTTCTGTCTCTCCTGCAGAAATGTTTGCGGTTTAATCCAGATGCCACAGTGTGGAAGGCCAAGCAGCAGGTGCTGTGCTCCCTAACCGAATCTCTGCGGGACGTCCTGAACTATGGTCTGTTCCAGCCTGCCACGGACGGCCATGATGCCAAATTCCTGGAAGAGGAAAGGCTGCTCAGAGAGTACCCACAGTCCTTTGAGAAAGGGGTACCATATTTGGAGGTACGATCCCAGTCTTTCTTCGACACAGTTGCAAGACACAGTACTACAAAAAAGAGAAGTGATGTAGCCAGCGTGTCCTCAAGATGCCACTGCAATTCAATAACGCAAAGGTCAAAATAGAGTCCGATGTGAACGCTTCCTCTTTGAAAGCTTTATAGATTTTGAAAAACTGTCATCAAAGTTTGTTGTTTAAAATAGCTTAAATGTCAACCATTTGCCCTGCTGTTTGGCCAATCAATCAAATCCCAACAAAGAGTTTTGTATATGACAGCATTAAGATCAGTGGAGTAGATTATGATTGTCTTGTTTGTTGTTTTGTTTTTTTACCATGGTGACCAAGGTTTACTCAAACATTTTGTATTTTGCGTCCAGATCCCAGATGACTGAAGTAAAAGACAGCAGCACTTGAAGGCAGTTTAGACTACATGTACCATACATTTTCCTTGTGTTATTCAAGTCAGATCAGGTTATAAAAAAACCCTGGTTTATGAATGAAGTTTCAAACACACTTCTTAGAGGAGTGTCACAGAACAGCTTCCCTGCTCTGTTTAATGCAACACCCGCTAATCTCTTATTCGCCTTCTTTTCGTGCTATATTATGACCCAGTGGAGGCTCTAAACCCTCTTTAAACTGTTGCAAAGCCAGACCATTTCTTTCACAATTCGTGTCTTCAGTGAAGTAGAAGAGGAGGTTTGTATAGAAAACCAGATAAAGCTTCCCTGTACAATAAATCTGCAGGCCCCATTTTGTGGATCTATGCCCTCTGTGTTAGGATTAACTCTTCATTTCCTTTCTCTTTTGGTCTCTGTTTTAGTTTCGATACAAGACCAGGGTGTACAAACAGACCAATCTGGATGAGAAGCAACTGGCCAAACTGCACACTAAGGTATTAAAACCATTCGTCCTGAAATTAGATCGCTGAAGGATTTCCATTGCATGTTTCAGTAATATAAATGTACTGGCACAGTGTAAACCAATACTGTACAGTATGTATGTCAATGTAAGTGTATACATGAGTGTGTGTCACTGAGCATGCATTTGTGCATGTGTATCAGTCTGTAATGTGCTGCACTGCACTGCGCTGTGTTCTCTACTGCACCGTATTGGACTGTAGTTTGCTGTACTATACTGTACTGCCCTTTGCTTGCACATACAGTATTTCTAAGGTAGAAGGAGTTCTTTCTGTTCTTTGTAATACAGCAGCACTTTTCTCTATGGATGCAGGCCAGCCTGAAGAAATTCATGGATTATATCCAAACCAGCGCTGTGGACAAGATGATCAAGTTCTTAGACAAAGGCCTCGATCCCAACTACCAGGACTCTGACACCGGAGGTAAGGAGTAGCCGACCACAGAGCCCGAGGACCTGTCACCTTGCCCACCTGTCATTCAGCATTTTCCTCAGGTCCATTCACTTCATCTACAGAGTTATCTTTCTGTCTATCATCTAGCCATAACAATAACAGACTACTCTTGTACTTCAGTTGTTGGAAAGCATAGTTTACAAAGTTCTTTACATATCAAATCATCGCATTGATTTAATGAATAAAATGGCTTAAAACAAGAAGGGCAAAATTACTTACTTACTGTCTCTGTATAGCAAGTTTAGATCAGTGCAAACCTAATTTTTTGGGCTTGTTTCACCAAAGAGCAGCAGCCATGTTTACAAAAATCTTGATTACCCAGAGTCTTGAGCTGAGGCTTTTGAACAGCCACAATGTTCCTTCTAACGTGATGCAGTGGCTCTTACAGCGTTAAGAGGCAAGAACCCTTTAAAAATTAAAGTAAAAGCTTAAAATCAGTTATAGAAGTGACAGTTAAAACCGGTGTAGGGATATTTGGACCGGAGTGATCTTGTACATCCAGCTGTTTGCTTTACTTTTAATCCTTGCAGCTGCTTTTTGTACATGCTGAGGATGAGTTAGACTATGTTAATGAGGTGCATTGGCGACACAGAATACTAAATGAGAAAAAGGTTCATGCTAGAGATGGTTCTCAGTTAAAGGAATCAGGACTGCAAAATTTGATTTACTTGTTTGTCAAAGGATACAATAAGATGGGCACAGGGATTGTTCTCAAATGTCTAACAGATTGTTTAAAGTGGGCAAATAAGACACTGTATTTTTGGGAACCATATACAGATTTTTCTTTAAGGCCCCTATGAAAGAAAAAGTACAATTATTTAAAAAATAGGTTTTGATGTTAAGGATGAAACTAATATCACTTGCTTCAGCTCATTTCATCCATCCATCCATATATACTGTACATACATCTATCTACACACCCACTATGTTGTCAGATCTCTGTTTATTGAATTGTTCTGTCTGTCCATCAAACATTTGAACATGTATTAGATATTCAACACCCTCAAGCGGTTAACCATCTCCTCTCAGACAGATTAGCACGCTGGTGGCCAGCAGCTTTATGACCTGTGGCTCTGCTGCATAAACTCGACCTTTAGACTCTTTGCAAACAACAAACCTCCCCCTCTGTTTTCTGCCCTCAGCTCTGCAGTATGTTGGCCTAACACTTTGTCAAGGATCTGAGCCAGTGCTGTTCACAATTTGGTGGCTTTTCTCAGATCTTGTTAGTGCTTAGGGGGCGCAGCAGACGGCTCATTTACAGTTTGGGTGTGCAGCTCTGTGTCACTCCAGCCGCTCTGGGAGCATCTGTCAAAACACAAAACACAGCCTGTCATCACGGGTGTGAAACACACTTCCACTTCCATAACGCCGGGGGGCAACAGAGAGCCCTGATGAATCCACCTCACTAACATGCTCCACTCACATCAAATGGGAAAGACAATGCATACACACCTTACACCTGAAAATTATAGTTACAGTTATTGCTGCTTTGGACATCAGGGTTTGATGTGGGTCCTGGTTTGTGTGCTTCTGTACTAAGGAGTCAAGGGTAGTAAATGACTTGATCATTTTCAATTTGGATAGCAAAATTAACACATTTGACTATGTAAATGATTTTGCTGCAACAAACTTTAGATAAAACAGCTTAGGTTTGCTGTAAAAATCACAAAATCTATGTGTTTAGAAAGTTGCTTAGGATCAACCAAAATCTGCAGAAAAAGTCAACTATGGCATTCCCAGAGCTTCAAATGGTTTCCCCTTCTTTCTTGACTGTGAGGTTGTGTCAAGGTGTTCTGACAGGTAGTCCATGAACTATTAGTTCTCAGGTATTAGTACAGTGCAGGGCAAAGAGGTGATCAAAAGCCTTCAGAAAAACATTCTGTTTTGTGGTGCTAGGACACAGATATCCCCTCCATTGTTGACACGTTTTACATTTGGCCTGCCTGTCTCGCTTTCCCGCCGGGCAGAAGTCTCACACTGAGTGCCTTTAATAGGACATGAAATAATCCTGCCATGTTTAACGTGGCTCCTATCAGTAGGGGCTCACTTCCATCTCTGCCAAGGAAAGCGCGTAATGGGCATTCCCTAAGTCGTCCTGACATGGTAACTTCAGAGGAAGTGCAGTCAAAACATTCCCCCAAATTATTTGTACCTGAGATCTACAGAAGCTGTCAGAAGATAAAAGCCCTAAGTCGTTTTCCTCTTTGCCAAAAAAACTCTCTTGTCGCCATGGCAGCCAATGCTCTGTACCCTGTTTTTTACTCGCAACACTTCGAATGCTTTTATTCTTCTAGGTGCCATTGAACTTTCCCGCTGAAGAAGTTCAAGTGTGTTAAGTGAGGTTAAGTGTTGCTTTAATTGTGAAATTATTTTATTGAGCTTCTTTGTTGCTTTATTTTATGTCAGCGTAATTGGTAAAGTATCAATGCATCGGTAGGAAAAAGAGCGTAACATTGCTACCTGTAGGATGAAACCAGTCCCGAGAGGTAAATCTCCAGAGAGGCTTTTATTTTGCCTGGCATTTAGCAGAGGTGAATTTGAAGATTTGCAGCTTTACAGCTGGTCGTCTTGTCTCAGGGTGTGCGGTTGAATAACCTGGGAATAAAACAGGATTTAGGAATGATGTAGGAATGACTGTGACTGTCAGAAACTGCACCTGAAAATACCCTTTACACCTGAAACTGTCCTGTCTAAAACTATAGAAAACCAATGTCAAACCAACGTATCGCATTTTAAATGTTTTCTATTTATTTTAGAAGAACAATTAAAAAAGAAGGTGCTTCAAAATTGGTTTGAAGCACTGTCAGTCAACGAATCATCAGCCACACAGAAACATGAATGAGCTGTGAATGTGTATACCCAACGACCAATCACTGATCCATTTTGTCTGGGGAACTCCTCCTTTGATTTTATTCTAAATGATTTACCGTGACTATTACAATTGAATCTTTCCTCAAAATATACAAGGTTTAGAAGAGTGAGTTTGTTCGAGGGCCTGGATCCTCTTTATTCATGATACTTCAGTTCCACAGTCTGTACAACAGCCTTCATAAGATTTTCATGAAATTAGAGGTAGATTTAGATGCATATGAATGGCATGACAGCAGCTTGAAAAATAACAGCTAATGATCAAGTTAGTTAGAGCCAGTGAAGTTTAGCTTGACATCATTTTGTTTAACTTCCATTTTTAAAAATCCTGTACATTTATGTAAAGTAATGTATTGATGTCAGTGATGTGCAGACTTTAGCTACTTTCCATTGAAAATAGGTCCAAAATATTGTACAGACATTCATGGTTCCCAGATGCTGTGATGGCTTTGGTGATCCCCTAACTTTTCCTCTAGTGCCACCACGAGGTTGAAAGTTTATGGTTTTTAGTGAAATGTCTCAACAACTGTTGGATAGATTGCCATGAACTTTGGTAAGCCTACTATTCATGTCCCTCTCAGGATAAATTGTAATCACTTTGGGGATCCCCTGATCCCCTTTTCCTCAAGTGCCGCCATCTGCTAAACCTCTGCAGTGTTTTGTGTGAATTAGCAAATGTTAGCATGCTAACATGCTAAACTAAGATGGTGAAAATGGTAAAGTACAGTGGCTAGGTACAGCCACTAGTAAGACTGAAGACTCTTAGCCTTGTTTATTCCATATTTAAAGTGGAGTGAGGTGGAGTGGAGTTTTTAATCACTAGTAGCGCTATGGAGCGATGTTTGTCCCATGGATGTATTTGTTGACGTGGGTTGGTTTCAGTAGCAGTAATACACGAAGATGCATAGTAAGGAGAAGACTGCAGCGTAGTAAACGAGGATGTAAACAATGTAGGATTCAAGATATTTAAACAATTAACTTTGCCCATGTTTTATGGGGAAGGAAATGCGTTGGACATGTTTGGTAGACCTCGAGGACACAGAATACGTTCTGTTAAGAAACACTGAATGTAAACATAACTTTTGTTTACCAGAAAAATCCACAGGGAACCATTAACAAAGTAAGCTGAACCTAGCTTTGCAGCAAGGAGAAAGCTGCTGTTGTTCAAGAATATAACCTCAAAGCAAGGACAGAAGAGTTTGAGTGTAAATAGTTGAAATGTATCGTTGGAACTGTTTTCCCGCTGAGTGTTCAAGCGGCCCCCTGGGAGCAAACAATCTGGCCCGTGCCCCCTAAATAATTTGAGTTTCAGACCCCTGATCTAGGACAAACCTTCTGATCATTAAAAACTTTATTTGAATTTGTGTGTGTGTGTGTGTGTGTGTGTGTGTGTGTGTGTGTGTGTGTCCGCCAGAGACTCCTCTGTCCCTGGCGGTGCAGTGTGAGCCGGGTGGAGGTGAGCCTATCCGGGTCCTGGTGGAGGGAGGGGCTCATATTGACTTCCGTGCCAAAGATGGACTCACATCGATACACAAGGCTGTTCGAGGCCATCGCCATACAGCCCTGCTGGTAAACATTCACACGTTTTTTGTTTTTTTTTTAGAAATGCTATTAACTAATCATAGAAAGTAATGAGGTTTCATTTTCATGCCATAAAAGGAGAAACTCCAACCTGCACCAGAGTATATATCTGCAAATGGGATACTTGCCGTGAAACTGATGCAGAAGGCTATGAGCTTCATTTGTGTTACTGTATATGCAAACAAGCTGAAGACAGAATAAACAGACACGTCGTCCGTTCTGCAATCCAGACACAAAATGCACATGAACAAAAATAAAATCCATTATTCTATTCAACGAGAGAGAAAAAAAAGGCATTAAAATTCAAATTGCCTGGTTTAAAGGCGTGTGGCACATTTACATTTTAGGCATTTGTCCAGAATTTCAGCTCCCAAGTAGCCAAAAAGTCATGTACCTGTAGAGGGAAAACTCATTCAAGGGGAGATAATTGCATGTGTTACGTTGCAGACTCTGATTGAATACATAATGCTCTCTAGTCTGAGGTGTTGCATGACCCCTCTGAACCCCTGGCTATGTGTTCCCCTCCCAATTTAAAATTCCATGAATATTCCTCGACTTGAATTCGGAAACCACCTTAAGATATTTTTCCCGCTGCTTTTTTTTTGTTGTGTTGTTAGCTCATAAAAGTCATAATTACTTTACTGCATAGTAATAATTACTGTATTATAATCCCTTATTGTTCATTACTACTATTTGAGAATGGCTTGTACATGAGGTTGACCTTATCTGCTGTGTCTTTCTGCAGGTCCTGCTGTCTCTGGGTGCGTCTCCGGACTATAAGGACCGGCGAGGGCTGACGCCGCTCTACCACACTGTGCTGACGGGGGGAGACACCTCCTGCTGCGAAACACTCCTTTACCACCGCGCCAAGCTGGGCATCAGGGACGAGAACGGCTGGGACGAGACGCATCAGGTACGTGTGTGTGCATTATTTAGGCACCATAAGACTTCAAGGGAATCCTTCAAGAGAATATGGATGCAAATATAGAAAGTATTTAATCACAGCTTTCATTCCTTCTTGTATTATCTCCCATGTGCTGTGTATACTGTTAATTCTACACAAAATCAGCAGCAAAACATTTGTTAGAGAGTGCTTGGGGCAGAATCTTCCAATCTAATGGGGTCAGTGGCCTAATTTGTGTCTATTTGGGGGTTGTGGTATGAAAGCACAGGAAAAATGTCGTTCCTTGGGGTGTTTGGGGTTTAAGTTTCTGTTGTTTGTATTGCAGAAGTGTGCATGCCTCCTATTTGTAATGTACCAGTGTACTCTGTGTTCCAGTGACTGCGCATGTACAGCATCTGTGTCTACGTCAAAAAAACATTCATGCCATGAAACACTACACCTCTCATCTTTCATCTCGGACACCTCTCACCCTTCATCCCACCCATCCTGCTTCTGTGGCCTCATATTCCAGCAGTGAAGTGGACAGAAAAATTAAGGTATCAGCCTCTTCGTCTCAGTGTGCTCACCCACACTTCATCAGCACCTGTCGCTTTAACTATTTTATACTGTCTGTGTGTGTGTTGAGTGGGATTTGACTTTTTGAGTTTAGCACTGATGCTAAGATCTTTTAGATGGACCACCATAAGCCTATATGATTTTTTTTACTTATTATCTTTAAATCTGGATGTCCCCATGACCCCGCAAATTAGAAGTATTCAGTATTTGGATGCCATTTTTTTGACAATCCAGTCACCTGTAGGCTACTTATGTAAGTGATATTATACTTCGAGGTTTACCTATGAAAGAAAATAATAGATGAGGTGTTGGTGAAAATGTCCACTGAATCCATTATTTTCTTCACGTTCGTTGTCAATCTTATTATTCTCGCATGCCAAAGGATAAAAAGGAGCCTACGCTGATGTATTTAAAAATATTTTATTTGTGGTCCACCGGTGAGTTAACTGGTAATACACCATGAAACAGAAGCAGTGTTGCTATGATTACCTGCAGTTTAATGTGTACCCCACAAATATGTTCAAAGTGTCCTGATATGTGATTGCAATGGAGAGCTGCTAACCAATCAGAAATTAGCATTTCATGTGGCTGTGGTATAACTGATAATACCATAAACCACCTATGATTAAATTATAACAGTTATGGAACATGTAAATAGTTTCGATGTTGCTGTATGTGCATGTCCATATGATGATAATTCTTATTGTTCTAACTATGATTATTGTTGTCATTGGATCCCACTAGTGTTCTCCCACTGTTTTCTCGCCCTCTGAGTTTGGAGGTGGTGTTAATTAAATGTGGCGTCACTTTATAACTGTCACCATGTTCCTTTCTTCTTCATCCTTGTTTGCTTCTCCGCCTCTCTTTGTATTAAACCACATAAATCCTTCCTTTTTTATTCTTCGGTGCATCTTGTTTTTTGTGTGTGTGTTTTTTTTTTACCTCCTTAACAAATTCTTTGCCTTTTCAACATCTTTCTGCCCTCTCTCCCTCTTTCCATTGCTCCTACACCATCTGTTCATCCCCATAACTCAGGCCTGTCAGAATGGTAACTCGCAGCATCTGGAGCACCTCCTCTTCTATGGGGCGGATTCTTCCTCCCAGAATGCCTCTGGAAACACTGCCTTGCACATATGTGCTTTATATAACAAGGTAGACACACTTTAGAGTAGGGAAAATGTTAAGATGAAACACCTTAATTCTTTCAAAATACAGTATAACAAAGTGAAAGACACATAAATGCTCCTTACCTTTAAAAAATGATTTACCGAGCTTTTTAGGTTCAGCAGCTTGAACCTGAAAACACCCTCATTCCTAAATTCCACTTAAAATATGCATCTTCCTAGCAAAACAGATTAAATCAGAGCAATTTGAAAAAGATATTAACCTAAATTTGCATTTTAATTTTACTTTTACTTGAAGAATAAGTATGAATAATATTGTATATTATCAATTTTTTTTGTCAACAAACGGGTTTGAATTTGGCAAACTAGTTATTTTTGCCAAAGAGCTTCCAATTTTTTACATAACCTTCTTGAATTTTCACCTCACTTTGCTTTAAAAAAACATTTTTCATAGAATATTTAATATTCAACATATTTGCAGTTAGATTGTAGCACAAAGAAATGTACACAAAATGTTAATTATACAATTTATATGTCAAGATTAATGTACATTAGTCAACAATTGTTTGTTGCAGGAAAGCTGTGCACGAATTCTTCTCTACCGGGGAGCAAATAAAGACACAAAGAACAACAGTGGGCAGACCCCCTTTCAGGTAATGGCTGAGTGCCTGGGTAGGTAATTATGCATGTTGGGTGGTTGTATGGTTTAGTGTCTTATTAAGTTAACGTAGCAGAAAGTGCCAGGGCCTAATTTCACTTTAAACCATTATTGTGCTGCGATGCACACAGAGGTCCCAGGTTGCAGGATTGCATGTGACCCCTTAATCTGGATACATTAACTCTGTTAGTGCAGAAAAAGCCAGCTGAGACAATCTGTTATGTTTGTGTGTGTGTGTGTGTGTGTGAGGGAGAGAGAGAGAGAGGAGACAACGGGGAGAAAGCATTGAAATGTGCTGGATTGTGTGCTGACCTGTATAGTTTGTAAAACAAAAGGTCAAAAGCATTTGTGCAATGGTTGAAAGAATATGACACTATGTTTTCATGTGAGTACTCATACGTGTTATTCTTTTTCAAGAAACATCAAATTAATTTCCCCCTGACTTTGCAGTTGTAGATATCCTATAACCTGGTTGACTGCGAATCTTCAATGACCCTTTGCTGGAATATTATACTGAAGTAGAATTATAATTACAGATGTAAAAATGCACCAAAGAAAACATCAAAACTGAACCTAAACAAAGCACATAAACAAAGTAAGAAATTAACCATTGAAAAAACTAAGGGATGTTCTAGTGTGTTTTTGTACAGATCATCCATCTTTCCTGCATCAGGGAAATGTCATCTGCATGTTTATATTAAATATGATTTTAAACATGCTACAGTCGCAAATCTGGTTTCCATCATTCCTGAATGTATCCATTAGAGGTTTGGAGCGCTTACAAAATGGGGTAATTTAGAAAATACAGGAGAATAATGCTTCAGTGAAAGCATTCATAAAGCTACCTAGTATAATTACAAGAGGAATAGGAAACAGGATTCCGCATTCATTTGACTGTATCCGAAAAGATTGTATGTGTGTGTGTCCATGTGTGTTTTTATCAGGTGGCTGTTATGTCCGGCCATTTTGAGCTGGGAGAAATTATCAAAAACCATCGGGACACAGATGTGGGTGAGTTGCTGAGGTCTGGTCTGAAGCTTTCGTGCCAGTTTGGAGATGTGTAATGTCCTGTAATGTAAGACATTTTACTAATCTAAAATGATACATTGGATCTTCACGGGGGAAATTAGGCCTTGAATCAACAAATAAATGGAAGCAGCAATGAAAAATAGGTTATACAAAGGAATACACGCATGTTGGAACTGAAATTATAAAGAAATTAGAGTATGTAGAGTATGTGAAAAATAACAGTGGTGACAAAGAAAACAAACTGTGACAAAGAAAATCTGAGATGTCACTCACCTTTTTCTCTCACTCTCTCCTCACTTCCCAGTTCCCTTTGTGGAGTCTCCAAAGTTTGCCCCCCAGAGGCGGGAGAGCGCCCGGACGCTGACAATACCCCACCCTCATCCCTTCCTCCGCGCCAACAGTGACAGCAGCATGAACCTGCCAGACTGGATGGCAGTGCCCAACGCCCCGGGGACCAACATCGTCTCCGTGCAGGTGTGTATGTGTGTGTGTGTGTCTGTGAAAGACAGTTCTCGACATCGGAAACAGCAGTTGACAAAGCTCATCTGGAGGTCCTGGAGCTTTTGACCCCCACTCAACACCTACACACATTACTGATGTATCACAAAAAGAACTCAATAATGTCATAGATATTAACTCTACTAACTGTTTTGCAAGTACAAACTGCTCCTATATTTACTCCTTCAGAAGTCTTCTGAGAAGGTATTTAATGTATTTTACTAACTTGCATGTCAGTATGATTGACCTTATGCTGCAAAACAAACAACAAAGAATTCTTAGTGCACAGATCATCACTGCCTGGTATTGTTTAAATACATTTTTTAGCCCAGCTACATTTAATACATCAACAATCAATCACTGAACAAAATGTAGTAATACTGTATGCAATTATATTAAATACAGGGAAGCAAAACAAAGTACACATACACAATAGCAAATATATAACAAGCCTGATTGGGGGGTTTTATCCACTTAGTATAAGTCCACTATAAGTATTGTATTTGCTTGGCCAGAAATAGTGTTTGATATTTGATGCTTCCAAACTTGCTTGGGATTTGGATTTCTGTTGAGTTGTCCGTTGAATTCTAGGTGTTTGATTCTCACAATAAAACAAGAGCTAAGCGTAGAGCAATCTTTTTCTCTAAACCTGGCCAAAGGGTTAATGCCCAGATAATATTTCCATTGCACAGGTGGGTGCTTGAGCAGCTGCATCCCAACAATTCAAACACAAACTATAACATTTGAAGGGACATTATACAATACAATGCATGACCTTCATCAACCTCTAGTGATGAACAGTACTCATTGCAACAACTTACATCTCGCTTTCTCGCACAAGCCATCCATGTACATGTACTTTAGTTATTATGTGCAAAGTAGCAGAAACTAAGTCATGAAGTCACAGGCTCTTGTCATCGAGTGATCATGTTGAGTGATAGCCCATAAACAGCATACAACATCATGTAATACTATGTCATTTCTAGACATTTGTACAAGCATTTGATTATATTTATCGTTTTATGAATGTTGCTGTTATCATCTGTCAACATTGCATGCTCTTTTAAGAAAGTCAGTGGCATTAGGAGAGTCAGATAAAGCTGTCACGGCGGCGGATAAGAAGATACAGTAGTGCATAGAAGAAAATGCATAGAAAATGCACTGAAGTTAGAATGACTAGTACTCAAAGTGAATGTATTTAAAATAACACAGAAGCTTAAAACAAAAAGAAGAAACAACAACATCCAAAAAGCTAATTCCTGTAATCACAACTTTGCAGGTTATTGTGGTTGAATGTGCACATGTACACATCATGGTAGAAAAATTGCAAGTAGAGTTACACTATTATACTGTTTATTAAATATGTGCTCATACCTTGTACAATTTTTCAAAGTGACAATGGTAATGCTACATCATACGCTGAATATTGTATGTAGCTGTGCCACATATAAACTTCATTAATAAAATACGTTTTCTCACCTTTCTCCCTCTCTGTCTCTCACAGGGCTATAAGCATACAGGAACCCTGCGGAGCTCCAGCAGTCCCAGAGGGGCGAGGACGCGTTCCCCGTCCCGAGGGAGGATCGGAGACAAGGAGGACCGGAGCAGGCAGAGTCGGAGACAGGGGTGAGTGGCAAAGGCTGACATCTGAGAACAAGATGCTGCTGAACAAGAACCTCTCTTCCACTTTTCTAAGTGCAGAATACTGTAGGTTCATCTAGGCTGGTTAAAGTACTTTTGAGATTTTCCACTGGATGTCCGCAGGGCCTGAAAGAGTCCGTGAAATGTTTTAAAGTGAATTACCCGAGTCAAGGGTCGTAAAAGTAGTTAAATGTTGAAGTTTTAGTCTTCAAAGGTTTTTGTGTGTGTGGTGCAATAAGTAATTTTCCTGGGAGAAATGGTTTTGCAGGGTTAGTTAGGGTTCTCTGAAGAATGATAAGATGTTTCTGAAACAAAAAACAAAAAACAAACGAAGAAACTCAGTCTGACTTATAATAAGTTATATTATTATTTCTGATAAGGTGAATTCAATATCTGGCATTCATTTACCCACTGAAATGTGACCTAATCGAGAACCCTACACTGTTCAGGCAAGGTTTGTTAAAACTTGCTGACAAAGTCTTAAAATTCCTCAGATTTCCTGTCTGAAGTAGTCACTTTAACAGAGACTTTCTTTTTCTCTCAACCCCCCCCCAAAGTAATTATTGCATTCAGTAATTTTGTAACCCATACCTATAGGCTATCACCTTCTGCTCCCTCCCACCCAGGCCTGCCCCTGCCAATACAGCTGGACAAACTGCAGGCCAGCGGAGACGCCTCTACAGCGCTGTCCCTGGACGAGTCTTTGTAGCTACTCGATCACACTCTGCCCAGGGAGAGCGAGAAATCAGCTTCAATAAGGGAGACAGGGTCAAAGGTTAGCATACGTGCCTTTTCATTTTCATTTGTCTTCCATGTGAATTCAAAATGTCTGTCTGGTTAGGAGTCAGTATTTGTGATGCTGTTTACACCTGGTACTAACATGACTGGAGTATAATGAAACAGTGGTGTTCTGCTCTTTCAAGCCACCTCCAGTGGTATGTGGAAGGGCATTTTGTCCTTTAACAAGAACGTGCAAATGAAATAAATATCCACATGTATCAGACAGGCAACTTTAATTAACATCCACACACTCAAAAAATGAGGCGACGTACAGAAACTGGCAAAGCAACATTACACACACCTTTAAAAGATAAAAATGAAACAAGAGGTGGCAGGTAAAGTAGTCCCTCTCTGCTTGAGGCTTTGGCACATCCCCAAAAAGTTTGTTATAATATTTAAGCTCCCAACTACAGGGGTTTAACAAATCCAGAGTTGAAATTTAATCAGCAACTTTTAAGTAACATCATTTAGCTAACTGATAAAGCAATTTAGACATGAAGCAAGGTGCTGCATCACAAGAACATTTAGTTTATCTACGTGACATTAGCTAATACTACATTGGCAAATATCCAGTGACCACCACAGCTAGTACTATCATCCAAAACAAACACGGCCCAGTTACACCGTCGGCTTATTAAGGTGTTTTGGCTTCTCTGTTGAGAAAACTTTGATAACACTGATAAACAACACCGAAAATATTACTTTAAAAAAACAAATGGCTCAAGCCTGACAAGGAGATGAATGTTAACACCAGGTTTAAAAGGGATGCATCGATCTCAGAGACAGATCAGCACCCAGGCCAGATCCAAGCCAAGTGTCTTCAGATGAGTTTGCAAAATGGCCATGCCCTAACATAAGTGTAAGGTCTCTATATATGTTTGTATTCAATGTCTGCAGGTATAAATATGTGTGTGTTTGTGAGTGAGTCTAAGGTGTTGCCAGGTATGTATGTCTTGGTGAGTATGTAGGAGGTTTGCATGTCCGTGTGTGTCTACATGATTTGTTTTCTGTCTGTATAACGTTGTTGTCTTTTAGCGTCTGGTCATTTCTCATTGGTGTCTCTGTGTGAGTGTGTTGGTGCGTGTTGTGTTGCCTTTTCATGACATGCTGCTCTTTCCTGTCTCCCCTTCCCCCCCACCACCACCACCACCACCAGTGTTGAGCGTTGGCGAAGGCGGATACTGGGAGGGGACGGTCAGGGGTCGCACAGGCTGGTTTCCCTCCGACTGTGTGGAGGAAGTGATGCTTCGAAGCCAAGACAACCGATCAGGTGATCGCCACCAGTCACACACTCTCACAGACAGGAACACACACTCAGCAGGCTCATCCTGAAAAACATCCAGCGTCACTTCAATGGGAATAAAAACACACCTTTTAGTAAGGAGTTTCACACTTACCTATGAATATTCAACTAATTTAGTCTCTCATAAAAGCCTGACAATGAGTTAAGATGCCAGTTTTTGGTATTATTGTGACCGTATAGATTGAAGACAATAAGCTACTATTTTATTGTATTATGGGGTTATGAGGTCAACCATTTCTTGGCTTGATGCAGTAACTTCCTAAAATCTCCCCTGGTTGCCTGGACACATCACAGTGACGACGAATTTCAGGAAGTTGCTGCTCGGTGCCAAGAAAAAGTCCAGCCCACCACCCAGCCTGTAGAATCACAACGTGTCCTTTTCACACCTCAGTTTCTGTACGGATTAAATAATAAAGGTATAACTTGTTAATCAGTGAGCTTTAGAGGTGCTGACAGCGGGATTTTGTCAGAAACAAACCAGTTGTTTCCCCTGGTTTCTCAGTATTTGCTAAGCTAAGCTAACCGACTGCTGGCTGTAGCTACATTACTGTACAGACATGAGAGTGGTATAAATCTTCTCATCTAACTCTCAGCAAGAAAGTGAATTTGTATTTCCAAAAAGTTCGAACTGCTGCTTTAAAGTATGTATTCGGTTAGATTTGATTAGATTAGATGAGTTTCAACTTTATTGTCTTTGCACAGAGTACAAGTACTGAGACCACAAAATGCAGGTTAGCACCTAACCATAAGTGCAAAAGCTAAAACTACAGAGTATTTACATATATATATGGGTAAACAGTAGGGGTAGTTAAGAATGCGTTACGATATATATGGTATGAACATGTGCAGCAGATACATTAGACAAAATATATAGTGCACAAAAAATATAGTGTAAGTATATTAGTGGCAATAGTGAGATATTATATACAGAATAAACAGCTTGAGATATGACGAGTACAATGTACAATCAGATATATACAGTGTAATCAGTTTAGACATATTACTGTAGTTCTGTAGTAAATTTAGCATTGGGTCTGCAAAAACAAAGTATAATTTGAATTACTGATTAATCTATCGACAATCTATCTTTTGTTTGTTTCGGTAATGAAATGGCAAAAAATAATGAAATAACTGGGACATCTTCAACTGCTTGTTTTGTCCGACCAACAGTCAAATACCAAAAGCTGTTCAATTGATTATGACACAAAAGAAATAAAATCATCAACCTCCTCACATTTGAGGAACTGAAACTAGCGAATATACAAGTTTCGTTAACCATTAATTGGTTATTAAGATTTTTGTTGATTGATTAGTCTTTGTGTAGGTATAGGTTGCAGGTCTGGTGTCAGTTGATTTTGATCAGTAGATCAAATGTCTTGTAACTGAGAAAAGTCACTTTGTAAAAGAGAGATTCTCATGTGATGATATATTATTATAGTAATAGTAATACAGTAACTGAACAGTACCTGTTGTATAATATGCCTAGCTAAAAGATTTAATGCAGGTGCGACCCTGCTGATGTGTGATTTCGTGTTTCAGAGAGCCGTGGAGAACGAGCCAAAAGGTTGTTCCGCCATTACACTGTGGGATCCTATGACAGCTTTGACGCTCCTAGGTAAGAGAGTCCTTGCCACTTGCCACCACTGATGTACAGCAAACTGAACAACTGCCAGTTTTTTCTGCAGCCTGCACAGATTCTCTAGGCAGGAGGGGCAAAAATGAATAAGGGTCCCTGCTTCAGGGTTAGTGGTAGGGTTCATTTAGGGTCATATCACAGCAGAGTGGTAGTTCACCTACCAGAGGGGTACCACACAAGGCCAATTTGGGGCATTTGGATGCTTAAGTGCCTGTTTGGTGTGACATTCAAGCATGAAAGTATCCTGTTAGGACACAGACACATCCTGGTTAAAGAAAGGTTAAGAGAAGGGCAGTTTGCCATTTAGATTATTATTCAGATTAGAGTCGCTAAGGACTGTGTTCTACCATCGGCCTCAAAACAGCTCGGGTAAGTAGGGGTTCACTGCCTTGTTAAACTGCATTATGTAACTTGTCCATCCTTCCTGGGAGCACTGCAAATCAAACTGACAACCTTTTCGTTATGACCCTTTTGCTCCAATGTTTAGACACACAGCAGACACTGAGAGGGGATTTGTTTGTACGGTGAGATACTGTATACATCTGTCCAGATAAGATGATTCACGTAGTGATTCATACGTTCCAGTGGTACTTTGATTTGTGTGATGTGTTGTGTTGTGAGTGATTCATGCGGTAGGATGACAAAGTGTGAGGGTTCACTACCTCCGGTCTGGAAGCTGATCCGCCTGCTTTCATACTGGAGTCATCCACAAGGCAGACGTTTACCAGCCGTGTTCTGACTAGCTGGTTTTGCAGAATTTAACCTGGGCAGACAGGCAGATTTTTGTCATATCAGGATTTTAGTTCCTTAAGTTCCTTCCTTTCTATGGCTGCCTTTTGGCTTTTGGGGTGCAAAGCCGCGTTGCCAAGCTGCAGTTTTTAGGTGGGCTGAACTTGTCGGTGATGGTGCATGCTTTCAGACCACACTGATGACTAATTTGAAAATGTCTGTTTTTTGACGGATGTTATGTCATCACCCGGTCATCATTACTGCCCTCGATGACCAAACTATCTGAACTGACGCATATGTAATACTGTGTCATTGGACTAACCACAAATAATCTTAGAACAGCAGATGAGATTTCAACTTTTAATAGAAGGTAATTTGGACTTCTTGCGCTGATGACCAACAGTCATTCACCCACCAGAACTGAGACTTTGTTGGATCTTCTGTGGAGGTGATCTGTTGACACATGAGTGGGGAAAAAGCTCCTGTATTGACTTTGAACGTGTGACTTCTCCTCATTAACTCAGCCTAATATAATGTCATTCCCTTTAATGCCTTGCATCTGCATCATGGCGAGCACGGCGTTGCTCTGAGGCAAACTCATTTCAGTGTCCCCCACTTGGACTGAGCAAAGAGAGAATTATTTACATAGAAATAAAGCCATTATCAATCACATGCATTATTTACACGAAGTCCTTCCTTCTGCCTCGCTCTCTTTTCTCGCTCCCTCGCTCATCATCCTTCTTTATCATTCCTCAACTTTTTCTTTCAGGCCTGTTTTTTTCTTTTCATGTTTTCCTTTCTCTTTATCTCCCTCTCTAGCCGTGTTTCTCTCTCTCGCACATGCACACAGTGTCATTTATTATTCACATGCTTTTCATCAACGGTGACATTTCATGCAAGCAACTCACTCAGCCATGCAAACTCACACACGTGTGCCTGTACACACACGCTAACACACACATCATGGATAATTAAAGCCGTGTACCGCAGCATAGACGGAGCCCCATAGACTGTTTGTTTGGCCAGGCAGGCTTGGCTGACTCAGAGCCGCCCTCACATGGGCCCACTTTCACAGCCTTTATCACTACATGTAATATCTCACCTATCCCTCATTTCATCCCTCTATATTTGACCACATCTCCTGACCATCTCTGCATCCCTCCCTCGATTTCTATTTATCACTGTATTGCTAACCCCCCTGTACTTTTTTAATTTTCTTTCTATCACCCTCTCTCCCCTGTGGTGTCTCCATCTGGAGGTCAGACAGTGAAGGGCACTCTAAAGGGAGAGGAGGGTTGGAGAGAGGGATGAAGAGCTTGGATGAAGTAACAAAGGCTTTCTCTGTTTACAAATTGATTAAAGGGGACATATGCACCGTTTTTTGTGCAAGCAACAGGGGGTCAAAACAGGTTAGTAAAAAAGCATGAAGAAGGATGCCCTCTGTAATGTCTTAACTTCCTTCATAACAAAGCAAGACCGATATGAATTTTCAAGGCTCATATGATACTGACTATTTTTCTTTTGGGGATGGCAATGTAGATCAGTTGGTCCACCACTTAGGTCCAGACTGAAGTATATCAAAATGATTAAATCAATTGCCGTTGCCAAATTTTGGAACATTTCTGGTTTCCAGACGATGAACCCTAATGATGTTAGTCCCCTGACTTTTCATCTGCCATCAAGTCAAAAATGTAATTACTCAAAAACTTAAGTTTATGATTAAATACTTGAAAAACCAGTAACAGTCAGCCTCAGCTGTACTTTGTGTTTAGTGCTCATTAGCAGCTGTTAGCATGCTAAAATGCTACACAAGATGGTGAGCATGGTAAACATTGTATCTGCTAAACATCAGCATGTTAGGATTGTTATGGTGAGCATATTAGCATGCTGATGTTAGCATTTAGCTGAAATCACAGCAGAGTCTAAGCACAGGCTCACATAGCTCTTGGCTTTCGACTCTTCGAAGTTTTAGCTAAAATTGCCATTAACCAATATGTATCAGTCTAAATTAGACTATGTCATCCATGTGGCACCGGTAGATCACTGATTCTCTTTGCTTCATGCTAACACATAAACATTTGATTATGTAAAACACTGATTCAATTCAATAAAATTTTATTTATATAGCGCCAATTCATAACAGAAGTTATAACTGCACTTTCCCTATAGAGCAAGTCTAGACTGTACTCTTTATAATATTATTTACAAAGACCCAATAAATCCCACCATGAGCAAGCACTTGGCGACAGTGGCAAGGAAAAACGTCCTTTAAGAGGGAGAAACAGACTCAATGGTGGGTGGCCATCCGCCGCTGCCAGTTGGGTTGAGGGGGGCGGGGAATAATAATGAAATGTAATGAGAATGAATTTGGTTCATATCACAAATCACTGTTTCAAACATAGATGTTACATAAAGATGTTTGATTTCTATACAAATTTATCAAGAACAACAAACACAATGTCCTGCTGATGTGTCGCTTATTAAAGCGCAGTATCTACCTGAAGTTTACCAACATTAGCCACCATAAGCTACTGGTCATACCAGACCTGCTGTAGCAGCAACACCTCTTCAGCTTTTCATTTATAAGAGGAAGAATGTGTTATTTCTTCATTCAAAAGTTACATAGTCTTGCTTTAAGGCAAATGTAGTAGACTACAATGCCTGAAGCTGGTTATGGTTACAATGGAAGAGTCATGTTATCTGCCACTCTCTGATCCTCACCTTCTGTCCCATCCACGGCCTGTTATTGACTGCTTGTAGCCTGGTTTTTACAGCACAGGACAAGCCGTGACATTATTACAAGTGTGATAACTGAAACCCGTCAGTCAGCAAGATGAACTGCTTTAACTTGATAATAGGGTGTGGCAGTTACATTAACAAGAACACAAGGAGTGAGAGATATGATGACTTGGGAACCAGCAGTTACAAATGACAAACAAATGTAGAACTTTTATGTACGCCTGCCATGCCCTTCCACCTCCTATGTATTTTTAATCACCCCACATGTTTGTCCTCAACCTTTCTTCTTCTTGGATTGCTGTATTGATATTCCCCACCTTATCTTTTTTAACCATGGTGTAAAGGTCTTCAACTGCCAAATTCCGGTCCAGTCAGTTAGTCAGGGTAAGACATGCTAAAAATATTTGGGTGCAATCAAACTTCATCACAGTTGAAAATATTTTCAACAAATTTGGTCAGTTCTGTACTGAGCAGAATCCAGTTGATAAAAGAAGGCAAAGGTATTGACTTGTTGCAACTATTGTGGCAATATAGTTATGAAGCGTTTCATTTTAGATGTGATGTTTCATAAAACGTCAACCACTGACGATCTCCTTTTTCTGAAAGCTCATCAGCCAATTTCCCATATTGGCCGAGAGAGCTTAACACACTCAGCCTAAGAAAACTCGTGCAAATAGAAGAAAACACAAGAAAATGAAGAAAACATCTTCTTCACTTTGACAAAGGAAGCCTTTGTAAAAAGATTGGTACAAATACAGAAATCAGAAGTCAGTACAGAAATGCTGCAAGTTGTAAATAACACAATGGACATTTCTGTCAACTCTACAAAGTGGCCACTTTTCAATTAACAACTTTTATTCAAGTTTTAACATTCTGATTGTGTTCAATCAGTTTTTGGTGACCACCAGCCCACATGAGATGATTGGGTCAAATAAGGACAAGTGAGCACAAACAGTTTGGAGGAGAGGGGCAGAATACCCTGCTAAACGCTGCTGGGGTGGTTTGTTGTGTCTTGTAAGGGACATGCATTGCCTCTTTCTTGTGCATATGTAACATAAAAGTCATTTGATATGATTTTTCACATTTCACAAACATGTATGACTTCACCTTACTTTGTCATTTGCAACAAGAGATAGACTAGTATCAAAGAGTGTGTGTTCATTTGGTCATTGTATGATAGATACACAGATGCGCACACACACATTACA
>CM022470.1:3991682-4001682 GCA_011952105.1 Coreoperca whiteheadi | reverse complement strand
ATGTAAAAATACCAATACAACAATTTAAAAATACTCAACACTCACGACAAGTTAGAGTCCTGTTTTCAGAATCCAACTCAAGTAAGAAGTAGTATCAAAAATTTACTTAAATTATCAAAAAATGTAAGTACTCGTTCTGCAGAAAAATGGCCTCTGTGACTAATATATTATTATATATGACATTAGATTATTGTTACTGAAGCATTAATGCATTAATAACATTTTACTTTTGTAGCTGGTCGAGGTGGCTCTGGTTTTAACTACTTTATATGCACTTAGGTAGTTTAGTTCAGTGGTTCCCAACCTAGAAGTCGCCCTCCTCCAAAGATATATCTGAGGGGTTGTGAGATGATTAATGTGAGAGGAAAGAAGAAAAAACCTTCTGCTAAAAGTTCTGCAACACAAATTTTCCTTTTGTATTCATTTTTTTTTAAACTTTTCTCTTATCTCTTCTTTTTTGTGAATTGTTGGAAACATTTACCTATCTGGGCCTTGAATAGTTACTTAAGTGAAGCCATCGGAGCAGTTTAGAGGGGAAATGTCTTTTTAGTGGGACTGCCAAGTACTCGTAGGCATCTGAAACGTGGCAAGAGGCCTTAACTAGACACTGCTTTTTGTGAGGGTTCACAAGCCAAAAGTGTTGGGAGCCACTGGTTTAATCTTCAAAAATGCATTGTAGTTTATAATCTCATCTTTTCTGTAAAATCTTAATCTGAAAAATAACTTGCAATTATAGTTGTCAAAATTATGTAAAAAGAACAATATTTCCATCTGAAATTCAGTTGAGTAGACATGTAAAGTAGCATAAAATGGAAATATTTTGTTACATTCAACCGCTGGTTGCTTATTTCCCATCTGTTCGTGCCACTGAACAGAACAGGAATGATACAGCCGCCACTTGTGTTCTCTGCTGCCAATGACTACTACCATTACATGGTTTGCTCTGGTGTGGACCTAGCCAAGCAAGTTTCCCTGAGTACAGTTCTATCTGTTGCTTAGGAAACAAGCAGCACCATCATACTGTATATAGCATCTCTTCTTCACTGAGGTTCTGGTAGAAACCGGCTCTGGGCTCTCTGTCAAAGACATTCAGCAAATTCACCAATGTACTGTAGGGAGTGTGGCATACATTACAATGTGTGGTAGTTGGAGTTTGACTGATGAGGGATTTTGAAAACTAATAATAAAGCTGCAATATTTTTTTAAATCAATAATCACTTTTTACATTTGAACACTCTGAATTATTTATTATTTCCATTTCAGAAATGTATTGTCATGTAAATTACTACTTCTATTAATATTACCACTATTAGTTCTAATAATAATAATAATTATAATTATAATATATTATTATAAAACAGTAACAAATTTAAGGGTACATAAAATGTCTGGCAAATCCGGCTTTCCATAGACATACTATAACCTTAACCCAGATTTGTAATAACAGACAAATACCAATACAATACACTTTTTTAAAACATTATTTTTCAAGATTGTATAAAAAATAGAATGGGAAGGGAAAAAGCATAAATAAGACACAATAGATCAACGTGTATTATCATTTCAAGATAAGTAATTGACAAAGCAAAAAATAAACATGTATATTAGCAAGTATATGCATATACGTAAATACCCATATATACACACAGGAGGTCCAGTTTAATCCAATACTCTGTTGAAATGAGTTTCTGCCTGGTACTGGTGGGGATGTCATCAGAGGGGGACACAGGAAGTGGGAAGCAGACGGCAGAGGAGAGGAGGGATGTAGTTGGGGAAAGGAAAAGTAACACCAGCAAGGTAAATGCTGTGATTTATGGATTTTGTAACCTGACTTTCCACCTATCATCTCTGTTGATTAAGGCAGAGGGTGGATGCAGATGTCCAAGGATGTACAGTGCATGTCCTCCTTGTCTTCTGTCTTTCAATTCTGTCTTGTTGTTATTTCTAACTCTCTCTCTCTCTGTATCTCCCCTCTGTCTCCTCCCTGCTAGTGACTATATAATCAAGGAGAAGACGGTGCTCCTGCAGAAAAAAGACAGTGAGGGTTTCGGCTTTGTGCTGAGAGGTGCCAAAGGTAAGAAATGTGAAATAAACCAACATCCTTCCTTGTAATCACAGTCATTAATATATGTATGGTAGTCCTATTCATAGGTGACATGCTGAATCACATGCAATACTAATGCATTCTTATATTTCTAATGGTGTCTCCAGCTCAGACTCCTATCGAGGAGTTCACTCCCACCCCGGCCTTCCCTGCCCTGCAGTACCTGGAGTCAGTGGACGAGGGAGGCGTTGCCTGGAGAGCCGGTCTCAGGATGGGGGATTTCCTGATAGAAGTACTGCCATGATTTACCACTGCATTATGGGTTGGAACTGAAAGCACTGACAGATTTTCTGCGGCGGCCTCTGAACGTATACAGACCTAAAACGAAATCACAGAAGGCAAAGGTGTTCAGGCATCTGAATGTTTAAAAAAAAAAAAGTTGAATCTGCATCTGGATCCGAATCTTCGCCAAAATATTCTGTTCTACATGTTTTATTTTATCAGTGGCCCAAGGCCTCACTTTCCACCAAATTTAATTGAAAGCTGTTTGTAGGTTTTTGAGATACTTACTTCTAACAGCCTGCAAAATTATATAAAGTAATATATATTTCAGTCAAGCACATACTGTATGATTTCAATATTCATTCAATTGTAGACCCACTGTTATTTCATATACTGTGACATTTGTTTTCATAAAAAGAGTTTGGCTGATATTAATGTCCAAGGACCCTGAAGTAATCAGTTCACTCTTTTACTGTCAGCATGTCAGTTTTCACTTCCATGGACACTTATTGACATAAATTATGCCTAAGAATGTAAAAATGACAATAAGCTCAATACCTCTTTGTCCCTCTCTGTCTGTCCCAGGTCAATGGTCAGAATGTGGTAAAGGTTGGTCACCGACAGGTCGTCAACATGATCCGGCAAGGTGGCAACAGCCTCATGGTCAAGGTTGTCATGGTGACCCGCAACCCTGACATGGAGGAAGGTTCAAGGAAGAAAAGTAAGAGTGCTACTGTAGGTGAATGGTGGTATTAACTGAAGCTTGTTCTTGAACAGTTGACTGACCACCGTTGTCTCTTCTTTTCTCTCACCTCCAGTCCCCCAGCAGAGTAAGAGGCTGAGCACTCCGGCTATCGCCCTGCGATCCAAATCCATGACTTCAGAACTGGAGGAGATGGGTAAGAAATTGGCTTGAAAAATCCTTTGGGGGGTGAAAGGAGAACGATTACAAAGAAAGAAGAAACAGACAATGACGAGAGCGCTTTAAAGTGGAAGAGGAGGAGAAAAACAAGTTACTGGGAGAAATAAAATGAGGAGATGATGAATGATAGAAACAGAAACCAGAGTTTTGGGGGCTTGCTAAAGATGCCGAAAGTGTTAAGGGGAGCTGAGCTAGGGCTAAATTTAGACAGCAAGAAAGTAGAGAGGGAGATAGTGTAGTTACTCAGTGGCAGAAAGGAGAGGGAAAGAAAAAAGTAGATTGGCTACCGCCGTGGATGACGGTCTCAATGCATTTCACTGTTCTTTCAGAGGTTCCACACTGTCACTTCCAGCACCCACACTACAGGTAACCCCTTGCAGAAAAAGTGTTGCCATCCACCCTGTGATCCCTCTCTCACTGCCCTCCTCTCTTACCACTTACCCCCCTGCATTCCCCACTGCTCCCTGGTCCGTCCACAGCTTTAACCCCAGCGCCCACAGAGCGGTCTACCAGCCCCTCTGCTCAACACACACACACACACACACACACACGCACACACGCACACACGCACCCGGACACACACACACACACACAGACACAAACACACACACACACACACACACACACACACACAGACAGACCCTCAGCAAGCATTTGTTGCCAAGGTAACACTGCAGGGGAATGGGCGTCACCTGAAAAGAGTTTTCCGGGGTGCCACAAACCTCATTGCAAAGTGCCTGGTCTTCATGTATTAGTGAGCAAGTTGCAAAATATGTCCTTTTTATGTTGATATCTTTTGTTGAAAATGTCTTTGATTCATTTGGAAGAAATCACACCCAGGATAAAATTATTGAGATCAGTAATGTTTGAGAAAAAAAACAATGTTCCAGGTCTGTTGCTATAGTAACAGCATTATGTGTAGATATGCTTATGCCATCTCTATTTGAGGCAAAATAGTGGGAGGAGAGTGCATGGTGACGGTCAGCGCCCCATTTGCAGATCAGAACGTTGGCCAGTGTTTTATTGGTGATTGGGTTGTATCTTCTAAATATTTATGGTGTTTACTGTTGTTGTATTTGTTGCTGCTGTCTGGTTCTGAGCATGCCCATTAAGTGATTGATGGTGTATGAAAACTGATGACACGTGTAGCTGCTGAAGGGGAGGGAAATCTGCAGGGCTTCGTCAGCGGGACTCAGATCTGGTTTCAGTACCTTCTCTTACAATGACTTAAACTTGGCCGAACTGGTACCCAAATTACACTGAGTCCTGCCCTGCTGCTGTAAGTCGGACTCTGACTAAAGGTTTTTCTGGGTGTAGAAATCAGCCAATTGCCTAATACCTCCCCCATCTCCTCCCCTCACCTGCCTTCTCTCTGTGGTGTGACCTCACCTGACCAGCACAAAGCATGAGCACCCAGTCTGAAACACCGGTACTAGTTTCCTTTGGAGTCAGACACCTTTTAACTTAGATCCTCGTTGCTTTTGCTTCCTTCTGGATCAAGGTGATAGGAGCACAGTGTGTGATGAAGCCATGCCATATGGTTATTCTAATGCATTAGAATTCATTTAGCTGTGACGCCTATTAAACTATCTCACCTCTGTGATTGGTGCAGTGTCCCACTTCCCCTAGAAGTCATGCTGCAAGATAACAAGGACATTAAAATGGAAATGATCCTGCAGCGCATTTAAGTCCACAAATTGTTGTTTTCATGTAAGTGTTGTTTAAATATGTTTGGACATATGTTTCGCTTATTTTTCAAAGGATTTGTGCAGTACTGTTGTAATGAGTTGAAATGAACACAAGTTCAAAGCCCTTTCATGGTTGGTTTAACCATCAGACTTTCAAATTTTATTTCTGTTTAATTAAGCTCAATAAAATACACATTATGGAACGGCTTGAGTATAAGTATGGCAGATAATTCTATCCCTATTCAGTCCACACACACAAGCTCACACACACCAGTGGATGCAAACACTAAAGGGTCACCTTTAATTCCTCCTCTTTACTCCCCTATGGACTTGACCATTTACTGTTCACTGGTTTAACCACTAACTCTGTCTTTTCTTTGTCTCCTTTGTCCCCACTTCACCACTTGCGGGACCTTAACCATTTAACAGTGGAGAGAGGTGGGAGTCAGCTTCAGACTAATTCCACATTTGTGTGCGTGTGTTTTCAAGTGTGTTAGAGTGAGTAACAGCAAGAAGCATACTGTATATGCGTGCAGCATATTTACTGTAACATAAGTGTGCACGCTTCAGCTGTCTTAAAGCGTGGGTGTAATGTACGTTCTTTTACATCGAAGATCGAAAAGCCTAGCGAGGTGACTCAGTTTGTCAGCCTCCGAGGAATATGATTAGTATTCACTGTAACAACGCTATCACACTTCCACTCCTGCCAAAACTTAAGTCTCCTTTTGTCCTCCTTCCAGCTGCTACCCCTTGGAAAAAAAAATCAGGTATGCTCTGGTACACTCTCGCTTAAGGCATTGTATTTATGTCTGTCCAAAATGACTTGGCATTCACTGCTCAGTCACTTACTTATTCTGAGTTTCTTTTCTTATAGAATTCGAATCCTCACAAGTTACAGAGAAGAAGAGGACAGTCTATCAGATGGCTCTGAGTAAGGGGGATCATGTTTGTCAGTAGATGTTTCCTGAATCTCTTTCTCACCCACCTTCATCAAGTGTGTCCTTTTCCACACATTGTTTCCTTCATTTTGTTGCAGTCCATTTTTCTGTTTCATTGCCGTATGTCTCCTTCTCTCTCTCTCTTCCTTTCTGTCTCTATTTCTGTCTTTGGCTCCCCTTTTTTCTCCCAGATAAACTAGATGAAATTCTTGCAGCAGCACAGCAGACAATTAGCACCAATGAGGCACCTGGGACACGGGGACAGGGGCCAAAAAGAGACAGGGGACGAAGTTTCTATGGCAATGAGGTGTGTATTGTGAAACATGTTACAATATATTAACATGTGTCCTGAGATATGTGTGTTCTTGTGTTGACTGGGTCTGTCATTGGGTTGACAAGAATAAAGAATTTCAAAGCAAAACGAGATGCAACTGTTACAACAGTAAAATTTAAAATCTGCAGTGGGAAATAATACATTTTTTAAAAAGTTTTCCCTCATTCCTACATCAAGATGTTTGAAAAGTTAAAGATACCCATGAGACCCATAGATTTGCATATACATACACTTGAGTCAGGTATTATCAACACATGTACAACACATTAACCAACGTAAGAACATTTGTGTGGAGCAGAATGTGTTGTTCAAAGATTTGTATCATGGTAATGTCTGCAGGAACATCTTATGTTTAATTTAAAGGCATGGAAATGTTGCTGAACAACTACTGTACCAGTGAATAAGTCGAATCCTTGCGGAAACAAACAGGCACGGTGGAAAACAAGAAATATTTAATAAATATTTTATATTTTATACATTTTAAAAATATCTTTCATTCTTGACTCACTTAAACCTGCATTAAATGATATTTTCGACATTAACAATGAACCTATCATCCAAAGGGGTCACTCATAGTGCCAAAACGACTGCGAAGTAACACCAAACTCAATTACTTTTAGTCTCTTTTAGCTTATTATTTTAGTTCTCTCCGGCCCATGCATTTACTTTACGACTGAGTCTCATGGCTCTTTCTGCTTTCTTTCACATGCTCTTTTTTTGGAATTTCAGCCAAACTACGGGGATCAGTCCGGGATGGGGATGATGTCGTCGGGGTTGGGTCTCGGCTATGACCGTGGCCAGTACACCTCAGGTCATGGCCCACAGCACGGTATGCTGCGGCAGAAATCCATCGGTGAGGCTGTCTGTTTTTTCTGTCTGCCCCTCCATCCGCCTGTCTGTCTGTCCTCTGGACCAGTAGAGGTCTATACTGCTGACCTGTTTGTCTGTGGCCAACAATGTCTTGTCTGTGGCCAAAAATGTGCCCACTTTGTATCTGTATCTGTAGCTGATCGTATGTTATACACTCACCTGTTTAACTTAACTATACATGTACTGTAAAAAATAAGATTGTCTGTGTTTGTCTTATAATCACCCTACTACTATTAGTTATACACAGTAGTGCCACTAATCTCCTTGTTTTATTCTGATGGCTTATTTTCTGGTTTGTTACTTACCAAGGCTTTGCTAACTCTTACCCTGAAATAGTAATGTGCTCTCTGGTGACCAACAAAACAAATACTGCTGTGTGATGCTGGCCAGTTGTTACTTGTTTGTGGAATATATAGCACTAACTTACTTACCTACTAACAGGCATAAGAACTGAGGACAGACTTGCTGACAGGTTGACGGGCAGGCAGATTTAGACAGACACTCTCAAAGTACCCTCAGCTTTCCCTTTATCTGAATCCATATCCTCTCCAATTATTCTCCCCAAAACTTTTCTTCTTTTCTTGTTCATCAGCCTCGCTTACTCTCACTCCACACCATCTATAAATCCCTGTTTCATCCAAATTTGTTTTTTCTCCATTTGTGAATGCTGTACTGCAGGGGTGCCTGAGGAGGAGAAACAGTTCCTGCATCCACCAGCCATGAAGTTTGCTCGCAGTCTGTCGGTGCCTGGCCCAGACGACATCCCCCCTCCACCCACCACAGCTCCACCAGACCCTCCATTCTCCTCTGCTCCGCCACTAGGTTGGAGAGCTAAGTCATCCCAGCAGCCCTCTGTCTCTGTGTCCCAGTCCACATCGACCTCTGCGCACTACCAGCCCTACTCCCAGTCAGTACACTTCACCCACGGGGGCAGGGAGAGGACAGGTGGTCCCAGCACTGGCTCCAGTGGGGGAGCGGTGGACCACACAACCTCGTATGCACACGCAGCTGCCCATACTGCTCAAAGCAGGACTGCTTCGCGGAAGGTTGCCTATACTGGGGAGCCTGTTGGAGCTGGCATAGGGGCTGGTGGAGGGGCCAAGTCAGCAGGTCTTAGGAGAGGTTACAGCACTGCCGTCCCCCCATCCAGCATCGCTACTGTAATTCCCCAGCAACAACAGACTACCCAGAGTCAACCCCAGCGAGCAGACCGCAGTGCGGCTGGGGCTGGGGCAGGCGGTCCTAAAGGAGGGGCCCGAAGAGGTAAGGGCCCCCTTGTGAAGCAATCCAAGGTAGAGGACCTGCGCATGGGACAGGGTACACTGGGGGGCAAAGGCTCGGTGGAGAAAAGCTCCATCCCCATCCCCACCATTATCGTCAAGGCCCCTTCAACCAGCAGCAGTGGACGCAGCAGCCAGGGCAGCAGTGTGGAGGCTGACGCTCCGGCACCAGGGGAGACCGATGAAACCAAAACACCCCATGGTCCTCCTCCCTCCACTCCTGCTCCACAGCCCCCTGCCCCACCTTCCATTCCAGCACCGCCACCTCCGTCCTTGCCTTCTATCCGAGCCCATGATAACCTGGACTTTACCAGCCAGTTTGGGGCTGCCATCGTTGGTGCAGCTCGCCGAGACAGGGAACGGTTTCATGAAGCCCGCAGAAAGAGTGCCTCCTTGTTTATGTCTGCTGAGGAGGACGTGAGTCTAGGGGGAGTGAGTGATGGAATAGGAGGAGTAACAAGGACTCAAGTGTCACAGCAACAGCTTAGCACACAGGCTGAAACAACACGGCTGCGCCCATCCAAGTCTATTGATGAGGGCATGTTCTCTGGGGACACCTTTATTCATCACACACGCAGTATGCCACCAGCCTTTGGCCTTCCTGAGTACTCCTCACCTGCCCTGGACTATCAACCTAAGTCTGTGCCTACTGACTTGTACACAGCAGCAGGCAGGCAGCCAGCACCCTCTGCTACCACGACCTTCATTCACCCTCTAACTGGAAAGGCTCTTGACCCCACATCGCCACTAGGCCTCGCCCTGGCTGCCAGAGAGCGTGCTTTGAGGGATGACAGCAGGTTAAGGAGGGGAACAGAGCATCACTTCAGCCGCCAGATGTCGAGTGTGGTGTTTCCTTCGTCTACTGCCACCTCTCAGCCGGTGTCATCCACCACCCAGTCCTCAAGCTCCTCCTACCTGGTCACCTCGTCTTCTCTGGCTGCCACCACGCCCACTGTTGGCCGCCCACCCTCACCCAGAATCCTCAGAGGAGTTGGGAGTGTGTGGAGTGAGGAAGGCAGTGGAGGAGAAAGGGAGCGGGAAGGAGGGGGGTCTCGCGAGGGACTAAGAGTTCGCTTCTCTGAAGACAAAACAGTCCACACGCACCACTACCAGTCTCAGCCATATCAGCCATCCTACAAGGAGAGGGAGCGGGAGAGGTCAAGGGAACGGGAGAGAGAGCTGTCAAGAGAAAGAGAGAGGGACAAAGAGAGAGAGGGTTACATGAGAAGAGCAGAGCAGGCTGCTGCCAATGCGGCAGCTGCTGATAGCTCTGCTCAGCAAGCGTCCCAGTCTCAGCAGCCTCGGAGGCCCACTTTTCTCAGGATGGAAAGTCAAGCTGATGCCTATATCTTGTCCCTCACCCCTCCCTCTCCTCCACCTACCAGTACTCAGCAGACAGTGAACACAACTGGGAGCAGTGGGACTGGCCTGATGATTCTTCCTCCCCCTGCCCCCTCAGTTGATGCAGATGACGAATTTGTCTACGCAGACCCCCTCCCACCTCCATTAGAGTTTTCTAACAGCTTTGACAGGGGAATAGGGGGAATATCAGGGTACTCACAACATGGGATGCACCCCAAAAGCCTGACCTCCCGCCAACAGCAGGTCCCGCCCCCTCCACCGCCTCCTCCACCTCCACCAC
>CM022470.1:3975385-3991657 GCA_011952105.1 Coreoperca whiteheadi | reverse complement strand
TGGGTTTCCTGCACATACACCCCTGCCCTCACCTCAGGCAGGGGACTCCACTGCCTCCAGCCTCACATCTTATGACAGTGAGGTGGCTAACCTTACTCAGTCCGCTCCCTCCCCCTCCCAAACGTCTCCCAACCCCCCACCCCCTGCCTCGCCCTCTACCCTTCAGCCAACCTCGATAGCAGGACCTCCGCCTCCCCCGTCAGTTTCACCACCGCCTCCTCCCGGATCCTATCACAGACCCTTCTCTATGTCCCACCCCCACCACCTTTACAATAGCTCTCACACTCCTGGGCGCTCTTCCCCCACGCCTCCACCCCACACAGTTGCCCCTCCCCTGGCCTACCGTGGTGCCCCAGTGCCCTCCTCCACTGCTGCCACCTCTGCTCCACTTAGGGGCACCGCCTCATATGCCATGACCACTAGCTGTGCCGCTACAACCACTGCTGCTGCCATCACAACAAGCACCTCCACTCAGCTCTACCAAGAGCGAGCACACACCACACATACAACATCCTCCACCACCGTCATGGGCAGTCGCAGGACAGGGGAGCACCACCGTCCTCCCCCCCCTACCAAGAAAGGAGAGTCCCAGGAGACAGTGGTGGACTCTGGGATTGAAGAGCTGGACAGCCGCAGCAGCAGTGACCACCACCTGGACAGCATCCTGGCTCTAAGTGGAGCCAGTGTCCGGGGAGACAGGCTGGAACGAGGGGAGAGAGGAGGTGGAACTGGAGGACGAATGGGAGGGGGAGGCGGTACAGGGGAATCAGAAAGGGGAGGGGATTTTCTGGAGTCTTACATGAGCTACCTGGATGGACAAACGTTTGAGATGCAGAATGCCACCGCAGCAGCCTCCACCTACCCAAAAACCAACAGGTTCAGAGAGGGAGGTCGCACCAGTGATCTACACAGACAGACCAGCACCGCTCCAGCATCCTTCCACTCCCACAGACGAAGGGACGAGCAGGAAGAGGACGAGGTCGAGGAGGGAGTGGCAGAGGATGAAAGTGGCCATGATGGGTACGGGGTGAGGGACATGCAGAATTTGGGACGTCCCATTTCACCGTACTTTGATCGCCCACGCACTCCTGAGATGAAGCCTCTCTGGGGCGAGGGGCAGATGACTGGTGACGGAGGAGGCCAGTCTGGGGCACTTTTAGAAGGGAAGAAGATTTACCCTCCTGCATCCAGTATGAAGCCCAGCATCATAAATGAGCTGAGCAGCAAACTGCATCAAAGAAGCAAGGACAGCTGGAGCAGCCAGAGACCACTGAGCAGACACAGGTACACATCAGTGAAAACTTAGGCTTTATGTTGTTCAGTGTCAAAGCATGAGCTACATTTTCTGTTGTTGTTGAGGCACGGCATTGTCATTCTATTCATGTTGCACCTGTGTGAATGTATCAGAATGCCACCTGTAAGTTCTTTACCTCCCACAATTGATGTTCAAGCCTTCTCTATTGTCTGTTTATGTCTTGTGTAAGTGTTGTCTATACTGTGTAAACCTCTCCTCTTTTATTTCTCTGGCTTTTTCCATGTGTTTCTCTCAGAAGCAGAAACAGGTAACAGAGCCACTTCCACACTCCTTTTTTTTCTGTCAGGAAGACCATAAAACTTTGAAATCTGCTTGAATTTACAGCCTGTTGTGAGACAGTAAGGAGGGAGAGGAAAGCTTGTTAAACTTGAAGCATGTAGAATGTTAACTGCTTGATTGTACACAATCAAGTAAAATTTTGACAGTAAAATAATTTTAATCCACAGGTTCTAAAAATTGCTGGACAATATTTTACAAACATTTCCCTTAAAGTGTGTGCATGTTTTTCATTTTATCGTTCTACAATGCTTTTCTCCTGTAACAATTTCTCTCCCTCTCCATTCACAGATTTTCAGAAGACTCAGCCTCAGCTCTGAGCCCCCCCTCAGCTCGATCCCAGTCACCGTCCCCAATCTCATTATCGCAGCCATCGTTATCCCCTTCCCCCACCCCCGCCTCCCAGTACCCGAACTGGGGACGATCCCCATCTCCTCAGCCTCCAGCTTCTTCGCAGCCTCCACGTTCCCATTCCCCGCTGTCCCCAACCTCGTATTCTCCTTACCCCACCTCCCCCAAACACAGACCTGTCTACCGGACCAAAGCCCTAGAATTCCAGTTCATCCCCAGTCGCGAATCCCGTAAAGCAGAATCACACATGCTTCAGCGTAGGCGAGCACCCAGCCCCCTCATCTCCCCGTCAGAGAGGCCGAAACTGGGTCCACCACGTCCATCATCCCTTCCACTCCTCCCCACCACACCACTATACAGTGCCATCTATGACCTCCGAGGTTCAATCACCCCACCATCACCTGGGAACCCTCTTGGAGATCCTTACTTCTCACCCTCTCCTCCCCTGTTTGCCCCCTCTGGTGCCCCTCCTCCTCCAAACTCCACCTTAGTCGTTTCTCGATCCCTCTCTCCAACTCACTTCCTGTCTGGGACCTCTTCTCCACCCCTGCACCCTCTCCCTCCACCTACCTGCCTGAGTTACCCACATCTGCCGCCCCCTTCCCCTACAAAGCCTTTTGCCTCCAAGCCGCTGCCGTACTGGACCAAGTATGACGTTGCAGACTGGCTAGGATACCTGAACCTGGGTGAGCACAGAGAACGTTTCCTGGACAACGAGATTGACGGCACCCACCTGCCCTCCCTAACCAAGGACGACTATCTGGATTTGGGTGTGACACGTGTAGGCCACCGTATGAACATAGAACGGGCCCTGAGGAGCATAATGGACAGGTATGGCTGCAATTGTACAGGCTGCTGAGAAACACATTTTACCACTGCGACTAATTTATTAGATTGGAGAGAGTAAGCACAGTTTATCTTTAAATGTGTCCTGGCAGGACCATCTCAATTATTTTGAATATTTGCAATTGGTTACATACATTTCTCCTTGAGTTTACTTTTTCAAATTTTTCACACATCTCTCTTTACCAACATGCAGCTAAAGACAACATAACGCACCAAAACACTTCATACACATCTCATGATGAACTTTTGTTACCATTTGCGTTCTAACAAGAAAAGTTGATCACTTATTACACAATGAACTAAAAAAACACTTGTATTGTCCTTATAGTAGCTTTTATTTATTTAGTTTTTAGCAGCACTTTAACGGCATGGATTGTGCTACCCTAACAGTATATGTAACAGAAATTAATCAGAAACTCTGCAGTATGCTTCAGTAGCCCTCCCCTAAAACTATAAGTAATTCCAGAAATGCAGTACATAACAAACATGTACCCCATATCACACAAGTGTTGTTGAACTTCTGGTGAGAAAATTAAGACAACATAAAACTTTCTCCCTCCCTTTTGTCATTCAGCTTGTTGTTTGTCATTCGGGATAAAAATGTTGGGCCTAATGTTCCTTTGGCCAATCACTCCCTTCACCATCTGCCCTTATCTTAAACTCCTAAAAAGCTTCAGCTCCATTTGCACTGTAGAACAGTGTCCTCTTCCTTTTTTTGTGCTGTAAAGCATTCCAGTAGTTTTCACTACACAGGGAGAGAGCAACACAGTTCAAAAGCAGAGGCTGTAAACTGTAGCCTGACATCGCCAGACCAATTCGCAAATGCGAGTTAATCTGGAACCTTTCAGTTAATTTACGATTTCCAAGGGGCATTATCAACGGGCGCAGACCAAAATTCATCTGGACGCAATTGGATAGACCTACAACCAATCCGAGCAACGGAACATGTGACGTAGCGCTGAGCAATGGAAAAATGTAAACAGACTACAGCTGCAATGGTGATGGTGTAGCGTTGACATGTCTGCGAACGAGTGTTGCTGTTTTTGCCATCAGAATCCAGATGTCCAGTTCGTTTAATACTGACACAAAAGCGAATTCAACAGAACGTTCCACATCAGCAGAAGCCATCTTATTTGTTTGCAAAAATGCCTCATCAACGCTCCTATGTTAAGTCATAATATTAAACCTTCGACTTCCGAAGTTTTAAAATTTCCTGGATCTTCCACATAGTTTCCACATCTCTGCGGGTCATAGAGCAGGCACACTAGCGTTGCCTTAAACCCCACCTTCCAACAGGGCGGGCGCAGTCCCGTGGCTCTGATGCACATTCATTATGCTTAGGAAAATAACTCTGGATCCGGCTATTTGGGAATTGTACAACTTTTAGGACATGCTTATAAGGCAATTTAAGTGTTTGCAGTGGGAAGTTGTTGTACCTTAAAAATAATTATCTGCTGATTTACAGACCTCTCTTTCACAATGAAAGTCTATGGGAAAAAGTCTTTTTGGGCCAGTGTGCATCACATGACAGACCTGAAAGTTGTAATTACATGGTTTGGCCACTATGTCAAATTGGCTTCAAAGCCCGGCACACTTCCTGGGGGCTTGGACTCATCTGCCAGAGCAGATAAAAGATGAGCTGACAGATTCGTCTGGTTCCCAGGCTACATAAACACCTCAGCGATCGTCTCATTAGTTTATGGTGCTGTTACTGTGGTTATGATTTGTTGGTTTTCAAATGCTATATGTTGCACCTTAAAGTGTGGATTGAAAAATGCTCCACCTGCGTCTTGAGCTATGTCTGCAATGCAGCTGAAGAAATTTACCTGGCTGTTCTCAGTTATCGAGAGTGTGATGGTCAACGTTTTCCCAATCTAATCAGTCATGTAGCGAGTGCACCGCACAAGAGCCACCATACTTTCCTAATGAACGAATAATTGTTTAAATTTTAAAAAGTGTCAGTCACACAAGAGAATAACTCACAACTATGCTACAAAACAACAAGCAGCATTCACGATCATTTCACAAAAACCAGCAAACGTCAAACATGTGTCCTATGTTTGTTTATCTGTCTTCAGGCTGTCCAGCAGCCCATTTCCCATTTCTGTTCTCTCACCTCGGGATGGACAGACTGAGAGGAGGAGGGACGACGGGAGTCGGAGCTGAGGTTGCAAACGCAGAGGCAGAAAGAGAGAGAGAGTAAGAAGAAAGGAGGGGTTGGAGTCAATGAGGGAGGAAGACACAACTGCTGCTATCCATGGTGGATTCACACAACAAATGAGGGGGGAACAGATTTCACGCAGAGAGCGACAGAAAGAGGGAGTCAAGTCCCAAAGGGAGATGGAAACACAGGGACGGAAAAAGGGCTGACGATCCATAAAGACACCGGCTGGCGCTCCCAAGTTGTGGCAGGCTGATTTACACAAGTACACTCCCCACATGCATGCACGGTCACACCGATCAACAAACAAGTAACACAAACACACTTTCATCCAAAATGCATACGAAGGCACTATGGCTGCAGCGGAGTGAAGAATAGTGAAGAAACATAAAAACCAAATATATGGGAGGAACAATCAAAAGCCAATTAGATTTCTTTTTTTTTCTTTTCTTTCTTTTATTGAGCAGGTTGTGGTGTTGGCGACCTGAAGAAGATAAAGGTGTCCTTCATCGTGCAGCCATCTTGTGGAATAGTCCTCTTATCTCTGAGCTTGTTCTTATAAATCAGTTCAGGTTTAAGAGTGGAACCTACGGAAGCTTATTGCTGCCACGCCGGGAAAAGAAAAACTGATCAGTATCACGTTATAACGTTTAAAGTTTATTGTTATAACGATGTTTTTCACGTTATAACAAGATATTTTCACGTTATTGCGACATACAAACTTATGTTATAACAATCAACGTTTCGCGTTATAAGAAGATAAATAGTATATTGTTATAACGTGATACGTTTGTATTTCATAATAACGTGAAAATATCTTGTTATAACCTGAAAATATCTTGTTATAACGTGAAAAACGTCTTGTTATAACAAGAAACTTTTCACGTTGTAACGTGATACTGATCAGTTTATCTTTTTCTGGCATGGCAGCAATACACTGCTGTAGGAACCCATATTTTCAATATTTAGAGTGCAACCAATGACAACCCCTGCCCGTGTGAATGGATGTTCGATTGTTTAAAACATGTCTGAGGATAGAGGATGAACATTTGAGAGTGTGTGTCTGCAGGAGTGAGGCTCTGTCTGTCTGCATGGTGAACCTAGGGCGACGTAGGGCGGTGTATCATGACAGCGTCCACGTGTTTTAGAGGTGGCGAGGGCACAGACGGATAACTTGCGTTCTTGGTTCAGGCCAAGTAGGCTGACTGTGCGTTTGGCTTTGATTGGTTTAGTCTTGTTTTTACCTCATCACTGGTAGGGCTCTGTCCTCACTGCAGGTCCTGTGATCAGGATCTCATGTGTTTCTCTATAGCTCTTTATCATCTTAAGTCTTATAATGACGTATATACAGACTGGTCACTGTATCACAAATTTGTAGCAAAAATAAGTGCCCAGACCAACAAAAAAAAAAACAATAAAAAAGACAAAAAAAGAAACACACAGATACGCACACACACACACACACACACACACACACACACACACACACACACGAGTTACTACTATACATGCCTGCATGCATACACCAACACACATACACACACATACACACAAGCACTTACAAGTGATTGTGTTAGAGTTTATGGGACACCTTATATATAGACACGCACTATATGTTTGGATCCAAGACGTACTTATACAAAAGGAGACAGACCGTGCTTTCAACTGTTAGACGGGATACGTGACAATGTGAGGAGAACGCGTCGAGGCAACCGTTGTACACCCATTCAGACCTTCCATCCGAGGGAGACTGGAACGGAGAGGGGAGGGGAAGAGGAAAAACTGCCATTTCCTTGCTCTTTCCCACCCAATCCCCCCTGCTCCTTCCAGGAGAGGCCCCTCTCTCTCTCTCTCTCTCTCGACAAAAGGCCAGGAGGAAACAAGCAGCCACCCGGCTGACGGGATCTGAGGGAAACGCTTATATCGAGTTTTAATACTATGATTGTTCTTACAATTTTTAAACTTTAAAATGGGAATACTGGAATACTGATATTGATATGAAGAGATTTATTGTTACTATTTATCATTACTATCATCGTCCTTACTGTTATTATTGCTCCAGAGAGTTCCTGCTTTCTGGCTTTGGTGGCTGAGATGGCGCTCTTTTGCAGTCAGCGTATTTTCTGACTGTGTTGTGAAGATAATCGTGTTGGTTATACAGTATGTATATATATTTATATATATATAAATATATATATATGTAAATGTAGGTATTTTTGAACTGAAAGATGCACGGTACCCTTAACATTGCGTCTCTGTGACAAGAAGCATTGCAACTCAACGTGAAGCTCATTTTAGAATCACTTCCTTTTACTTTCTCCTGGCTGCTTTTCTTCTGTCGAGACTAAAAAGCTTTAATCCAAATTACGTGTTGACTTTTATGTCCTCAAAATATGATTTCCTCACTCTTTTAAAGGTTTGTTGCCACATAATAATAATATGGAGATGCTGAAAATGTAGCAACTGTTACTCTGCGGATGCCCGCCATACACATGAAAGTGAAAATTATGTATGGCTTTATTTAACCAGTACTTTAAAATTCTTTTTCCAATTCCGGATAACAGCCACCCCCTTTTGATTGATCACATGCATAAAAATGTCATTCTTTTTCCATGTCTTGATGTGCCATATTGCAATGAAGTCTTCTTAGTTTCCCATCGGCTTTCACTGCACACTTACATCTCATTAGAACCTCAGTCCTGCTTTTCTCGCTGTTGCTGAGATCAAATATAAGGGCTCTCTCATGACCTCTCTACCTTGAACAACACTTCACCTCTCCTGCTGCTTTTGAGTCCATCGAAACATATCAAACGTGTGTTTCACATCGGGGCATCGTGGGGGGGGGGGGTTACTCTCCCCACAGCCCTGCTATCCTCAGTCTGTTTTTGCAAAAAGACAGATGAGTTTTCATAGGTCATGTCGCTCAAAGTGCACATACACACAAGGCTACAGACGTGAATGAGCAGCGGTCATTAAGGGGGAATTTGTCTGTGTAAGTGCTTTGTGCCGGTGGTCAAGGCGAGATTATATTTGAGTGAAAAGGGAAATAGCAATAAGGACGATGAAAATAATGGTCATCTAATTATGGTTTAAGATGTTAAAAAAAAAAAAAAAAAAAAAAGTCTCAAAAGTTCTAAAGAATCTCTGTCTTCCAAATAATGTTTAACATGAAAAGGTACAATGTATTTATTTAACTGTTCTGCTTTCTACACAGTTTGACCCGTTCTCTACATCTGCCTCCTTCCACTGTCAATGACCTGACTGCATTAAGAGCTCCAGTCTATTTTCGCTCATTTGCATCGTCTTGTTTGTAGAAAGCACCTTCTGCAGTCGCTGACGTGTGCCAGTATGCTCACAGCTCATTGTTTATTACCAGCATATTATGCAATGACCCTATTTCCATCAGCAACTGTGGCTTTTCCCATTTCCCTTTCGAGGTTAGTGAAGTCGTTTTCAGCCAGAAAGGGGCCGTTGCTGAAAGGGTGAACAAGCAGAATGTGGCTTCCTGTCCAAACTCAATCCACAGCCAGATTCTGCTTGTTTCTATCACGTCTCTAAAACGTTTGCCAGTGTAAATAGGGCCAATTAATAACTTTGGATAAGACATTTTGAAAACATCTCTTGCTGACGATGCTCTTGTTAAGTGAAACAGTTTTGGTTTTTTTTGGGGAATTGTTTCTAATCCTTTCTTTGCATTCAGTAGTTAAAATCAAGAGTGATGGCTCATCGCTGCTGTCAGGAGAAAAAGCAAGATCTGAGGGAATCGGTCTGACTCTATAGAAAGCATTTCTTTTCCTTTAAGAGATCTTTTAAAAAAAATGAGAATATGAACTGATGAAAGGTAACTTACAGAATATATATGTATATGTTATATGCATATACACACACATTCATATAAACCTATATGAATTTCAAATGTTTTAAGAGATAATAAAATTGTTAGAAATATAATAAAGATACAGAAACAAAGTTGTAACTTATGTCTTCTTGAATGAAACACGTTTCATTTCCATTTGGACACTGATTTTAACCCCGTGGGGCAAGACAACGGTTTCTCAATCTTGCGTACTCCCTGACTCACTTTATAGGTCCCAGATTTGTCACCACCCCAGATGTCATGTGACTTTGGGTATGGCATACTCTTGTACTGTTTTCACATCACTTTGAGGACGATCGAACGGATTACAGAGTTGATTTCAAATACATCCATTTTATCCAACAGAAATACGATAGACGCCACTTGTAGGTTCTATAAGTCTTCTGCGACCTCATCTGCACGTTAAGCAGCCCCTCAAAGTGATGCGGAAATGCGTGAGATTACAGCCCTCAAAGTACAGTGTATATAGGGGAACGATGATATGCTTACTAGGTACCTACTGACAGGTAAGAAGGAATAACACAATTTGGTGTTTAGGAGGGACCTAGACATTAATTACACCCTCAGTAATTTTAAAATGACCAGGTAAATATTAAATTACAGACAGACCAAAAGGCTTTGCCTAGAAGTCCTTTAACGATAGCTATGTCATCAAATGGAGCCAAACTGTGAGAAACGTCCACTTGCCAAAAACGTACATTTTATATAAAATATAAACTTTGCATCTCGCACACGCCTGAAAGGGGGAAATAGCTTGCCACACTGTTCTTTGTAAAGGCACGTTAACATTTCTGTTTGAGTGAGAGCATGCGTTCAGCTCCACGCTCGTTCTTTGATCTGACCCGACATGGAAGCCTGTTCTCTGAGATCAGTTTCGAACATATGGCCCACTGGGTCCACCGCAGTACTGTGCCTCTGCATTTTCGCTCATTTTAAGAACTATTCTAGAGCCGCAGATACAAAAAGGTGCAGCTTTCTTTCGAGGCTTAGCCTAAGGGTTTTTCCTAGCAATAACCACCAACACAATATTAAAGTACTCTATATTTTAGGATTTCCCAAATTTTAATATATCATGACACCACTAATTTTATTTCAACATCAGCACTCTTACCCTGATTTGCAGTTTTACTGTATCCTGTCATTCGAAAACTGGTGGAATATATTTCAATGTCCCTAAATCAAAGTTGGTGGCCCTATATTCACGAAACGCTCTTCTTACATATTTGTTTTGGTATAAGCACTTTGTTGAAATCCTGTATAGACACATTAAATTATTGCAGTACTTTGTAGGCTATAATCTTGTGTTACCTGTGTTGATTGTTAACAGCCTAACCTAAAACTTGTGACTGATTCTGAATGGAGAATCACACACACCTGGAAACACATCTTGTGTTCATGACTTGGATATTTTTTTCCACCCCCCATTTGATTTACACTTACACAAAAATCAGGTAACTTCAGAGTTAGTATATAATTATTATTAGAGGAAAAAGCAAATACAAGATGCAGAGATTTTATTTTATTAATCAGAGCAAATACAGAATATAATGCTTACTAAAAATTATTAAAGCAGATAACGCTTGCCAGAGGACCAGTACCTGAAAGAGAGGAACACAGGAGTCAGACAAACACTTCAAAAAGTATAATCATAATCCTCTTAAAAAAAAAGAGAAAAGTTCTAAAGTGTTTTTTAGCAATCGTCTCCTCAGACTCTGCCTTGTCGAGGGCAGAGCTGCACTTCTGTCAACACCGATTCTCTGAGCCCAGTGCAATACATCACAAGAGATCAGCATTCACACAGTGTTGGCTATAAAAGCCCAAAAATGTAGCATTATGACAAACCTGATTTAACTCCAGTCTATGAGTGGCTTCACTTCCTTAAAGACCTGGAAAAAAAAAAAACCCAAAATCAATGAGTTAATCTGTCGTTAGACAACTCTCACTTTTCAGCATCATTAGTTTATTTTCTCCTCAGAAACTCTGGCTTGTCAGGGCCAGAGGTGCACTTTTGTCTTCATACAGACTCAGAGCCCAGTGCAGGTCATCAGGGGAGAGGGGCAGCGAAATCCACACAGAAGTTCACAGTCTGCAAAAACTAACGTAATCCACGCAAACAAAAGTATAGCTCGTTTCACTACAATACTTCCCTAAACATCTCTTATCTAAAGCAGCAAACTACAGTGGAGTACAGCCATCTTACCATCCCCACAGTGATGTTGCCATTGAAGCAGACTACTTTGCAGTATTTACTTCCAACAAAAACATTGTTGAAAGATGCATCAATTCCTTGCGTCAACGCACCAAAACAATCCCATGACCACCGTGAACAAGGGCTCCTTCAGTCTTCTTTGAGCGCAACATCCCTGTTTCTAGACGCACAGCACCGCATCTACACGCCTGTCTGATTTTAAAGTCATTATTATAGTCCTGGAAAGTAGTGTTAGTATCTGATTTGACCGTCATGGAGTTCGTGAGTGTAAAATCGCGAGTGTTGACTGCCCTCCAGTGTTCTGACTTCATAACTACACCTTTGTGTATTATTAACATTTCGTTTTCCAGGAAGGTATTCGCCAAAAGATTTTGTAAAAGAAAATAGGCGTTACTCCACTGTTGGTAGAGCTGATGTTTGCCATAAGAGCATTTCTGATTATGAGAATACGTCACTCTACATACCTGTTCGGACCCCGGGCCCAGTATGGGAGTGGTTTCACTTGGGGAAAGCGACCTGAAAAAAGGACACAAGCACGTGTTACTGGGTCGTCATGACCATAAGCTTTAGGCCAACATTAATGCATTTTCTCCTCAGAAACTCTGGCTTGTCAGGGCCAGAGATGCACTTTTATCTCCATTCAGACTCAGAGCCCAGTGCAGGTCATCAGGGGAGAGGGGCAGCTAAAGCCACGTTTCAGATACTATACCATGTGATCATATACATGCCACATTTAGCTCACTGTTTAAGTGTTATAAAATGCAATTATTACTATTTTCCTGCCACTTATCTTGTGACGACTAAGAATCTGTCGCTCACCACGCTGTTAGCCACCATGCTAATGTACCCCTGGTAGGCTTTCCACGTGGAGACAGGCCCACAATGTTACGGACTGTTCGGCTACTTCACCTGCTGGCAAACGGCAGTAACGGGCGACCGCCGAACACAATTCAGAAAGGTGCCATTTCAATGTTGCCACGTTCAAAACAAGAAAATACGAGTCCTATATGCGGCTCAGTGGCCACATGCTTTGAGTCGTAGCCACATGTGGAGCTCGGCATACAGCTTTCCCACCAAAGCCGCTTTCTATTTTCATAAGCCACTCAGTTTGCACTAACACCCCGGTTGGTTTTTACTGCTGAAGTTAACCGAACCGAGTTAAATTTAAACGTGGTCTTGATTATACTAATGTCACAATTCACAGCACGGAGAGGCGGTAGGTTACGGTACTTGACGTGTTGATGTGTAACCAGTTACCACCACAACACTTTTAATTAAAATAGATCTAATTACAAAAAGAAAAGGAACATTAGTGAAAATCATAACGCAATCTAAACTTACCGGTTCCCTCCCAGCGACGTTACGCTCGCGGCAGCGGACAACCAACTGACTACAGGCGGTGCGGACTCTTCGTCTTTTGCATGTCGGCGGTTGACAGCCAGTTTATAAATACATTACCGCCACCTACTGGACTGGAGGGAAAGTGTGGCGCAGTAAATTGACCAACAAGTCTAAACTCTCTCTGCTTAACCTTTAACTGACTTATTAAACTTATCAACGTATTGTTATGTTTTGCTGCCTTCAGTGATAAAAGAAAAAAACAGCTGGCCTACTTAGACTGTAAACAGCAAGGTTAGATGAGAACACCATAGCAGTGACTTCAAGGGAAAGTTATATTTGTAGTGTTTATCTGAGCTGGGGAATTGCACTGGCCTTAAGTTTGGTGGAGCTGGTTGCCTTTGCCAGAGTTTCTAATAATGTTTTTTGTTTACTTGCCACTACCAAATAATTCAAGAAAAAAATTGAGACGTTAGCCTCACCTCGCATTCACAAACAGATAAAGTGGTAAGATTAGAGTACTATAAGCTTTTAGTGGCTATTTGCAGTAAGCATTGCTATTGCTGCCATCTGGTGGTCACACTGCGTAACTGCGTCTATTTTATATGTTATATTTTGAAAGTATCAACCGGAAGTATTACTATGTCATTGGGTTTGACTTTACTAGTAGAATGCAGTTGCAGTTCAGCAATGTTACCACTAGAGGGCAGAAATACTCGTGATTTTAAATGACACCAGTGTTGACATCGTCAGAACCAAATTTAAGCAAAAGAAAAAAAAAGGAGAAAACGCATCAAGGTTGACAAACCTTACAGAGTTTTATCCCTGAGTTAGAAATTAACTTTAGAAAGGAAAGTTGTGCTGTGCCAAACAACCTGTGTGTATTCAGAATCGTGAGTTTTTCTGCCCTCTTGTGGTCATGTGGCATAACTACATTTCCATTTAATATATATATTTTTTTATTTCAATGGAATTCATTAACTAGAGGTAGAACTAAACTATGCCTTGATGCTAGTGGAGTGCAGTTGTAATTATAAACTGGGATCAAGGGCAGAAACATTCATTGTTTAATATATACACATGTCGATGTCATAGAAATAAAAGAAAAGAGAAAAGCAATAGGTTGAACACCCCTTACAGTGTAAATAGACAAGAAAGTTATGTTGTGCATTTTATCCACTGATGACTTTCTTTCAGTATAAGCTTTACAACAACACAAGTAGCCTAGTTAAGCAAGAAGGTAACTTACTGATGGCTTTTGCTGCCTCCATCTGTAACAATCATCATGCAAGTTCTAGACCCCTTGAGAGTCTAAGTTTTTAATGAGTATATTAATAATCATAAGTGTTGGTACCCTCTAAAGGTCACAGTATGTAACTACAACTTCTCCATCTCATTGCAATCATGCATGAACTTGCAGAACTTGCTTCTTACTTGCAGTACGTTTAGTGTATTTTGTTTTGCCAAACGATGAGTTGTAATTACCCACTGTGACCACTAGAGGACACACATAAATCGCATGGATAAATACATTATGTTGACAATCAAGGCAGACGCAATAGCATAGAAGTGGCCACCAGAGGGAAGTGTAGACACCCGATTATAAACGCGCTTATGGCAACCTGGCATTTACAAGACAATTAAAAGGCACAATCGCACTCTCACATCTAACTATTTTCTATTTCAGGGAGAAAATTCTGTTAAACTTGACGCGTTTTCTCTTGTGTTTCTTTTGCGAAAAATTTGGTTAAATTTGGATAGTAATTGATAGCATACTATCAATTATTAGTAAAAACCCCCAAAAAGTCAGGCAAGCAGGTCCTCAAGAAGGTACGCTGCTGGCTTTAAATACGTGATATATTGATATAATATGACCACAGCTGAACAAAATATAAATGATGACAACAGTGTTCGGGTTTTTGAGGCTTTACAGATGCAGTACAAAGGTTTGACGAGCAGACACCCCCGTTTTGAAAGACCAATGCCCCCGAAACAATGAATCCTTTTAAACACACCTACCGGTTCATGCGGTTTCTACCCAGTCAGTCATTTTCACACAAGATATGCCTTTAAAAAAAAAAAGAACTTGTTATGAAGCTTGGTTTCATTTAGCCTTTTCCAAATGAATCTGTAGGTCAAAACTACTATTTACTGTAACTCACATCACACAGTACTTGAGTCCAAAACATTTGTAATCAACGCTATTTTTAAGTGTATTAAGTATTTTTGAAGACTGGATTTTCCACTTTTCTTAGTATGATTTGAAGAATGGAAAAGCTTTAAAGTAAATCATCACCTTGGTGCAAGCACAACAAAGTACCTTTGTACTGAGGCAATATTATGTTTAGCAAAATTTAAAGATGCATTTACATCAGTGCATTTTAACAAAGTAAACACGTGTCTAGTTTTCTGAAACATTTCAGCATTCTTTACGATTCTGACCAGAAGAAGAAGGCTGCTCTGGAGTTAGAATCACTATCCTTCAGCTTTCCTATAGGGATGTCCACTGTGCCACTGCGTGGTGAATGGCTAACCTAACATCACCTAACAGGGACCTTATTCCACCTGTTGACGTCTTCTGTCTCTTATGGCTATCATCATTTTAATCACAGGATCTCACCGTGTTGTCGTGATATCTGTCTGCCATGCTTCCAGATCTGATTATAGGATTACTAACATAGGATTACTGTTTCCTAAGAAACAGGTTGTAGCTGGGCGTCAACATTGCAACATACGCTGTCTAATTATTTACATGGCGTGTTCTGGCATGGCAACGTTTCACAAGTTCAGCATAGAAATAGCAAGGGTGGGATATGTGCGAGTGAATAATTATTCTTCAGGAGTCTTCGCCTTCAAAGAATCTCTCCCTTTTACACACACACACACACCGGATGTATCCTCCAGCTGTGGAGGCAGGCCTGCCGAAGTATCCCGGGGGAATATTGAGGGGAGGACAGAGGGGGTATAAAGACAGAGCACAGAGGGATGGGGTTTCCCTTATCTGGTCATGCTGCTTTCTGCTTCTTTGTAAAATAGTGAAACATATCATTAATAGACCAGTTAACGCACAAACACTTACACACGCAGACTGGTTGGGTGACTCAGCTATGGTGGTCTGATTCACCTAGATGTGCACCAACATAAACATTAACACCAAAAAACAAAGCAGAATACAGCACGCTTCACTGACACTCCTCTGAGGGAGGGGAAGCGAGTGAATGAGAGAGAAAAAGAGAGAGACAGCCTCCAACAAGTGGTGAAGCACAAAGAACAAGAGAATAAGTTCCCTGCAGCTGTTTTGGAGAGAGAGAGAGAGAAAAAGGGGGGGACTAGGAAAGAGGGAGGGGGTGAGGGAGGAGAAGGAGGGAGGGGAAAAAAAAGAAAAAAAGAAGCCAACTCATCTGACACAGACAGTGGGCCAAAGAAAGGGGAAGAGCAAAGGCGCAGAAGTGTCCAGAAGGAGTGGAAAAAATCAAAGTCGGAGAAGACGAGGAGAAGTGTAACGAAGACAAGTCGGGGAGAAAAGGAGCCTGAAAGTCTGCACCAAGATTTAAGTGGGGGTGGGGGGGGGTTTTAACCTGCCAAACAAAAGAAGAAAAAAGGGGGTTGAAGCAGAGAGGACCCCGACATTTAGAGAAGTAAGGTTAGCCTTCTGTGGCGGTAAAGTTGCATTTCAGAGAGATCCCACGGAGTGACTGAGCTCCTATTTCTGCTCTGTGTGTTCATTTGTTACTATATATTTCCTCTATGCAATGCGTGTGTGTGGTGAGTTATGTGTGACAGATGAAACAGGGACGGGGGGGGGGGGGGGGGGGGGGGGGGGGGGGGGGGGGGGGGGGGTGGGGGGGGGTGGGGGTTTTTTTTTTTACCCTTCAAAGGGGGTAAAAGAGGAGGGGGAT
>CM022470.1:3931369-3975360 GCA_011952105.1 Coreoperca whiteheadi | reverse complement strand
GTGGTGGAGGTGTGTGTGTGTGTGTGTGTGTGTGTGTGTGTGTGTGTGTGTGTGTGTGTGTGTGTGTGTGTGTGTGTGTGCCAGACTGGGTGCAGGACACAGGGGTGAAAGAGTTTCTTGGTTGGACGCTCCAGATGGGTTTCGTATAACTCGAATGAGCTTCACCTTTAGTTAGTTGTCCTAAAGTTCTTTACACGTGGAGTTAGAGTTCCAGATACTGGAAGGACTGGGTTAACGCAAGCCACCGGATCGCTGCGGGACGTTCGAAAACTGAGGGAACAAATTTCCTGTGTGACCTTCTAAGAGATTATAAAAAGTCTGGAGGACCCATGGTGGAATTAGATCCGTGCTGGTAGGTGGTTAGTTATACAGTATACTCTGTGTTGTACTCATAGGACAGTGAAGAAGCATGCAAATGCAAGTACATGATACATATTTCACCACTTGCATTTAACGTTTGTAGCTCAATGAAAGTCTTCACTGAATGATTTCAGACTTATTATTTCAAGTTCTTTACATATTAAGGGTAAAGCAAACTCGGGGGTCAATCCCAGCCCTTAAGAGGATGTTTAAATTGATTATAAAGTCTATGAAATAAAATTAGTATAGATATGGAGCTGCACAGCATACTTTCTCGTGCACATAGGCAGAAGCATAATGCTGATAAAGAGCATGAAATCAAAATTTGAGAAGCATGCAAGTAGATCACAGCTGAGATAATAGATGGGAGGTTAGGGTTTATTCTTTCATGTGTACTTACAGGGTAAAGCTTATATACAACTGGGACGGAATTCACACGTAGCAGTTTGCTTGTGACAAAATGTTGGAGGCTATGTAGTAAAACTTGCAGGAATGCACCACATTATTTGATATTAGGCAGGGACAGCAGAGCTCCCCCACCCCCACTTTCCTCTGAAAACCTTGCCCCCCTCGAGGAAAGCCAGCCAGCTAGGGGACAGGAAGTCGAGGTCAAGGGTTAATAGGGAAGGCGATTCGTTATTTTTCCGACCTTATGCAGATCTCAGGGTTAGAGATGCGACAGGGGCAAGCTGAGGAGGATTCAGACAGGAGGGGGCATGGCATTATGCTCTTTGTGGAGCATGTGATGCCCCTGTGAACGGCAGAATGTGGAGGAAAATCACCGAATCTAATTGTGCGCCTCGCAGAGCCGTGGGGAGAGATGGCTGCAGGGAGAAAAAACAGGATGGAAAGACATGGAGGCAGTATCTGGGTGGAGTTCAGCTCCGGGTGCATCGAAGGTCTGAAACATCAGAAGGCAAAATTGCTGTGTGCTAAAAAATTTAAACAGGAAAAGATTCTTTTTTTTTTTTTTTTTTAAAGTGGAACCACATGAGCATAAAGTGACATTCACAGAGCCGAAATGCTGTGTGTGGTTCACTTAATTTTGAGTACGACAGAACTTTAAAAGTATTTCTGTCACCTCTTATGTGGGCTTGTGTCTGTGGTTGGTTAAAGCATATGAGCACGCGTGCCGGTGTTTCTTTTTCATAAGAACAAAAGAGCGGACAACGCCACTGGCATGGGAAGAAATTGAGTGCGAATGTTAGGATGTGTTGACCTTTACCCCCGGTTTATTTTAGGATAGCTCATGTTTCAAAGCTGGGAATGCTGGGAGAGGATACGCCACGCTCACAGATGTTGTTACAGGGTTTGAGACGCTGCCTCGGTTTACTGTACACCTCCTGGTCCAAATTTACAGTACATGCCAACCTCCAACAGCAAATACAACTCTTTAATGGGTTTACAGAACCCCCATCATACGATTCATTCACTGACACCTTACACCTGCTCTATATCTTCACATTAGCACTCCTGGCAAAAGTGCACCAGCCATTTATCTGAGGGGATGGTAAATGCCTTCTCTCAAATAGATGTATTAGAGCAGTGATTCCAAACCACAGATAATTGTACCCCAGGGGCGACTTCTGCAGTTGCCACGGCCCAGGGGATACGTGGGAAGATTGTGGAGTAGCTCAAGTAATTGTATAAGTTAGAAATTTAAGATTAGATTAAATATGTCCACGTGTTGAGTCAGCTGTAACACCTGAACACTAAAAGTTGCAGTAAGAGTGCCTGAGAAAGACTGCTTGGCAAGCAAGCAGAGAAGCAAAGAGAATCAGTTAGCTAAAAGTTATGGATAAATGGCTCAAATCGAATGAGGTAGTGGCTAAACAGTTAACAAATAGCTAAAAATAATGGATGAACAGTTGAAATAGATAGCTCAAAGGGAAAGGTGCTGATGACTTTTTCAAATGTATTTGTTTTGGCGCTTTGAGCAACACAAGCCGAGTGCCGAGTGTAGTCCCATTATCCATCCATTCCATTATATTAAAAAAAAAACAATGCCAACATCTCTACGGCTGATATCTCCAAAACTCAGCAACTCACACCAAAACAATCTGGATGGATAAATAGCACCACAGGAAACAAACAAAACAAAAAAAAATATATATATAGGCTCACAAAGCCTTCATACCTACACGTGGAAGCCGGTTACAGGAAGGTCAGTTTGCACATTAAGGCAGAGTGATACCACACTCTGAACTAATCATATCCTCTTTACTCTCAGAAAACAGGATGTCGACGCTACCATCGGAAAACAGCCCTGAAGATGCCAACAATCGCAGCTTCTGGATGGTAAGACTGTGTGTTTGTGTATGGCTCTGTCTTTGTCTTTTTGTCTTCTGAGAGAGAAAAAGGCCGACGCACGAGAATGCATTTCCCTTGGTCTCTAAAGTCTCAGTGACCTTCCAGTCAAAACAGACCAAACTGTTTTGTCGTTCAGGCTACGTATCAGTGTGAACAAGGCTGTGCTTTCATTTTGAAATGGGAATAGTAACCGTAGTAACCTGAATCGCCTTGCTTGGATTAACTGCGCTCCAGGAAGGGTTTCTGTGCTGGTGCTCAGCTCATTAGGTATTTGATTGTCTGTGTTTGCTCGACAAAGTAGACTGTGTAGTGCAGGGGTCATGTCTCTGGGAATCCAGGACATGTTTTTTCCATTTCCTCTCCTCTCTGCAATATCATTGTTCTGCTACAGTACTGCTGCATGATGTTCTTCTTTGCAGTGTCTTCTGCTGGATAAGGAAACGTTTCATAATGAACTAATGGTCAGCGCCTATACAGATTATATTCATTTGTCCATAGTGACTCGAAGGAATAGAAGACTCCAGTGTTAATTAGTTTTAGAGGTTCTGGTAGGTGGATTTTCTTACCTTCAGATAGAGGCCAGGCTAGCTGTACCCCCTGTTTTTAGTCTGTTCTTAGCAAAGCTAACTGGCTGCAGCTTCATATGCACTGTACAGACATGAGAATGGTATTGATCTTCTTATTTAAAGGTGGGCTATGCAATTCTAATCAAATATATGTCTTTTTGTCAAATTCAAGTGAATGTCACCTCACAGTCCGCTAGCTGTCTGTTCAGTGTGTGCGCTGAAAAACAAACTCCAGTGTTTGTACTCAGCCCCCAGCTCTGTAAATGGGAAACAAACAAAGTGGCTCGGCGCGGGCCACACAGCACTATTCCAGCTGTGATTTGTGTGTCGGGTGACGTTAAGTGGCTTCCCCACGGACATTCAGCTTACTTTCTAGTTTGCCAAGACGTGCTGTCGTTGTGACGTTAGCTACAGCAGCAGGAGAGCTGGGAGTATCTGTCTGGAGCTGCTGTGCTGCTCTGGGAAGCCGTCTCGTCCTCTCTGGCTGTTCGCTTCGGCAGCAGCTACTGTAGGGACAGTCTGCTGACCCGCAACCCAGCTAACGTGAGTTACATCACTTGCTGTGTCGTTGTTCGCTCTAGATCATTTGTCATGGTGTTGGATTTCTCCAGAATCGCATACCCCACCTTAAAAGTCTGGCAAGAAAGCAAATAAGTGTATTTCCCAAATGTCAACTATTATCACCAATAATGTTGCATAAAATCATTTCTACCGCTTGTTCCCGTTGGGGGTCGCCGGTGACTGGAGCCTATCCCAGTGGCTTTGGGCCTTAGGCGGGGTACACCCTGGACAGTGGCCAGCCCGTCGCAGGGCTGACACATAGACAGACAACCATTCACACTCACATTCATCCTCTAGGGTCAATTTGGTGTCATCAATTAACCTACACATGCATGTCTTTGGACTGTGGGAAGAAGCCGGAGAACCCGGAGGGAGCCCACGGTAACGCGGGGAGGACATGCAGACTCCACCCAGGGAGATCAGGGTCTGGTCCGGGATTCGAACCCTCGATCTCCTTATTGGGAGGCAGGAGCCCTGTTGCATAAAATGACCTGGACAAAAAAAACCCAAAAAAGAGATGACAAAGAAAAATTATTCCATATCACACAAATAAGTGACATAAATAGTGCATGCATATCACTTTTCACAAATAAACAATAAATTCAACAGTGTTATCCCTTGGCTTTAGATCGTTCCATCCACAGAAAACTGTAAGGTTTCATTGACAATAATTCACAGGACATGTAAACACATGATGAATTACACTGACAGCAATAGCATTAATCTTAAGAAGAATGTCTTATTTTTTAGTTTTATTGCAAAGGACTTTTATGGTTGTTGTCTTTATTCCAATTCAGCACCAGTAACAAACATCATACCATTTAACTTTTCCGTTTCGTGAACTGCTCTGCACTGTGTTTACAAGACACTGTTCTGTTTTGCCACCATGTTTTAAAGCGGTAAACACTTCCAACATTCAGAGTGCCTGACCATCTAATTTGAGTGCGCTACCGCTTTAATATTGGCTTTGTCTCCCGTTGGCCTCGATGAGCTGCCCCACTTTCATCTACTCCCCTCCTGTAATTTTGGCAGCCTCCTGTTGTGTTGGATGTGTTTCCAGGCCAGTTCCTCTCTGTGTCATCCTGCCGCCATGCTCAAGGGCTGTCTGTCATTAGACTGCAAACTTAAGCTCTTTTGCAAAGTCACAAGCACTTTAGGAGGGTTGCAATTACGGTGCATTCTGTAGAGTATACAAGTGCACCATTCATACTATTAGATACACACATGCCGCTGTGACGCTTTGGGTTCAGTCCTGCATGGGTCCCATTTAACACTACCGTCCTCTTTACTCAATACCAATTATATAGAGACATCCTGTGATCACCGACTGTACCGAGGTCTTACATGGTCAGGCCTCATGGGGTGTTCTCTAAACACATCCTTTTTGCTTTTTTCAAGTATAAAACAAAAGATGACAGTGTTTTTAAATATGCAGGAGACTCCATAAATGTTTGAGTGAACTGATTAGTCTCTTTATTTTTTGGAATACATACATTTCTGTCATTCTGTCATTTCTCGTAATCTGTTGTCTAATGCTGTGATGTGTCTCGTGAACTGGATATGTTTTGTTTTGTGCATTGATCTATATTTCGTTTAAAAGCACTTTGGGAGGACATAAATGTAAAATCTGGCATATAGTTTACTTCTACTATTAATACTATTACAACTATTACTGCTATGCCCACTGCTACTGCTGCTACAATGTGGACTATTTCTTTACTATTCCTATAACTACTAAGACTTTAACTATTATTGCTGCCATTGTTACTACAACCACTTATGCTACTACTGCTAGTAATCAATACCATTAGAAGCTCGATAACTGCTAATATTACTATTGCTGATGTTGTACTACTTCTGCTAGTGGTTCCCAGCACTCTTTCTGTGCACTGACACGCTTTATAGCCTTGATAGGATCGACCATATACTTGAAATGTGGTTTTCCAATGGAGGAACGTGGCCATTTTCTTATCCTCCATTCTGTTGCTTGGACAGATTCTCTGGTAGCAGATTTGCATCTGCCTCAGAGATTGGCCAACTGGGTCTCTGCAGCGTTGCCGTTGGCCTCAAACTGGATTCCTCAGCTGTTTCTGTTTAATTCTCAGACGAGTGAGGAGAGTCAGTGCAAACCACAACAGAGGCAGAATGAAAGAAAGTAAGGAGAGAGAGGGGGCACTGGTGAATGGATTCAGATTAAGGAATAAGAAACTACTACATGTGTACATATGTTACATTATAAGCACATTGAGTTGATAGCTTTCTTTGGAGGTTGTTGGTATGAAACTAAATCCCTTTTACAGTCTGGGTGCACATTTGCGTTAATGCTGTTTTCCAGCTTCTAGAGATTATGTGATGACGAGGGGACACTTGGAGTAAAATAAAAGGAAAGATATTTCCTTAAAAGTACAGAAAATGTATTTATATGGGGGATACACAAATCACACACCTTAAACAATCCATTTACATTAAAGCAGAAACACAGGTAGCTAAAATTTCAAAATGTAAGAAAAGAATACGTGATATTGACTAAAGAAATGTTCATAACTGTATATTCTATTGGAGATGGTCTACATACTCTAACTACAGCTACCTTCGGCACAAAACATACTGCATATTTGTCTTACAATTGCTGCTAACACTACCAACAAGTTTTGACATGTAAAGACTTAACTGCTTGACCTTTCCGATGCACCGGCATTTAATTAATCACTGATTAGGAGTCCCGTTAGGATCGAAGACCGTGTCAATTAGTTGTAAAAAAACTCCCCAAAGATTTAGGTCTTTGGTCGAACACTCTGACAACCTGACAAATGCAAGTCACTGAGGAAAGCAAAGGTCTGCTCACAGTAGAGAGTGAGCAGTTGTTGTTACTCTGAAGGATGAAATATCATCTTACAGAGAATTTGCCAAAGAAAAGAAAAAAGAACAGCAGAGCATTGTAGCTTACAATATCAAAAAGCATCAAGAAACTGAGAAAAGCTGTGCACTTCGTACTGTGTGTCATGTATTTAGTGTATATGAAAAGCATGCAGACAGTTTTAGCATCAGTCATTAAACGGACATACAATATGCTGCCTGCTATATGCGCCTGACAAGTATAATAGAGACTCCTATTTACAAAAATGCAGACATTTTGATTTGACATATCAGAAAAAGTAACTAATAACATTAAAGATGTCTCCCTGCTACATTTAACATTCCTAGTAAGTCATGACAATGAACCAGGATGCACAACACCAGTAACTGGAACACCATAATTGATCAGTTACACCTTTGTTTAATAAGAGAAAATGTCAGCCGTGAGAAAGTTCTGCTCACTTCTGGCTGTTTCTTACTTACATATTTTAATTTGGTATGGTATTAACAATAAGTGCACTGCTTCCGATGATTAAACACAACATGACAACACCTATGGTGTCCAGAAACTTTCAACCGGCTGTCTAAATGTGTCAGTGGCTGTACTGATGGAGACTGACAGAAAGTGAAAAAGAGAGTAGGAGTGAGTGCTGAGTAGGAGCTGACTGCGGCTGCCAGGAAAATTGCAGAGAGATTTCCAAATACCACATCTACAAACAACACACTTTCTTCAGATATGTTATTACACTCAGCCTTGCCTCTGCTGCCCTCTTGTCCTCCCGCTCCATCTGGCTTTTTATGACCAGACCTCGTCCTCATGTCCACTGACCACACCCCACGCTGCTGCCCACATTAGATTTTACCACAGGAAACGTAATGGCAGTAAAGTGTCACTTGTGGCACGTGGGGGTTGACCTTAGTCGGCTGCAGCAGTGTCACAGCTGTGAAAGGAGATGAGGACGCAAGCTGGACCATGTTATGACTGATCGACCAGAAAATGTGATACAGACCAATAGTGACCGTTTAATGTTGATGAGGTAGCAGTTCTTATTGTAGGAATGGTAGAAGTAGTTGTCAAACACAGGTGTGACTAATAACATTAATCGTGGCTACCTTCAATTTAGCTGTGCCAGTTCCAGTTAAAGGATTTCTACATGCTGGTTAACTGGCAGCATTCATGGACAAATCCTTACTGGGACACCTAAATGGGACGGAGCAATCATTGAAGGGATCCATTGACATTTTGGGAAATACGCTTATTTACTTTCTTCCCAAAGGTTGCATGAGAAGATCTATACCACTTTCACATCTGAACAGTAAATATATAGCTGGTGCCAGCAGCCTGTTAGCTTAGCTTAGCATAAGGGAAAAGTTACCAAGTGACTCCAGAAAGTTAGTGCACCTGGCTAAGAAATAGGCACATAACCTCCCGTAAAAGGTCAAATTCTCGTTTTTGCACTTTGGTTTTTGTATAACGTGTCAATCAGTGAGATTTAGAGGTGCTGGTAGCTGGATTTTGTTACCAGTGGACATATCCAGACTAGCTGTTTCCCCCTGTTTCCAGTCTTTATGCTGAGCTAGGCTAACCAGCTGCTAGCTACAGCTACATGTTTACCGTACAGTCATGAGAGTGGTATCGATCTCCTCTTGGCAAGAGAGTAAATAAGTGTTTTCCCTTAAACTTTGAACTATTTCTTTTAATGGAGAAGAAGCAGAGTAGGAGTAGCCTACTGCTCTTAGTACCAGGATTAGTAGGAATACTAACAGTATAAGTAGTAGTAGCAATAATAGTAGTTGTTTTGGTAGTAAGAGTAGAAGCTGGCTTGAACCGTTTTAGTGTTCAGTTTAAGTTTCTAAATTAGTTTGTCTCAATCAGTTTATGGTCTACATGGCGTTGCCACTCTGCCAGGAAAAAACTGTGTGCAGATGCACAATTTAATATTATCTGGCACTGAAATGGTGAAGCTAAAAACAAAAAAGAAACTAAAAGACTGTATTCAATGCTGGCAAAAACATCGGCCTCTTTTTCAATCCAAAAAAACGTTATTGGTTATTATTATTAGGGTTTGAAGCACAAAGTCGTTTGGTCGTTTTGTGTTAACAGTAGATCTTCCTCTCTCTTTGTGTCCTGGCAGCCTGGGAACTATCAGCGCACTGTGAAGCGAACCGAAGATGCCTTCCAGGCCTGTAATGACATAGTGGCATGTTTCCAAGAGAGAGCTCGCGTGGAGAGGCAGTACGCCCAGCAGCTGAGTGAATGGAGCAACAAGTGGAAGCCAGTAGTGGACTCCAGTAAGTACTGTAGCTGCAACCCCAGCTAGCTGTGTCTACAACATGTAAACTGTGATCATAAAATCCCCTTTTTGTGATAAGAGGTGGTAATACGTACCTTTTAGTTCAATTTGCTGTTGCAAATATATCATACCATATATTATATATTAAAAAAATATTATAAATAAGTAATGGCTGCCATCAGAATTGTTTCTAATGTACAAAGACAATTTTAGGAATTTGGTCTTTGTCCGCCTCCGTCAGGTCCTCTATATGGATCTCTTATGAAGGCTTGGCAGTGTTTTCTGTCCTCCGCTGATCATCTGGCCTCCTTACATGCCTCCATCTGTCGCTCCCTGGTGTCGGAGGATGGAGACCGGGTCAGGACCTGGCAGAAGGACACCTTCCACAAGAAGTTATTTGGAGGCTTCAAGGAGTCCCAGGACATTGAGACGGGCTTTACTCGGGCTCAGAAGCCGTGGGCCAAACGACTTAAAAAGGTCTGAATTTTTCAGATTCGTGAGCCAGGTTCTGTTGGGTTTTTTTTTTTACACTGGATTATACTGATGATTAAAACACTGACATAAAATAGATGAATCCAGGCTTCACTTCTGGATGACAGAGTGACATTCAAAGACATAAAATGCCTGATAAATCCACAGAAGACCCATTAAGGTCCAAAATAAAAAAGCTTTTTGTCTTTTGTCTGCTACAGCATACATATATCGGCTCTGTAAATCCCTTTTCCTGTGTTCTCCTTTGAGAAAATATCAGAAAAAAAAAGAGAGAAATTCATATTTTATAATTTTTGGTTTCATGCTGACTTCCCTAGTTTTGCATTAATTCAACAGAATACCATGAGGTACCTGTCTACATAGAGAATTACCTTATTTTGATACAGCCAGTCAAGTGCACTTAGCTATTTAGTTAGCTTAGATAGCTAATTAGCTGCTAAGTTAGCTGCAGCACATTAAACAGCATGTAAACTTACCTGCAAATGTCCCTTGGGTCCAGTTAGATGTTGGTTTGGGCTTTACTCTTCAATACCACTAACGAGTGTGCACTTTAAAGATTAAACTGGATGTCACCTGAAATAAGGTACCAAGCGTCCCTCCTGGCCCACATTTAGACTGCTGCTTGTTAAGGGGTTTCAAAGTAAACATCACGCTCTTTCCTACAACTTCCTGATTCACATTAATTCAGTTCCACACATCCACCCAGTACAGTTACGGTCCCCTACTGTAGTCATAGCATTATTTCTTTTGGGGGGGAGTATTTTTCTGTGACATTCCCAACTCACATTTTCCCAACCAGGACTTGTGACCTGAACAGAGACCTTTAAGCAAGAAACCCACTTCTCAACAGTTTCTCCTATGCGTTCAAAAGCAATGAGCCACTCAAATCTGTGCTTTTCTGTGATTTGAGAGCAGCTAAGGACAAAAGGACATCCATCAAAAGCAGAATTACATATTTGCAGCAAAAAATACACAAGCCCCTTAGGGAATCAATACTTCATACATACTAAAAGTGATTGCAACATCACAAATACTCATTAAGTAAATGGCCTGAATTCAAAGTCTATATTTAGACCACAGAGGCCTAATGCATCACTACTTTATTCTGGGAATCAGCAAGATGCTTTTCAAAGCCAGGTGCATTTCAGTTTTCAAAATTAGCTACACAGGTTAAATTGCTTTTGAATTGACGAGATGGTTGTTGGTGTCAAGTAATATGTTTTGGGTCATCCACAGTTGGAGAAAGCCAGAATTGCATACCACAAAGTGAGCCGTAAGGAGCAGGCAGCCAAGGAGCGGGAGGCCCACGCTCAGGGAAACCCGGACGTTGCCATCGACAAACAGAAGAAGATCCAGGAGGAGAGAGAGCTGGCTCAACATGAGGCCGAGAAGGTAAGCAACATGTTTCATGACGTCGCTCTCATTTCTCACTGGGTGTTCATGATTTTCGACTGGGACTGCTCATCTGCTGAATGGACATGTTGTCTGTGATTAAATGGTAAGAGGATTTTTACCCAAAGCGTTTTACAAGGTTACAAGGCTCATTCACCCATTCACGCACACACACTCGGCTACCGTCGGTTTGTGGATTCGGCAGGGTGCTGGCCTCACCATCGGGAGCAATTTGGGGTTCAGTGTCTTGCCCAAGGACACTTTGACATGTGAACAGTGTGGAATATTTAATTCAGATTTGAAGTGAATTTCCAAGTGGAAAAAGAGTTGGGTCTCAACACTGCATTGAGATATAATATAATGTTTTTGTTTAGATATTTCAAATTCAGTTTTTTTCACATTTGCCTAGGGTTAGGGTTGGAGTCGGGTATTATACCTTTGTGAGTGTGTATGAATATGCAAATCCAATGAGACCCATTGAGTCCCTGAGCAGTGCGTGAAAGCATGCCTAAATGTTAACAGGTTCGGGCCCGCTATGAGAAAGTCCTGGAGGAGGTGAACCGCTACGCTCCACGCTACATGGAGGAGATGGAGTGCATCTTTGACCAATCGCAGGACGAGGAGCGTAAGAGGATTGTCTTCCTCAAACAGGCCTTTCTTTCCATCCACAAACACCTGGACATTACCAACAATGAGAGGTTTGTGTGGTGGCTGTGAAAAAAAACCTTATGTTGCTGTCTCTGCTGATAAGGTATAGATCCTTGTGTTAAACATGTAGAACAGAATTTTTTTCCGGTGTATGTTAAAATCAATCATTTGACTTACTTTAGCCCTAATTAAATGCTGTTCCAACACACATGGCATGTTTCTCAGTGACTCACATCTACTCTAATAAAGGAAATAATAGCAAAGACAACAACTTAATTACTTTATAAAATCTGCAGGGGCCACAGGGGAATATGGGGTAGCTGAGAGAAATTATATACTCCATTTATCTGCTTAATTTTTGGGTAACACTAACTTACTTAAATTGCTCTGTATGGCAGTGCAAGCAGATTATGTGCCAATTAGCAATTTAAATAAACTTAAGTTACAGTATAACCATCAGAGAAACATCGGCAGGTTAAATTAAAAGGAATTCCATGTCATTAACTATACAGCTGCCGTAAAGTATTCGACCTCCTACATTCCTGCATGTTGTGTTTATTATATCATGCTCATTTGCAATGCATTATAAAGCCTTATGAGCACCATTTCAAGTACATTTAATCTTAGGCTGCCATTTTAATATAGAACATAACAATGTTGACGAAGAAAACATTTAAACTTAACAGAAATGTGAAGCATTTGTTAAATTGATTTTTTGGTTCTTTTGGCTCAAATAACACAAATTATTTGACAAGTCAAAGTATTCAGCATAAAAGCTAAATCACTTTTCTCGGTTGGTATTTAGGGATGTCAGACTGTTCTTTTTGAAACTAGAATAAACTAATGTTGCTGGTTTCTACTGAAAATTGTATATGCAAAATGTCTTAACATTTAGGTTGAAGTTGAAGCACTGAAAGGGTTTGAAGTGTCGGTTGAGGTGTAAGTGCTAAAATGTTGCGTTAACAGTTGACTAGTTGAGAGCTTAAAACAGGTGAACTGCAGCTGAAATGTCAGTCAATGTCTAAACAATAAAAGCAGTTGAAATGTCAGTTGAAGTGAAAATTGTCGTTGAAAGCGAAAGCAGTTGAAATGTCACTTGAACTGTAAACTATAAACTACAAACTTGAAATTAAAGTTTCAAAAGTAGTTAAAGTTTAAGCTCCAGAAATAGTTATAGCGTGTGCACTGTAAATAAGTGAAGTGTCAGTTGATAATATATGAGCAGTGATATCAGTTGAAGTAATGGACAATGATTTACATTTCTGTGTTGTTATGGGTCAGTATTGACTGGTTCATGCAGACATGTCTAGTGCAGCTCTGCATTGGTTTGCCACTGCTAAAATATGTATCACTCTTATTTTGGCTTATCTTATTTATTCTCCACCTCCTATTTAGCGTGAGGGCTGTGTATGATGAGCTCCATAACACCCTGATGGCCATCGATGAGCACGAGGACCTTCGCTGGTGGAAAAACACCCACGGGCCCGGCATGCCCACCGACTGGCCTCACTTCCAGGTATTTCAGTCTTTGTCCATCTCCAGTCATTTCTATTACTCAAACTGAGGGTCAATTCTTCTTATTTTAATTCACATTATTTTGTTCAAATGTTTGCTAGGAATGGACGCCCGAGAAGAAACCCAAAAAAGGGAAGAAAGAAGTAGAAACGAAAGGAACAATAGAGAGAAGGTGAGTAAATGTATTCCAAAGGAAAGTGTTTGTGTTTTTACAATGATCTGATGCCGTGTAGCTGCTAATGTTTGGCTGATCATACATCCATCTCTGTCTGACATCGGTCCCTCTGTCTCTTCTTTTTGTGTCTGTCTCTTTCTCGTCTTCTAGTGTGATGATTGGAGGAGTTAGAGTACGAGCTCTATATGATTACGTTGGCCAGGAGACAGATGAACTGTCATTTAAAGCAGGTAGACATATACGTACCATCCTACAAAACGTATTGAACAGCACTGTGTATACATAGCATTAACTAGAAAACAGTATATAAACAGAAGTATATTATTGTGTGAAATTGTCGAAATTTGGTAAAGTATCTATTTATGTTTTAAATGCCAAAGTTTTGTCTCTTCTATTGACTTTTATACTTTTAGGGCTGAAAACATAAGTTGATTAATTGAGTAGATGATCAGCAGAAAATTAATCAGCTACTAGTTTGATAATCATTTTAAGTAATGTTTTAAGCAAAAGTGCCAACAATTCACTGGTTCTGACTTCTCAAATGTGAATATCTGTTTTGTAACATATAGTTCAAAATATTAATCGAGAAAAGAATCGGCAGAGTAGTCGTTCGGGAAAACACTTGTTAGTTGCATTTCTAATTTAAATAAAATAGCAGACATTTTTCATTACAAAGAAGAAATGGCTTTGTCTCCCTGCAGGTGAGGAGTTTTTGAAGATCGAGGATGAGGATGATCAGGGCTGGTGTCGGGGGATGAAGGACGAGGGGTGGGAGGGGCTTTACCCAGCCAACTATGTTGAGGTGGTGTAGTTGGACGCATCTAGACTGAAAATGAGAGATCGTGTTATATCACATGCTTCATTTCACTGTGTAAAGTCACACCCTGGTGAAACTTCTAAACGTCAGAAGCATAAAACCAATGCTGTAAAGAACAACACAAAATAGCTGTTAGCCAAAGACCTGGTTTGTAATGAGAGTATGATCGCGCTTCGGTGGATATTTTATCTTACAGAGATTTTAAAAAACTACCCAGGTTGTGTAATCTCTTGAAGGATTTTGACAAATGTTTTAATATATACAGTATGCATAGACCACTTGTATTGAAGCCATACGATAATATAAACAATGCTTTAATGCAGAAAAAGGTATAAAAAGCTGCTCTTAAGGTACACAATATAACTAGCCATTTGGTGCTGAAATTGCATTACAGGACTGCTATTTTGTTTGAGCTGTTTTTATTTTTTTGCACCTCAACACATGCTAATAAAATGCTCACAAAGCCTCTCAACATATGAAGAAAGTGATGCTAATACTGTGATTATAATTCATAACTATATAGATAACTATATGACCTATATTGCTCTTCTGTTTTTATGGTTTAAAGGAACAGTTAAAAAAAAATTAGGAGTGTGGTTGTATACTGTCAAATACACAATGAGATGGGATGATTGATAGCAGTTTCATCTCAATGTGTAATGTACAGGGGGAAACTGCTAGCCTAGAAGCATCAACACACATTACGGGAACTCCAATGCTGTCTTATGTGGAAACTTGTATTTACTTAAAGCGGCTATAATCAATATTGTTATTTCACAAACTTATGTTGTGACACTTATGTGAAACGTTTCACATGTAGTGTTGAGACCACAGAGCAATAACACCCGAATTTGCAGTTAACCTCGGCTCTATGGAGCTTCTAAGGATATTTTAGCACATTGTTTTGGTTTTCTGGCCCGCAACCTTTTGGTTCAGTCACAAAGCTCTAAAAACCCACTGCACACTACCTGCTCAGCACCAAACATCAGACAGATAGAGTTAGGAACTAGCTAGTGACCAAAGAGGAGCATTTAGCAGCTAAAGCAACTGATATTTCCCTCAGGAGTTGGTGGAGACCATAAAGAGAGCTAAAAGAGAGAATGAATATTGGACTTACATTAATCAGGTGGCCAGAAACCCGGACTCCAAGTGAATGCTAATGTTGCTCCGTAACTGCTGGATGTGTTTACTAACAGGTTTTCCATATCAACTTAAAAGATGAGAATATGGCAGTGTTGTTCAGTTAGAAAGTCAGTTATTTTACGTTTAACACATGCAGAAATATACATTTAAAAACAAGGCTATGGCCACCAAAGATACTGATTGGTTGGCAGGTTCATGTTATAATATTATACTGGGAAAGCTCCAATATAATATTAGACTGCCGGTAATTATAAGTCAAGTCAATTTTATTTATATAGCCCAATATCACAAATCACAAATTTGCCTCAAGGGGCTTTACAATCTGTACAGCACAACAACAATACTTATTCTTCTATGCTAAATCACAAAAATATTTAAACATAACCTCCTTTTTTCCTTTGGTAAGAGGCCATGGTATAATCACAATAACGCACTCTGAGGTACTCATTTAGAGAATAATGGACTTGGCAGAGGATGTGGCCTTTGCCTCCCCTTAATTAATAATTTTCTTGTAGTGGGACAGTGAATTATCACTTATATGACACTTAAATATGACAGCCTTGTAGTTCTGCATAGTTTGGGGTGGCTGAGGCTCAGAAGGAAGAGCAGGGTGTCCATTAATTTCAGGGTTGGTGGTTCAAACCTCAAAATTGCTGCTCCAACCCAGGCCACTGCCTTGCATGACAACACCACCACCATCAAGCTGTATGAATGTGTGAATTAGAGGCAAATTGTAAAGCATTTTGTCCGCTAACTTGGACAAGTGCTATATACATGAAAGTGCAGTCCATCTTATTATTTTTTCAGTTTTGATGGAGTGAGGCTAAGAGTTCCTCCCTTTTTCCCTAAGCATCAAGTTGCCTTTGAACAAACATGGCCCAGGTCCAAACACGTCCCAGATGTAAGGCTATTTCTGCACAGAGTGTTTCCGAGATGAAACTGATATTGCTCTTCTTCATCAGATTCTCAGTTTGATGCCAAACATTTAAGTTGCTTAGCATGTCACTGTTCCTTTAAGATAAGTACTGGGGAACAAATAGTTTTCCTGTCTGTCTGTAATATCTAATCATCTGTTGCTTTGCTGTATGTATGGCGCTTATCATGGAGAGCATCTTTACCAAAGTAAGGAAACAGCTTCCAGAAACTGCTGGGTTTGCCTTGTCCTTGTCCTTAGCTTTGTTCAGTATCTGTGTATGTTCTGTGGGTCTTTCTTTGTCATGTATAAACTATGCATTTGTTTTTGCATATTGCCTGCCTTTTGGAAATAAAATTTGAAACTGTTACAAAAACAAAATAAGTATAATTGAATTTAGCATGGAAAGAATGAACGTGTGTGTGTGTGTGTGTGTGTGTGAGTGATGGAGAGAGAGAGCGACAGGGAGAGATTGTTGTATATGTGCGTGTCTGAGTTTGTGAATCACTATGCCATCATCCCCTGGAGTCCTGAACTCCTGCCTGTGGATGTTATTACATGTGCAGAGCTGTCAGCTATCACACACACACACACACACACAGTCACAGTCACAGCAACAGTCACTTTTAAGCCTCGTGTCCGTGTCAGGAAGACTGTGCGGGTCAAACGCTGCTCTTTATCTTGATGATGCCACCACAGAGTCAGATGCAGCCTGACATCAACACATGGCCATCAGCCAAGCAAACTGTCTCACACCAGTGTTTACTGTACGTTTGAGCCAGCTGATAGCAAGAAGTGCAATGCAATGATAATATTATTACGCTCTACACATAGGCTACACACACACACACACACACACACACAGTGTGAGGGAGTTTTGCAGTAAAAACAAGCAGACAGGAGTATGTAGGAATGTCTGTTTCCAGGGGTAATGGAGCTAATGATGTCACCTTGGAACAAATTTCCTCACTTGATGACAGTTTTGTTGCTTGAAGCAGACTGATCTCGTATCACAAAGACAGTCATGGCTGAGCTCTCACACCCTCCCCTCTGCAGCATATAACATTTCTGACAAAGTACTGGAGAACATTCAAAATATGGAGAAATAAAAGTATACTGAAAACAGGCGCTTTAATCTATTTCATCAAGTATTTTGATAGTCACAGAAAGTAGGTAATATTTTTGGTTGGACTAGCTAGTAATAAAAATATTCAGATCCTTTTGTAGAGTAAAAATAACTGTAGTACAATAGAGAAATACTCCATTACAAGTCCTGCATTTCAAATTTTACCTTGAATAACTGATTTTTTTACCACGTGGGAGCGCGGGAACAGTTGCTTACTTACACACCCAGCAGTTATGGAGCAATGTTATCATTCATGTAGAGTCGGGTTTCTTGCCACCTGATGAATGTAGCTCCAGTATCCACTCTCTTTTAGCTTAGTGTTTGGTCTCCACTGCTGAGGGAAATATATGGCTCTTTAGCTGCTAAATGCACCATTTTGCTCACCAGTTAGTCTCTAACTGTGTCTGTCTGCTGTCTGGTGCTGAGCTGGTAGTGCAGCAGCAGCCTGCTGCAGCCGCAAACCTCACTTTGTTTAAAGTTGTGGGCCGGGCAGCTAAACAATGAGCTGAAACTCACTATACAGTTCTGTAAAGCCGAGGGTAGCTGGAGATTTAGGTGATAGTTCTGTGTAGGTTCATCACTACAAGAGATCCCTTTCACACTATTATCACATATTAGTATACAAATATAAATTAAAGGGCTTTATAGCTGCAGAATGGCACTTTCAGAATGTTCTATTCTGTTATTCTTACTGCGATATAAATGGGTAAGCAGTTTTTTTATGTTGTAAAAGAGCTAGTATTTAACTACTTTATACTGTTTTACACAATTTAACCTTAATGTTTTGTTTCATGACTTTTCCTAATTTTATGGAAATTGCATTTTAACATGATTTTGAACTGATGACATGTTTCAGACGTCCGCTGCAGAAAATGAGCCATTACTTCTGGTCTCAGAGAACACAACCTGCCATGGATCTTCGATGCCCTATATCTGTGATTGGTGTGGAGAGTACCGTTTTCGCAGCACCACCCTCCCAAAATAGGAGTCCTTTTTGTTATGAATATATATTTCTAACAAAAATGGTAATTTATTTGTTCATACATAGCCAACATAGAATAACAAACATGAACCATTTCCTTACTTGGTGTAATAACAATGCTTTATGGTTATTTCAGCATTTTGTCAGCTTCAGCAAATGTGCACCCCAGTTTGGGTCAAAGGGAAGGATTACCACTTCGAGACTTTTCTGCATATTGGGTTTTAAGAAGAATAAAAGAAAAAAATATTTGAAGGGAAAAAAATAGTTGCATTTGCAATTATTATTTATTACGCATAGAGCAGTGGGGTCTGCGGGACCCCCAAACAACGAGGAAGTAAAGCTAACGTCAACAAAACAAGAGTTAATTATAACAAGTCATCATATTTTATAAGATGGTCATATGTTTTGCAATTCTTAATCTAAAAAGTAACACATCACAGCTGTCATATAATACCATTGAAAATTAAATAAGAAGTTGCTTCTAGATGGAAAAACTAAAGCATGAGGACCACGACATTTTATTTAGAGTGCGTAGTTGGCGTCCCACCACCTGTCAGTTTATCTACTAACTGAAAAGAACAATAATTTGTCCTTCATAGATCTTTATGGATCATCCCTGGTGCTCCACTGTTCCATTTTTGCATACCCTGACTGTACATTTATGGGGAATGACAAACCGAGTCCGTTGTTTCCCGCGGTGAAGTGTTCTGCCAGGTCGGTTATGGAGTAGACTGTATTTTGTCTTGGCTTTGGTCCACCGAATCTTTTATAAGATATAGGTTATTACCAGTAAATAAATACACTGGCAGTCCTGAGAGATCACACTCATCTTTACCGAAGGAAAGTTGAGTCTTTCAGGACAAAAGTGACCCTCATTCACACTTAATAAATGTAAAAAAAATGATGTAAACACACATGACGAGGAACAAATGATGTGAAAGTCATGAGCTCTCTAGACATTTTATTTGGCGGCTTCACCTGTGGGCCACTTTAGATTCAACACGGAAGCTTGTAATTGGTGGTGCAGAAATGTGCTCTGCATCCAGGGCTCAGTGTCTTTTTCTGTCACATTAGAGGAAGAGCTGAAAGGTAGCAAGTTGTTTATATGCTTCAATCGTTTTACAAGGGAACAATGAAAGGGTGAGAGCAACACTGAAAGAAAGAGGCTTTCACAATTTCTTTTAGTTCTGACATGCTCTGTTAACATCCATTTTGACTTTCACTCTTCCAATCACACTTTTCAGAGTGGAATTGGTCGCCCCTCACCAAACACCACTCTGAACTCTGCCTATTTACATTCATTAGCACAAGCTCATTTCATACTGTAGGTGGAATGTAAACACACAGCCCTTAATTTTGTCAGAACAATAATGAATGGAAACAGTTCATTTGCATGCTAATAACCTCATGATATCCCATTTGATGCCAATGAGCTTTCAAATATAAACAGTTTTAGCTCTTGATCTCAGTGAGGTCAGCTTGTGCACACCCACTCTCATTGCAGCACTGGCCCCTTAAACCTAGCCTTGTTCACCACATACGACTTTCTGATTGCTCATGAACCCAAAACATATTGCTGTTTTTGTTGACATTTCTCAATCATCGACGGCTTTACTGCTAATGTCAGTGGTTACCACTCAAGCCACATTTTGTTTGCGTCCTGGGACAGAAGACAACTAGCCTGGTGTTCTCCTGTTCTCCAGCAGAGTGTGCTAAAAGATCAGCGGCGCAACCCTCAGCAGGCCCGTCTTGAGGAGAAATATGCACGCTGGGGTGGCAGCATAATGGGAAAATGTCTTTATTCCCGCATCTCTCATGTGGTGACAGGCAGAACTTTAGGTTGCCATGGAGAGAGCTGCTGAAACAGGGCCATAATTAACAGAGCCACAGAACTTGGTTCAATGACTCATTATTTCGAGAAGTTAATGAGGAAATCACATAGCTCCTCGAAGGCAAATGACTCTGTATGTGTATAATGTACATATAATAAATGTCACATCATGAGGTGAATATTACTGTACACCTCTGCAGCCGGTTCTGCAGGGCTAATGATGACCATGTGATCTGCCCCCATACAGTCTAGTCGATAACTGGATGTGTTTCTGTGTATGTGAGACTGTGTGTGTGTGTGTGTGTGTGTGTGTTTGCATGCTCGGGTGGGTGCATTAGTATGTGTGTTTGAGTGTGTTGAGGGAATGACTCACCTTCTTGTCAGGGAGACACAAAACATATGAACATTTTCCCAGGCTGTCACAAACACACTAAACACACACACACACACACACACTCCCTAGCTCCTTGCTCCAGATGCACTTTGGCGTCTCTCTCTCTCTCGCCTTTTCTGTCTCTTTCCCCCTTTCTCTCCATAAGCTCAGGCTGCCCTGGGGAGGCTCCTGTCATAGCTAAGGGCCAACAGTGGGTCTGCTTGGGGGTTCACAGAGTAGCTAAGAACACAGGAAAAGGCGCCCAACCACCTGTAGACCTGCCAAGAGCACTTAAGCACAAACCGTCTCTCACAATTTGTCTGAAGGATGTCTGGAAAATCCCACTTTACTCTCTTGCTTAAACAACACTAAGACCACAGGCGGGGGATGCTCCCCATGGAAATGCAGAGGCAAGGTAGCGGCTAGAATGCCAAAGGTGCAAGGAGTCACAAGAGCAGAGCAGGGCACAGCGAGCAGGCCAAGGCCTGGGGTACGACCCTCAGCCCCTCTGCCTGCAGGGGCCAGACTCATCTGCATCCGGCAACAGGGTCAACCAAGGAGAGAGGTAAGACCGCCTCTCTTGGCCTCTGCATGCATTTCATTTTAAATTGCCCAAAAATAATAAGCAATCAAGAAAATGGGTATTCTCGCATTTCAATTAGCCTAATTAAAGAGAGGGCAGCGGGCTACTCAGAAGAATGGCAAGCACTACATTGTGTATTTGTAGGTGAATGTGTGTGTGAGTGAGAGAGCCAGAGACTCTCCAAGGGGTTTAGCTGGAACACTGCATCAGCAGTCAGAATGAGAAATTAACCATTTGCTTTCTTCCCTCCACAGCCTGAAGCAGATACACAATCTGGTCAGATTGGCTGCCAGAGAAGATTCAGAATCACGCGGCGGCTCCATCAGTCCATCATCGCTCATTTATAATTCTGACTCTGTGGTCTGAATCATCCAGTTATTCAGTATATATAGCAATACTTGCCGCATGTGAGCTTATCTCTAACTGTCCTCAGTGAGACAAATGTGGTATCTGTTCATGTGTTTATTTTTTTTTTTAATTGTATGGATGTGAAGGAGATGCTGGCAGTGAAAGAGTCAAGCGTAAGTTCAGTATCCAGTCTGACAGTGAGAGCCAGATGGTCATGTAGAGCACTTACAGTGACATGGGCCTACACAGCTCCCCCTGCTGGAACATACACATACCCCCCCCCCCCCACACACACACACAACCCCATCAATACCCACACACATATCTCATTTGTATGCAAAAGCACACATGAACATCTCTGGCAGATTAGAGTGTTTGTGATTCCCAGGTCATTTGCCCATCTATCCCCCATCCCTCCCCCTCCTCTCAATTCCTCGCTCCTCCCCTTTTCATTTCCCTCGGTCTCAGTCTGATGGCCAGAGTTAATTGGCTGCTGTCTAATTGCTGCTCATTAGCTTGAGTAACCAAACATGTGAGGCGTGAAAAAACAAAACCTTCCTCCGGCTCACGCTTGGCTCTGTGCTGTGTTTTTGTAAATTCCCTTTCCAAGTCATCCTCGCCCCACCCTCCCTCCGTGGCTTTCTGCGCATTACCTGCCTTTGTTTGTCACCTCATCTTTCAATGTGTCGCTTCACTCACTCTGAAATGGAAAACATCTGAAAGACAGAGATGAGCAAGTTCAGTGCCAAACCAAATGAACACAACATTTTCACAACCTTTAAACTCAAACATTACCTTGTGTGCTGGTTTTCTACACTGTATTGGTATCTACTCAATGTCAAAATGTTCGTTGTGTAATCTTCTGTCACTTTACATGTAATGCATATAATGTGCAAACAAGCTCATACGCACTGGAACAGGCATATGTATTGTTTCACACACATCCTAGAAATCCTCATAATGCATGCAAACACCCACCCACATGTGCAGACATACACATCAGAGAGGCCAGCCTCCTCGCCCACACCCGTTGGCATTTGGCAGGTTCTCTATATTTGGGTAGTGCCCCTCCTATGAGCCTAGCCTTCTCAGCTCCCCTCCCTATTTAATCTATCTTAGAAAAACCTCAGGGGTTTAATTCCTCTCTCAAGGCAAAGTGCTTTGCTGGCATGGCAGCCAAATCCATACACAAGGAGTGCATCAAGCTTAAAAGTGGACATCTCAACAGCGGAGCAGTTTAGTCAGAGTGACATGAAATATAGACCATCGTGTGTTACTGTAGAACAAGAAAGAAAGAACAAAAATTTGCCCAGGGATGCTGCTGTCCACAGGGGGATGTGGAGGACTGTGGTGAGAAACACTAGAAGGAGTGAGGAGAATTACGCAATACTCGTAAATGCACACACACACACACACACACACTCCTACCCACTTGTAAACCTTGTGATATGCCAAGAAAATTATTTACTACTCAAGAGCAGGCCCTAAATGATTCGATTAGTCTCCTGGCTCCTCTAGTGCCAAGAGACAGGATGGGATGAGACATTGCTAAAGTTAGAGATACAACACAAGAAATGACGGAACAGTAAATATAAGTCAGAAAAAAAAGAAAAAAAGGAATGTACATCTCAAAATAGCACTAAAACCAACTTCACCAGCCCCCAACATGGCCTATAGTGAGTCAGACCCTTTTCTCCCACCATACAAACTGAAGTTTGCAGCCCCCCAAATATTCATAACAAACAAAATCATTCACTGAGACAAACATTTATTTCATCCAGTCAGAAGGGACGCTAATACACAGATTTAAAAGCAGCTGTAATCTATACTTTCATGTTAACAACGCATCAAAAGAAAATGTGAAAACTATGCGAAAGGTGTGTCCAGTACTATCACCTGAATCTGCAGCTCCCTGCTTTACAGTGAGTTTCAGCTCATTGTTTAGCTGTCCGGCCACAACTTTACTGTTTTGGTTCACTCGCCCTGCTCTCATAGCAATGTTTGTGGCTGCTGTTTTCAGAGGAAAAAAAACCTCACTGTGCACTACCTGCTCAGCACCAGACAGACACCGTTAGAGACTAGCTGGGGAACATATAGCAGCTAAAGAGCCAGATATTTCCCTCAGGATTTAATTAGGACCAAAAACAGAGTTAAAAGTGAGTGAATATTGGATTTGTGTTTCTGAACACCATTCATCAGCTGTTCAGAAACACGACTCCAAATGAAGGATAATGTTGCTCCAAAAAAAAAAAATAAAAAAAAAAAAAAAAAAAAAAAAAAAAAAAAAAAAAAAGCTCTATTAACTTAAAACGCAATGTTGTCTTCATAACTTGTTTCTGCTGGCCCCAAATGATCAAAAAAATCTGTTATAAGTTTAAGATAAAATAAAGAAATGCCAGAATAAATAGGTAAATTATGAGTTTAACTAGAAACTTGTATTAACTTATTTCTTTGGCCACTTGGGTGCAGCAAAAAAACAAAATCTCGCTGGCAAACTGGCTTATTTACACATCCAGCGGATCCAGAGCATCATTAGCATTCATTTGGAGAGTTTCTGGCCTCCTGGCAAGTGTAAATGCAATAGTCACTCAACTTTTAGTTCTGGTTCTCTCTCCACAAACTCCTGAAGGAAATATCTGGCTCTTTAGCTGCATGCTCCACTATGCTCACCAGCTAGTCGCTTACTTTGTTTGTTCTTTTTTGCTGGGCAGGTAGTGTAGACACTGGGTTTATCAACAGCTGCCTGCTGCGGCTGAAAACGATGCTATGAGAGTGGTGAGCGTGAACCAAAACAATACAGTTGCAGGCCAGAAAACCAAATCAGTGAGCTGAAATTAGCTATAAAGCTCTCTAGAGATGAGGGGAACTGCAGAGTTGGGTGATAAATCCCCGTGGGTTCATCGCTACCAGCGACCCCTTTCAACAAGCAGCCTTTGTATTCCATTGATAAAAATAAAAATTGTTTTAGCTGCTTTGAGGTAAAAATGAACAAATAGGGGTACAGAATAAAAACATGATTGTAAAAGAATAAACTAATTACGGGAAATTCTTAACATTTCAGGATAAAAGCAAACTGGTGAGTTCAAGATTTTCAGGTCCCTTCAGATCCTCAGTTTAGTTTTAGGAGGACAGGAACTCAGGGCTGTCTCACCAAATGTATCAGGCTCACTCAGGGAAGGCAGGACTCAAGAGCAGATTCTAGACAGCTGGTAGGAGTTTGGAAAAAAACAACTTTACTGGCAGAAGTGTCCCAAAAACATCAGGGAAAGGCAGGGTCAAATCCAGAAACAAGGTCAAAAAGTAAGCAGGAATATCAGGAAACTAGAATGCTGTAACTCTCACAGAAAAAGGTAAGACAAACTGGCGACAGACAAGGGGCGCACACGGACTAAATACACAAGGGAGGCAATTAGGGACAGGTTGGTTCAATCAGGCAATCACCCAGGCGGGAGACACATGAGGGCAGGGAGTATCTGAAACGAGAGAGACAAGGGTGAGTCTGACAGATACCAACAATAAACTAAATAAGTGAACAAGGAAACACATAACTTAACTAGAGCTGAGATGTGACAAAATGTGCTTCTTGTAAATGTCCAACTTGGACACAAAATTCAACAATGCAAGCCTGTCTGTATACCCATCACACAGAACCCCCGGTGCTCAAAAATCACGTTGTAAAAACACACGGGCAACAGATTTTGACAGTTCTCAGAAAGAGCACGCTGCCTCAGACGCAGTTGGTTACCAAAACTCCATGTACTTTCCTCCACACTTGCAGCCCCATTGACCTCAGAAGTAGCAGCTTGAGTAAGACTCTTCTGAAAACCTCAGTCACTCCTGCCACTGGGGTTCACTAGAGGACTTCGCGGTTCCTGACCTTAACACATACCGCATACGGGGCCTGTCCAAACTGCTCCAGGCAAAGGGCAGGGAGGTTGGGAAAACCCCCAAAGAGCCTGGCCGAGAGACTGGACTGACCTCTCTAAGTTTGCTGGGGGGGTTCTCTGCCAGATGCTGTGACTGTGCTGGCTGGTGATGCTGCACAGAGGAGACGATACTGAGTCTTCTTCCACTGAAGGAATCAGATGAAAGAAAGAACCCAAAGAAAGAGAGAAAAATAAATAAATTAGGCAAAAGGAGCAAATGGAATCCTCTGATGAGAAAATAAAGTGGGTGATGGCAGTGGCTGATGGGTGAGGGGGAGTCACGACAAAGACAATGAAGAGCAACAGAAGAAAGAGAGAGACAGCTAGAGAAAGAGACAGAGAGAGAGGTGGGCGATTGGTCCTATGAGAGAGTTGTCATGGTAACAAGTGATCATGATGAGGTTGAGCATGATCAGAGACGACTTTTGGAAAGAAAGTGCAAATACATACTACAGAAGATTCATAATTACATTAGACATGAAATGCCAATACAGGCCAGTATGACTGCAACATGTGATGGAAACTAATTCAAAAGTTTATTTTTGCAGTTAAGTTTTAAACTTTAAATTTAACAAACAACTATTTAATTTACATTGGATTAAGCTGAAGTACAGCAAATCAACTCTCAAGGGAAATATTGTTTCATTAATAAACAAAGGCGGTTTCATAAATTAAGTGGGTTGTTTGTGCTACTCTTAATTGCAAAATGATATGGCTGCATGTCCAATTATATTACATTAGGTAAACATATTTTGTCCTAAAAAGAGTTACAGGTTGAATCCAGTGTCTGTAGTGTGTGCAGAATGCCTTTCTGAACCCTGGTCTTCAAGATCCCACTTGACCTCTCATGTGCAATGACTTGACATTGCACACCAAATTTTCGTGAACTATGGAGTGGGATGACTTCCTGTATGTCATGGATGCCATACACATCCATGACAAAAAAAACAAAATCCCTAAAAATTCCACACCAACACTGTCTCCTAGACATTACATTTATATACTACTAATTTGCATCAGCAAATTTTGAACATGTTGTGTTTTTTATCAACACAATTAGGATATATTCTTAATTAGCAATTTCTGGCAAGTCACAAAATGTCGATACTTCCCTCCCCTGAAAAACATTGCCGTGGAAAATAGGGCAGCAATTAAGTGAGTGAATTTCCTACATACTGGTAAGAGACATAACATTACATATACAAATACTTAGTCTTTGAATTGTCACAAACATGACCCATATTTAAAGCTTTGAGTTGTGACCATTGCTGCTGTTTGCCAAAGCAGTTTGTCCGTATTTTGGCAGTTGCTCACGTGCTTTTTAAATGTGTTCCTCTGAATAAAATTAAATACATTCGTATATGTTTGTGTCCCATGCACTTGCAACTTGGACACTATACAGTCTCTTTGGACATACAGTTGTTCCACTCCCCCCTAATTAGCCTTGGATGGACCTGGGCAAACCCTCCACATACACTTGCAAAAGGAGGAGGAGTAGATGGGACAAGGATGTAGTGGCTTGTCGCAACAAACACAGCAAGGTAGCTCATTTGGCAGCTTGTTTACAACCTTGATCGTCTGACCGTTTTAGCGATGTTCTGCTTGGTTCTAAGATGTCAGCAATAACTTTGGTGAGAACAGTGTTATCATAACTGATAGAAATGATTGCCAGAGTTACGAAAATAATATTCAGTTGTATGTATGTATATACTGTTGCTTGCTTTTAACTCTTTGTTGGACAGCACCCTGCCTTATTGTTTTGCCACAGGACTTTGCTTGGCAGGAGTTGAATTCTACCTATGTTCTGTTTCGCTGGTGCTGCTGAGAAGGTAAAACCTGGTGAGCTATGGGCAACTTTGAATGTCTGTCCCCTTTGGCAAGACAAGACAGAGCAGACACACAAATACACTACTTTTAAAGTGATGTCTGTGTCTCTCTCGTCTGTCTTGCCTTGCCAAGAGGGACAACCCCCCTCTTCTTCTGGTGAGAGACATAGTCTTCTTGAGTTTGGGAACGTGGCTGAATTAGGTGAAAACTATACTGCAGAAAAGTATGGAAATTTACCCAACCAAAAGGGGCAACTGGTTGAGTGGATTGACTGTCTTGTAGTCTGCCTCAACAGTTTATTCATCTCCAAGTGATAAGGGTGGTACATATTAGCAACTTCAAAGCATGACAATAGGTGACAAACCTACAAAAGAGTGAAGCCAGAGAAGAGGATGAGTGGACTGATTGTCTCGCTCTATTGCTGTAATTGAAGCATAGCAAGCAAGTCTCAATGTACAGGAGGCTACCAGTACCTACCAAAGTAAAAAAAAAAAGGAGAAGTCCTGCCTTGTGTTGGGTTGATGTTGGTGGTAGCTGCTCAAAATGTGAGGAACTTGGAGAGCTGATGAGGTGTACCCATACCAGCTAGAGCTCAGATAATAAAAATATCTTGATTTTTCAACGCCTGCAATTGTCCCAGCTGATACAATGGGTTGTCATGGGTCTCTGTGCAGAATCTACTGTCTCTATTATATGTCAATAAGTGTTTTTTCACCCTTGAATTGCTCAACAGCAGAGTTGGACGAGGGCAAGAGAAGATGAACAGAAGAATAATGAGGCCACAGCCAATCAAAAGAGCCATGGTCCAGTGCACATACTGTAGGCCTAGGGAAGAAGCTTATTATTACAACAAATTCTGGAAGAACAGAACCTACCCGCTGACCCTGCTGAGGTGAGGTGATTGGGGTAATAAACTACAGTGGGTCCCTCGGGCTGATGCCACCCGACATGATGTATGTGAATGGTGATTTGAGCAACCCTGGATTTATGGAGTTAGCTTATCATGACGTCTCAACCTTTGTCAATGAAGAGGAAACCCCCCTGAGATGAGTCACAGCAGAGTCCAGTGGCAGCTGGAAAAGCCTAACTAACCAGGGCATCCCCCCACTGTATTTTTTTCCATGGATCATGGCTTTCTTCTGCTTCGTGAAGGTAAAGCATTTCTGTGGTGTCTACAGTGTATTTGAGACTTTTGTACCCTGACTTTAGCCTTTAAAGCAATGCATCTATCAGGCAATGGAAATGTGAACTTAGTAAATCTTCCTACAGCAAACTGAAATATGCATAAGCTTGTTAATCAACCCGCCACATTTCTTTGTTCTTTCACCTCTGTTTAGTTTTGACAAATTGTGATTTGAACAATGCATTGCATTAGGAGAGAAACAAACAAGAGACTTGGAGCAAGCTAACCTCCTTCCAAAATATGACGTTATATCCATTATGAATATTCATGCAAACATAACTTCTGGTTAATCAGATTTTGAAAAACACATTTTAAAGTCACTAAGTCACTTTTCAGTTTCTGTATTACAGTTCTATTAACACAGAGTTTTCTTCTTTCTTTAAAGTCGGAGTCTTACGCATAGCAAAAGACTTCCAGCAGCTCTGTTCACAATGCCCAAAGAAATATCAAATAATGAAGAGGACACAGCCCGATACCATTGTAATTATTAGACGATAAATGTAATTTTCAATAATCAATTCTGACTGAAATGTGCCGATGGACCCATTTTTTACTTAAATGTTATAAAACAACATCGTCAAACCCACAGTCTGTGTGGTCAATTAGGTAACAGTTTCTGCCTTCAAATGGGGTCGTGTTTCCCATGTTCACAGAAAGAGTACATATCAACGCCCCCCTCTTGTGGTATTCAAGACCTCGTAAATGACATTTTTCTGAAAGCTCAGCGTTTCAACAAGAGAACAACAAGGAGTCTTTTGGCGTCCATGTTGCTGTTGCCTAGCAGCGTTGTCCTCACGACTTACTTTAACGCCAAGAATATCGTGTACGCGACTTCCCATATTGTAACCACAGGCTCACGAGTTCCATTTGAAGGCAGCAAGTGTAATAGCTTAACTATCTCAAGAAGAGAAAGTTCAGGACACAAGAGACCGTGTAACAATGAGATCTGCCCTCCCACGGTCCCACGTCAGGACCTGCATGAGGTCCATAATCTATGTCAGCGTGAGATCTGAGCTGTGGCACCCCTCACTGGCAATTAAGATACAACAAAAAAACTAAGATTATTAGTCACCAGAAACTGTCAAACCTGCGTTTATCAACAATATTTCTGGGGACACTATGTGAAAATATATGTTGGATGTGATACATTTTGAGGTACAAAGCTTGGAGGAAACATTGGCGGAAACACTGGCTTCCTTTAGCACTATTGTCTTATACAGTGGAAAATAAGCTTGTAACAAATTTTCTGACTTTGCTATTCCTAAAAACATCACATTAAAATTCTGACTCAGACACATTTTGTCCTATCGAGTTAACACCCAGGGTTTTAGTCACTCTTAATCTCTCTCTCTGTGAGCTTTTCTCCCCTCCAGCATCTCTCAGTCTACTTTCTTTAACATGTCTGCACGTGTGATGTTTAGATGCATGCACTTTAAATGCTTTACGGTATGCACGTGTGAAAGCAAATGCCTACGAGTGTTTTGTGTGTACTTGCAGGGATGGATAATTTGTATGAGAGATATTGTCATGCCAGCGCCTGTTTTAGAGGAAATAAGGTCTCCGGTCTGACAGTAGCTGTATCCGCCAGCTGAGCTTTTAGTTCTCTTCTTCCAGTCCCATTTATTTAACTTTCTCCTCTCCTCTCCTCTCCTCTCCTCTCCTCTCCTCTCCTCTCCTCTCCTCTCCTCTCCTCTCCTCTCCTCTCCTCTCCTCTCCTCTCCTCTCCTCTCCTCTCCTCTCCTCTCCTCTCTATGTATCTTGATTCCCTCACTATGTGTCCCTGTCCTCTTCTGTTGTGTGTCTCAGCCTCTCTCTGTGCTCTGCTGTGACAGTTAGCAGAGGTCACTGTTTACTCTCATTTATCAGTCAATCATCGCGCGCTGCAGGGTTCCAAACATAGATATTTTTCCATCCTCCATACATCTTTTACCATCACTGTTTCTAGAACGATGACGAAGACAGTGACATCTAATTATGGGGTGTTAATTCATTAAACTATGTAGGACATGTTTTCTATTTAATAGAATTTCCTGCCATAAGTCCAGTCCTGCTTAATTTCTCAGGGAAATATGTGATGACTGACAAGATATTATTATATTTGTCACTGTGACAAGTTATTAGCAATGGGGCTGGGAATACATTATTATGTGGTCAGTGTAATACATCATTAGACAAAGGGACTCTCGAGATATTATTTTGTCCATTTGGCAAATTTTTAGATATAAGGAGTGACAAGATTGTATTATTTTGTCAGTGTGATAAAATCTGAAGGAAATCACTAAATGCTCAGCAGGAACATTAGTCTTGAATGCTGCCTTAATGCGGCCCTTTTTAGATGTGGATTCCAATCGTTTTTCTAAATCTCAGTCTTGATCTTTGCTCGCCATTATCATTAAAACAAGCACAAGATCAAATTTGGATTCACTTTAGCTAAGGTAATTCAAGTCCCCCCCCCCCCTAATTTGCCAAACCCATCTGATGCCCTTAATTAGCATTTTTATGAATAGATAACAGTTTGATCAGAGCACTTTTCTAAAAAGAGTTCATTCAGAATAGTTTTTGAGCCAAATGCATGTAGAATTTCCATACCAAAGCTTATAATGAGGCCTGGATGTTCTCTGCGCTGTGTGGCCCATTAGGTGTTGTTTGGGCACAGTCTGGGAAAATGATTAATTCATCAGTGTGCTGTCTTTAAATATGAAGGTGTCTACTTCTATCTTGACAACAGAACTCACAGCAGCACTTTCTTTTTTGACTAAAAATGATTAATGCACAAGCTTCCTGTTTAACCACATGACCGCTGACACATTTTTCTGTGCAGTGGAACAACAGGACATGCAGTAGTGTGAAGGAGAAATATCTGCAGTGACAGGAAGTGTAAGAAATGTTGGACTGCCATCAATGATCGGCGAGCTTGACAAACTCCACTGTACATATCACAGAAAACAAGAATCAAAAGCACACACTGTTCACCATGTTAATTTATTATGGCAGCAGGCCCATATGCAATGAACATCTTGAGGCACAAAGGTATGACTTGCCTTACATAACTGCTAAAGTTGGTGCTGTCTCAGCAGCAAGCAGAGTTAAAATCCTGATGCACAGGTTCACACATGTTTCCAACACATTAACCCGAAGGATAACATCCCCAAGAGGCCACAGACCATCTTCTAATTATTTTGTCTCACAGATTTGATGAGATTTTTTTTCAGGTATGCGATTTCATACAGAATTGGACCCCTGGATATCAAAACTGCATTCCTATTACATTCTCTCATGACTTGAAGAAGAAATTCAATCTTAATTGAATTACTGTTCCTTTCATTTTGTTGGTCGACTCCCCTCTGGGAATAAGTCAAGGACCCCAAAGGGCGCCCTGAGGAACAGCACTTTAAAAACAACCACTTTGATACAATGTCTAAACCTATTCCCGACCGACCGCGGAGGGTCCTCATTATCCTGCTGGTGATGTTACCATAAAACAGAGAAACATTTTTATGTTTTATGTTATCTCTCTTTATATGAGGCCTGCAGGAATATCATAATCTAATCATGACTCCAATAAGACTGTGTCTCATTCTAACTAGATCATGGCCTCTGTATACCTCAGCTGCTCTTCTTGTTGAGGTTTCCATGGTGCACACACACACACACACACACACACACCATCACCCGCACACATACCGTCCTTTTTTTTTGGCTCAGAGCCGAACAACATTGGCCCTCCATTCCATCTCTGCTCTCCACTGCCTGACATCCAAGCAACACTTCCTTCTCACACTCCCCAATCCCCACCTCCACCTCCTTCTCCTCCTATCATCCCAGGGAAGCTGCCATAAAAAGGAGTAACATTTTATTAGACCCCCAAACCCACCCCCCTCTACTACCACCATCTCTCCAGGGGCATCTGCAGGAGTATTATTATCTAATCACACCTCTAATAAGACCAAATCAGATCCTGGGCCCTTCTAACCCACCCATGTACCCCCCAGGCTCAGAGTGACCATTACCTTCCACACCATCCCTTGATCCCCCCCTGGTTCCCACTAACAAACACAACCACACTAGCACACACACACCAGCTCTCCCTCTCTGGCATCTCTACACGCCCCACATACATCAGTATGTCTTTAGCACTGGCCGGGCTGTACAGGCAGTGAGAGGAGAGACAGAGTATTAGTATTCAGAGCACAGGGAGGAAAAAAAGGAGAGGGAGCGAGCGAGCAACCGACTGAGAGAGAGTGAGAGGGAGGGGATAGTGAAATACAGAGGAGGAAAAAACACAAGGAGGGGGCACAAATATAAGAGAAGAACACAGGAAACGGGAGGGAAAAGAGGACAGGGCAGAGATATCATATTGTTTCATTTCTCCCTCTCAGTCTGCCATCCCGGTTGCGGGGCTTATTGCTCGGTGCGTCTTGGAGAGAAGAGAGCGAGAGAGGAGGGGGTGGAAAGAGCTAAAGAGGGCGGAATGCCCCTTTACAAGCGTCGCATCTGACTAAAACAGCGGAGGAGCTCGTAAATCGTAAATTGGACAGAGAGGGAGACAGTGGTTTCTGCAAAGCCAAGGTAGGAAGATCTTCCTTTTGTTACTCCTGCGGCCAGCGTGCATTCGGGTCTGTGATATCTCCGATGAGTGCGTTATTCGCATCATATCTCCTTTGATCCTGGATCCCGCACTGGGCTCTGCTGAATATGCCCTAAATCTAGCAGCATGTGTCTGTTTTCCATAAATATTGAATGTATATTATTTGTGCATCGCCTAAACTCCTCCATATTGCATTCTGCCATTAGTAGGTATATGCTTCGAGCGTATAGTGGGATGCATATTGTGTGGAGGCAGTCTATAGCTACAGGCTATGTAGGCTGTACTATCCTATATAAACGATAACAGGCTCGTGTCTGTAATACAAGTGTATCAATGGCAGCTGTCCGCACTGATGATGATGATTTAACTTTTTTTCCACGCAAACGCTATTAGATATAAGACAAACAGACAGTGGGGTGCGCGCACGAACACGCAGAAAACACACAGAAGACAGGTTGACGTGCGTAAGACGTGCGTAATTCCCCCTCCACCCACACCTCCTCCAAACCACCAACAACCCCCACCCCACTCCCCCTTACCATCAAAGGCACAGTTGCTCTGGTTTCCCACCACAGAGAACCATATTTATGCAAATGACCAAAAAACCCCAACCACTGAGACACACTGACTCACCGGCTCTGACATAGCGGTAGGTGAAAAATGGAATAAGGGGGGCCCGTTGTCTGTGTGTGTGTGTGTGTGTGTGTGATTACACTCCCTGTCTGTAAATAGGTTCCGCTCTGCAGCTTCACTGGCTGTGCAAGAAACAGGAAGAGCAGCACCAATATCCCAGGGTTCCTGGCTGGCCACTTGCCTCTATTTCCTGTCCCATGTTATAGATAATTTAGACACTTGCAGCTCCAACAGGCCAAGAGTGGTGAATGCTATGAAAGCCTGAAAAGCAACCTTTGATATGTGTGAATGTGGGATAGAAATAGGTAGGCCTACAGATGAAAGGCGACGGTGTCTGCTTGGATTTGACGGGTGTTTGATTGCATGTTTATAGAGATATATGGTCTTAACCAGATATAAAGGCCCATTCTCTCCCACCACATGTTATTTATTTGCTGAAAGGGTGTCCAGGAGCTATTATAGGATAGGCTAAATTGGAACAACCTCGAGGCTGAGGCTCAGCAAAGCTATTACCTCTAGTCAATAGACATTAATATCCCCACGCTTAATCTTGGCCTCATACCGGCGCCGTCTCTGTCCTAGCGAAACACAGTACCGCTCTGATGGAGTAACCCAAAAGATGTGTTGTAGTAGCCCTATCTGTTTACCCGTGTGCATCAATCCGTCACAGCCGAATGAGCAGAGAGGAGCGATGATAGCATTGTCTCAGGCAGACATCGCTGTGGCCTCGAAAGGAAGTGATGCAAAACAAAAAGGAGGATAGGCCAGCACCGGTGGTGAGAGGTCATGACCTCAATGAATCAGGGATAGTCCTGACGAATGGCGGATGATCTAAGGGTACATGAGTACATCGATTTGAGATGGTACACAACATGATACGGCCCAGCAGGGTACAGCAAAGCAGACAGCATCAAAGTCTGGAACAGAGAGGAGCGAGTCACAGGGCCAAGTCGCCAGTCTGTACAGCAGACTGGAAATGACACGTTTTTAAAGGAAATACTGTTGACGCAAAATTGCCATAAAGGCGCAGACATGGGAAGTGTGAAATTCGGTTAAACACTTTAGCAAATTTGCAGACTTTAAAACAAACAAAAAAAAAACAATAAAAGCATTCAGGGCAAGGATGAGAGGTTCAATTAAAGATGACTTCCAGGTACAGATGAAAACAAAAGAAAGAGCGTGGCAGCAGATCCGAGGACTTGAAAGCAGGTTCAATGAGATCCGACTGAAACATCCTATTAGGTATATCCAATGGATTTGTCTCCTTTGTCTACAGAAGCGTTATGTTTTCACACGAAAAAGGGTCTGACTGTTCTCGGTTAAATTTAGCAATTATGAAGGTGTTCAGTTTCTCCTCATAAAAATAGTTAGACATTTTAGTATTAAGCAGTAATTCCTATTAGCCCAAGCTTAATAATAGAGAAGAGGTGAATAGGAGACTGAAGGAGATTTTTATGAAAAGAAATTAAAGATATGATCTTAAACCCGCCTGATTTTTTGGCGAACTCTAAAATTAAACTAAAATTAAAATATAAAAAACCCCAAGGTAATGCAACTGCTGCTGTTTCCACGGCTATAACTAATGATATCGATTCATTGGCCAATGACCTGGAAAAAGTAAAATAGCCGACTCACATTTGACATATTATATTCAATATAAAAAGACAAATTTATAATTTGACTAGAAAACGAAATGTCAAATGATGAGTTGGGGTTGCAATAGATCACAGGTTTGTGGCAAGCATCTGAATGTATTCTACTTCTCATTCAGCAGACAGCAGCGTTTCAAATGCCTTATCACTATAATTCCCAAACCCAGCTGAGGTGTGTGATTCATCCCTCAGAGACAGATTGTACATACAGATTTCAGATTTCAGTCGCACTCTCTAACATGATCCTTGTTACTGAAAAACCTGCCCCCTGGGTTTTATCAAATTCGCATTCGCCCTGCTTGAGGATTTTTGTTTGTACCTGTTTTTGGTGGAATTTCTGAGCAAGGGAGAAAACCACAGGAATTCTTGTGTGAGTGCTGAGCCAAAAAATAAGAAATCCAATACAACTACTCAAAAAAGAATGAGGGAGTGCATTCGATATTAGATAAATATTTATTGGTGTATGCCCCAGCTATAAGAAATGGGAGTACTGTGTCGAGTTGTTTTTTTCCTCACATTTTGGATGTGCTTTCTCACTCTAATTTGTATTGGATTTGTTGGACTTTTTTTCTCATCTCTCCCTGGGCACCTAAGGGCGGCTCCAAATCTGTCCTTTCTGTGCAAAGACAAGAATGATCCCTTCATTATAAGGGGATACAAATATAAACGCCTCATCTACTTTGTCGCCTATAAGCTAGATTGAGGATGTAACGGCTGGACTGAGCCATTAAAAATGAGCCATTTAGCTGATGCTCTAATCCTCAGTGATTAACAGGAGAGGCCAGTCAGGGGCTCAGTGTCTTGCTCAAGGACACCTGTGTAGGGTTAAACTTACTGCCACTTTCTGAGTAACCCTTGAACTTGGCTTTATATCTACTGATGCTTACTACCGGGTGTCTGGTCCTTCTTTCTGGTGCAACTGGCCTTTTTACTCCAGATTAGGCTCATGATCTGATTGGCCAGCTTCTCCCATGACTGGGCACCGACCTCCTCGGACAGACTCTTCATATGCTGATTCTTCTTTCCCCGTGTAGACTGTGACCTTGCATGCTGTCCCCATGCTGTGCCCCAACGCACGGTCACCTTACTGGTCGACTGGTCTGAGTTGTGGTGTATTCGTTCCCTGAGAGTATTGATCCCAGGCAGAACAGCAGTCAATGGAGCGTCTGTGGGTGGTTTAGTGGTGATCTGTACACTACAGTAGGAATGTGCGTTTCTGGGCATGGCGCTATCAGAGTGGAATGTTTTGTCAGCATGTTTCTGAAGACATATTTGTCTGTGAATAACCAGCCTCTGTAAATATTTTGCTTGTAGTAAATTGCATCCCCTAACCCTTGATTACCATTGTTGCTGTGTCACCCTCGCCGCCAGCTTCCTATGTTTTTTTTTCCTGCCCTTCTCTGCTCCAATTTTTCTCCCCTCCCTCTTTATCTGTCTCGCCTCCAATTTAATGTCAGCATCTCTTTTATCCCTCTCTCTCCCTCTTCCTCTGTCTCTTGCTACACAATCGTTCTTTCTGTCTGTCTGTGTCCTCCATTTCTTCTTTGCCTCTCCCTCTCTCCTGATGCTCTCACTGGCATTTGAGGCGGCTAGTTTTGTGCCACACAGCCATTCCTCAGATTGAGATATCCTGGGTTTTAAAGTCACTCAGACAGATTTACTATCTTAATGGGAGAGAGTGGTGGTGGTGGGGGGGGAAGGGGGGCGGCAGAGGAGGGCTGGCGTAGGATGTTAGATCTGGATGGCGTTTTGATTCGCTAATTTCGGATTCATTTCTGCAATAGGCTGTGCTGCGATGGACAGATAAATAGACTCTGCATTATCTGAATTTCCCTTAGACTGACAGACTATCCTAATGTGACAATCATCTTCTCAAAAGAGACAGAGACAGAGGGCGAACAAGAGAAGAAAAGTGTGTTTCTGTCTTCAAGTGGAGAGGAAGAAAACTAGAAAGGGAGTGGCAGCATTTCTTGTTTCGGATCTTGTTCAGAGTGAATTACGTCTTTGCCTAATACGGTGATTGATTGATGGGTGGAAGACAGATGGACACATAAGGAGCACTTTGCTAGGGAGGTGCCACTCAATACACAAAGACTGATGCTGACATTTTACAGAACAACATACATCAAATGATCAATAGTCCTTCCTCTGTCCGGCGAGGCACCTTGCTTGAGAAATAGGTCCACTGCTTCACAAGGACAAAACAGCTCAGTGGAAAAGTGAGCTGACCTCTCACCATGAACACAGTTTTGCAAGTGATTTATTTTGTAAGGTAAGATTTTTGGCAAGACATATTCAATACCAGGGTTTTTGCAACGGATCTGTATTATTAGACACAACTTTGCATACATTCTCCTCAGTCAGATTCCCCGGGGACTCACAGACTGTGAGAAACTGGAGTTTGGGCATTGACCTGCTTTTATTTAGACAGAATGAGTTCAAAAATAAAGACAGTATGCTAAAGAAGTCTAGTTTCTCTTGGATGAAAGGACATGGAGCACACGCAGTCAGACTTCATACATCTAATTATACCTTAATCTGATGTTGTCCTCCAAACCTAGGTGTGATTTTTCAGTTTATTGGTGTCCTTCTTGTTGTGTCTTTTCACCTTATTGATTGATTGATTCTACTTGTTTTTCAGGTGATGCTGGAGCACTTCATAAGAGTCTTCACAAATCTGCTAGTGACTTCCAATCCATGCTGATGTGTTGGAGAGACCACGGAAACAGATGGGATCCACCGTTTACTGTTGGAGCTAGACGACTAAGAGCCCGCCTCTGTTCCCAACTTGCAGTGAAGAAAAAAAAAAGCCACTTGTCTGCAGGCTCCCATTTCTGGTCTTGGAAACATTAGGAAAATAACAAGCTAAAGGTTATGCATGCACTGCAGGCATAACTCCACATTCCTCAGCTAAATCTAATTGTAAAGAAATTTTTACATGCCGCGTGTCTCCCGCTCTGGCTTGCAAATTCAACATGGCCAAGAACCTCGAGAGTAAAGTTCAATAAGGTAAAACACAAACCATGGTTTTATGACATTATTAAAGCTAATGAAATGCTTTCATTTGGATTGTTTTTTTCAGTACAATGCATCTGTATAGCAAAATGTGAAGATAAATCTCAAATAGCTGGTAGTTCTTCCACGTAATAGATTGAATATGTCGAACAATTTGAAAAAAACTTACCATTACAAATAAAAGAGTACTCGGTCCCCTTCCCTCTCACGTTATGATTATAGTTCCTTCAGCATATTTGTGTAGGGACTCAAAACAAGAAAGCTCATAATTATCTAAATTACTCTGTAATTATGGTAAAAGATTGTTTTGCTTTGAAATTTTACATGAAGTTTCAGGGTGATTGACCAATCACCACTGTATCCCCAGGAGATCGTTGACAGTAGGGCTCCCTGCAATTAGGTACGCGCCATGTTGACTGCGTACTAAAGCATCTGGCATTATTCAAAGTAAGAAGATCGACATTAAAGGTATAGAAATGAAACAAATTTGACTTTCACTATGTACTGTGTCCATTTATAGATTTTGAAAATAAAATACTAACTCAGGACAGTCCCTGTAGCAAGGCTGGTTTTTGGAACACTATAAGGTACACAATTTTAGCTGTACAAAGTTATCCATTTTTTACCTCCTTCACTTCCCAAAGTAAGAGGTAAATATATATATATGTACTACGCTGTAATTCAAAACTGGGTTAATTTTATAGTGTATTTAAACTTGCATTAAGTGATACTTTTAAATTAAATGTAATGTGAAATGATTGCTCAGAGTGCCGAACCCACAAAGAATCAACACTCAACTCTGCACAACTGCGCAGCTTCGTGCCGTTTTAGCTGCTTTTTCATTCAATTTAAAATACTTTATTTGTACCTGGCCACACATAGACCTTTTCAGGATTGTATTTGCCCAGGAGCTGTTTGCTGCCAGCCCTTCACAATGGAGGTAAATGTAAATTCATTTGTGGTCCTCAAAAGCATTGAAATTTTAACATTTGAAAAATGCAACAGCAATGTGCCCTTTCAGAAATTACTTCCTGGTAAATGAGAGTAATCCACAGACCTCGCTGTACATGGTTTTATTTAGTTTTTTCTGAAAATATTGTCTGCCAAACGAAATGAAAAAAGTGTAAACAGTACAGCCTGTGGTTTGTGGTAGTGGCAGAAGGCTCCCGGTGTGGCTAATAGCTAGATAAGTTGTAAGTGGGAAAATGTGTTTTCTTCATAATATGGGTGCACCTTTAATGTACATTTTGCCAATGTCAACATAAATCTTTAGCCCTTTAGTTGTACTTAGCTGAAACCTTTCTCACTTCTTGCGTGATGCCAGTTGCCTAGTATCACTCTTCATAGTGTATGCTAAAGTGATATTACGTGGCACCGGAGCCAATGATCTATCAGGGACACACTGATGGTTTTGGCATCAGTGTTCTCACTTAATGGTTAAGGTGACCAATCTGCCAAGAATTTGATTTGTACACTTTTATGTCCTTACACTCACGTTGCCAGTTTCTCTCCCTTTATCTCTTTCAGGGAAAGGGAGAGGGGTGGGTGTCGCTCAGCCATACATGGGCATGTCAGTCTGGTCTCTGTGATCCAGACCAAGACACCCTGCAGAGCCCCTCGTGTTCTTCCTTTACTGCGGCTGCCCCTCAGCTTCCTCCGCCTCCTCTTTCTCAGTTCACGCCTTGTAAAAGGTGGACAGGCCAACGCTCTACTTACCCGTGCGCCGTCCGATAGGTGAGGGGCGGCGAGGGCTGCGCTGTCATTGGCTGTCTGCTGGTGAGAGTGCGATGCGGATTGGAGGATGTCGGGGGACTGGGATGAAGACCTGTGTAAGAAGGCGCTGGTGTTGGTGGAGGAGTTGTGCTTCAACTCCCCGAGAGGTTACAGCCAGAGTGAACGCTGCCAGGAGTTCAGCTACCTGCTGAGAGGTCGCAACAGACAGCTGGACACAGGTAACTGACACACCTGGAGCTTCACAGAAATCATTTTGACAATGCTTGCAGTCAAGATTGAGTCTTTTTCCAAATATCATGAGTATGAAGGATGCTTTTCTCCTTCTTTGCTCTCAGATGATTCAACAGTTTATAACAAGTCTAAGAGTCTACAGCCACAAATTAGAATTTGACATGATGAGGGTATTAGCTAGAGAAGTTCATCCTGAGGAAGGCATGAATATCTATACAAAATTTAATAACAATCTATCTAATAGACAGACCAGCATACCCGTCCCTAGAGTCATACCGCTAGCAGGGCTAAAAACCCACAGTGAAACTTGCCTCACCCTGTCTTAAAGGACCAGTGTGTAACATTTAGGAGGAGCTATTGGCAGAAATGGAATATAGTATTTATAAGTATGTTTTCATTATGTATAATCACCTGAAAATAAGAATCGTAGTGTTTTCATTACCGTTAGAATAAGCCGTATTTACCTACATAGGGAGCGGGTCCCTTTCCCCAGAGGTTGTCAGGTTGCACCGCCATGTTTTTACAATATCCTAGAACGAACAAACCAAACGCTGGCTCTAGAAAGGGCCATCCGCTTAGTCTCCAACATGCTTGGAAAGGGAGGGTGAGGCGAGCGGTATTCAAATGGTTGCAATTTGCAATTCTACCGCTCGATGCCACTAAATCCCACACACTGGACCTTTAGTTGACCCAAAAGGTACCCTTCTAGTATCAAAGACCCACCCTCTGTAGATTTGGACGGCTTGTACAAGTTGGTAGTTTACTCCTTCACACAGAACAGAGGATGCGGTCAGCTTGATTCATGTCAGTTTAAAAATACTCCAACGATGACAAGCGTTTACTGTGAAAAAAGTGTCAGCAAAATCCAAAGAAACTTCTTAAATATCTCCTGCAGAATAAACCACTCCATCTGTCCATATGTTCAGTGTTTTTCATCATTAAAAACGACTACAATTGGGATTTAGATTTTCAATTTAATGTATCCAAGCAGACCACAGCTGCTGTTCTCTGTGAAGGACTAGGCCCGACCCGATATTTAAAGTATGGTATTTTTTGTCATGAAAGTGGTAACAGTCAGAATATTGACTTAAAATAAAATAAGAAATGTCAGTATTGCCCCGTTAGTTGCGGACAGGTACGGCAACATGACACACGTTCTACTTAAGGTATGATAAGGCAAATGTTAAAAGGGGTGCTCATGTTTAAAGATGTTTAGAGGTACTGTGCATTCAGGACAACAAACCATGAAATATTAATCTGGAAGATTGAAATGGCTACGGTACAAGTCCATCCCCTTTCTTTGACGAGCCACAAAGAGTGTTGGTAGAATACAAACATATATACATGTTTTGTTTTTTTTTTACCAATCTGAGCAGTTGCATCATGCTGCACCGTGGAGTGTATTGTGTGTGCAGAGCATGTGTGGGTTTTCATTGAAGCGTTTGGAAGTGCAATGCGCTGTTATGCAGATTAGCGTGGATATCTGTGGCTCAGTGTAGATTAGCCTGGATTGGCTGCATGTTGCCGCTGGAGATTTGGATGGCTCTGTGAAGAAATGTCACGGCATGGTTTTAGGCATTGGCCCCCTTCGCCTACCAGCTGTGATTTTTTTTCGGTGTATGCTGGCGGAAGTCTCCGAGCCCTCCAAGGACCACAGCCGCCGAAAGCTGTCAGCGAATGGCTTGTGTAAGCAGCAGCGATGTCTTTGATGTGGAGCAATGTATGACTCGCAGTGGGGTTGCATCAGTCGCTGATTGACAGGGAGTCTCAGTCCCTCTTCACGGTGCACTTCAGAGGCCCCCTACCCACCCACCTACCCGCCCGCTGACTCCCTTTTCATGCTTTGTGGATTAGCGATAGATCTTTGGCAGGATCAGTGCTCAGGAAGGTACAGCGACTGCCCTAAAGAGAGACAAATGGAGGAGAGTGGTTTGGCCTCCGACAGTCCCCGCGCACGTTTGATCAGAGCCGTGTGTTATCAGCGCACCCTGATCTGCCAACCACACACACCCTACTCCTCTGCCTCCTCGCTTTGTTTTTCCCCCTCCAGATCAATACATTAACCTTTCTCATCCTTAAACCCCTCCCCTCTTTAGGTTTTGCTCTAAATCATTGTCAGCTTGTTTTCCTCCTTCTCTCTGTTCCTGGGCTCTTTCCCTCTCCACCATTGCCTCTGGTTTCTACTCTTTCACACACGGCGTGGTGGTTGCATCGACTTTAGCAACCCTTCTCCTTTCCTCCTCCTCCTCCTCCTCCTCCTCTAAAGGAAATGAAAAGGGGGAATAAACAGAGTCAGCTTATATGTCTGTTTCAACATGTGCACCAATCGGTTTTCAACCCTCTCCCTGTCTATCCCGACCCTGCCGGCCATACTGTGGTTTGGATCGTTTTTTCCTTTCGCTCGATTCCCCTTCATCACTACTCTCCTTTCTTTCTTGATGTTTTCTACTTCGCCCTACCTTCCTTTTCCCTCTTCTCCTCTCTTCCTGCTCCATCACTTTACCCTCCTACTGTCTCCTGCTCTCCAATGTCATGCTCTCCCTTCCTTTTTCTCTCCCTTTCCACCCCTTGTTCCTCACTTCCCACCTGGTCTTGTTCTCCACCGCGGCAGATCGATGTCCTCTCTCCCGTCCCTCACCTTCGCGGCGCCCCAATCATATCTTTTGAACAAGTGCTGATTAATGACATACACAGACTGATGAATAATTCACCAAAGAGAGAGTGAGGAAGGAGAAGAAGAGATGGGGGAGGCGGAGAGAAGGTAGGGGTGACGAACAAAGAGACAGTCGCTGAGGAGAGGAATAAAGTCAAAGCATGCAGAGGCAGACAGCATGGAAAAAGAAATGACAGCGAGGAATGTGGGGTGTTTGAGGGGATTATATAGAGGAGAGAGTGAAAGAGAAAGAGAGGCAGGGCGGGTGGAGACAGAAGGCGAACCAAATTCCAGAAGATGTACCCCAGGGCTCGAGGATTGGCTGCTGTTGTCTTGTTTTCACTCATTTGCTCTCAGTCTTGTTGTCAGCCTGTTACAGATAAAATGTCATTCTCTTTTGTGTGATTTAGCAGTGTTTATGTCTTTGTCATGCCCATAAAGACACGCTGAATTGAAGTAAAATGAAGGAAAAGGGGGTTAAAGAAAAGGAGGCCTTTGTGTGGATCTGGTGGGGATTCAGGAAACATTTTCCTCTGACAGTAAGAGAGTGCTGTTCTACACGAAGGTGATGATTGGCCTGCCCGCAGACAGGAAGCATTGTTAATTGGTGGCCCTCTGGTCTGGACGGAGCCCAAGATGGCGAGAGGCAAAATTCCAGTTAGACGCTGCAAGGTGGGGAAGCATACTTGGTTTGCGAAATCTGCACACTGTATCGTAATGAGCCTTCTCGGTCTACTTACAATCCATGAATATTCATGTTCAGGGCTCTGGGCCTATAGTTCATTGTGAGCTCTGATTGGTCCTTTTGTCAAGACAGTCATCAGACCAAAAACACGCTATTTATATAGAGACTTCAAATGGCTTAGGATAATTATAAATATTCATTATATTTAGTCTATTTATTTATAAATATTCATTTATGGGGGTATTTTCAAATTCATGAATTCATCATGAATTTACGTATCATAGGTTCCGTCACTTGCCATTGTGCACTTCTAAACCTTCAACAGAACTAGAAACGTTCCCTATAGCTCTGGAGCTGGCGTGGACTCTCTTCCATTTCTGCTCTCTTTGACAGAGGCTGTTGCTGGAGCTGTCCGGCAGTCTGGTGCTGAAACGGCGCTTTTCTTTTATTCTGTACACTTTTTTTTTTTTTTTTTAAATTCTGAACTAGTAGTAACTTGACCTGCCTTAGTGCTGCTACAGTAGACAGAAGTTCAGGAGGTCACCAGTGTCATTTGTATCCTCCTCTGGGGAATATGAA
>CM022470.1:3902140-3931344 GCA_011952105.1 Coreoperca whiteheadi | reverse complement strand
CCCATATCTACACACCCACACCCACCCCTCAGACACAATCCTCGAGCCCTCACAGATTAAAAAGCTAATAACCATGAGGAAATGCTGGATGACATTGCATAAAGACGTCACTGTGGGTGTTTTTTGTTTTTGAACTGTTTCATCTCTTTACCTCCCCCCTCCATGTCTCCCTCTGGTCCCCTGTAGAGATCTCTGTCAGTCTGCTGTCGGTCATCGTGACATTCTGTGGCATTGTCCTCCTCTCCGTCTCCCTCTTCGTCTCCTGGAAGCTCTGCTGGCTGCCATGGCGGGACAAGGAGGGCGGAGGCCTGAGCCTGACATCCGGGTTGCTGCCAGGGAGCGCCGGCGTCGGAAGCCTCGGAGGCACCGGCGGGTCGTCGCTCATACCCCCGCTGCTGCAGAGGAAGGAGGGCCACTCCTCCTCCTCGCTCTACCCTTCCCTGGGCCAGCAGGGCCAGCACCACCCCCATTTCTCTGACCTGGTGGGGCTGGAGAGGGGGGAGGTCGGAGGTGTGGTTGGGGGGCCACATGAGACCCAGGAGCACTCCTACTTGGACATGGACTCCTACCCCAACAATGCTGGTGAGACTGAGAACAAGCTCACAGACATAAGACAATCTTAATCCCAGTGTGACTGTAAGAGTAATGTAATGCCCCGGTCAATAACTTCATGGTATAATATACTCACAGAGTACTGAATTGAATACATTTACCTACATACAATAAAAATAATTTATCGGTGCTGCAACAGTGTGATGAATGCTGACTATTACTGTATATATAAATGGGGTTTCTTTCAGTAGTGCTACATTCAAGGAATATTACTTTTCATCTTACTGGCTCAGTATCATATTACACATAGTAAAATTTAGAAAGCGGTAGTCTGCGACTTTGAGCTGTATTTTCATTAGAGGATTAAATGGTTTATTCCTGAAAGCAGCGACATACTGTATAATTGCCTTTTAAGGTTGCTGTGGCTAACATGCTAGCCTGCGGTTGCTCCAGATATTACCATGCCTTTGGCGTCATGTTTCTGGCCACCTGGAGAATATCACTCATATATTCACTTCTCTTTTTGCTCTGTTTTGGTCTCCGCAAAACCCCTGAGAAGATCTTGCTCATTAGCTGCTAAATGTTCGACTTTCGTCACCAGCTAGTTTTATCAGAGCTTGTTTGCAGGAAACGGCTGCCTGATGAAAACAAAGCTGATATGAGCAGTGAAACTAAACCCAACAGTTAATTTGACATGAAAGAACAACAATGAGCTCAAAAGCTCGCTAGTGATGCAGAGTTGGCTCATAATTCTGTGTGGGTTTGTTACTGCAAGCAACCCTTTCACATTGCACAGTGATTTGATTTAATCTTCAAATATATAAATGTTTTTCTACAACTTAGTACTGCAACCATTAGTCTATATATAACATAACATTTTGGTATTGGTAATGTTATTTAACATATTATTGTCAATTTACAATTCTTCGCCTGCAGTACTTACTTATGTTTCTTTATATTCCTATTATGTTTATTGTTTGCACTAAAAACACCAAAAGCAAATTCCTCCTACGTGTAGATCTACTTGGCAATAAAGTTGTTTCTATCGACAGAAAGTTAATCGGCAGCTATTTTGATAATCAATAAAGGGGAAAAAAAAAATTATTTGACAGTTCCAGCTTCTCAAATGGGAGAATTGGCTGCTTTTCTTTGTCTACTAAATGTAATATTTTTGGGTTTTGGACTGTTGCTTGGGCAAAACAAGAAATCTGGTAACGTCACCTTGAATTTCTTTTAACTTGCATTCACCGGCGCTTTCCCCCCGCTGTTTTCTGATGCTTCATAGCCCAACCGATTAAAATTCAAATATTCATTAGCTGCAGCCTTAAAACACAAATACACATACAGATGTTGATTAACAAACAATTAAGCAATCCTTCCCAGAAAGCATGTAATGGTGAGGTGGTTGGAAACAGCCAGTTAAGCTCAACAGGAACCAAATAAGCAGCAGTTAGATCAAGAAGATAGAGACTGTTAGAATCTGATGTCAGGGAGATATTTAGGACCTGCATTGATGAAACAGCTCAGGTACCATCAGGTACCAGCTTTGGGTTTTCATTCTGGTGTTGTATTTATCCTGGCTGTCAGCACTGGGGCAGGTTGTTGATCATTATTCAGAGTCAAATGTTTGCTGGCTGCCTTTATTTCAGTTGGATGTACCCTCTTTCATATATCTGTTTTGTATGCATATCGTGCCGGCTCATGTTCTGCTATTGTAAACATGTCTGCTCATTCCTTCCCTTCTCTCTGCTGCTAAATCCCTGTCTGTTAGATCAGTGTAATACCATCAGTGCGGTCAACGATGCTGACCCTGCATTACAACAAAAAACAACAACATTTTTCCTGGCCACCGTAACGACTAAGGCCACAAACAACAAAAGAGAAATGTGAGTCATCAAGGATTGTTTTTGTCCATTTTCTCCCTCTGTTAGGAACTCTGAAGCTGAGTCAGACGTCTCCAGATGTCCCCAACTCAGAGGTGGGAGCCCATCCCACTAAAGACCTGCCCAACGCTCATTCCCAGCAGCAGGTCACCTCACGGTCAGTACCGAGTGTATGAGCGTACTTGGTGTGTGTGTGTGTGGGGGGGGGGGGTTAAAAGAGTGAGTGCATTTTTCATTTAAGTGTAGTAGTTGCTGGTTGTGTGTTTTTGTTGTTGAACTCACCTTGAAAAACATCGTTTTTTTGTTTTTTTTTAGAAGTGATTTTTCCAAAGCACGGCTACAGATATCAATTCTACAAAAACAGAAAAGACCCACACAGAACATTTCACTGTTCGTCAGATATTAATTTGTTTTTGTTGTGTTTTGTACTCTAGAAGCACCATTATTACACAGCTAGCCTTGATCTGATAAGACACTTATGACGCATGCACATGTAAAAAAGGTGTGTAAAGTCTTATGCAAATAAAAACAGTGGGTAAACTCCCTTTAGATGGTTTATCTGTCACAGCATGCCTGATTAAGCTGCTGAATCACAATGTTGCATAGCATCTTTTCTTGGTGTGTGCGCTGTGCTCTTCACTTAATATTCACCCTCTGAGCTCCAATGTGTCTGTTTAGGCCCAAGCCCATGACTCACCAGCTCTCCAGTCCTGATTTTCACGCTGAGGAGAAGGAGCAGGTAACCAGCATTGGGCAGATCAAACCGGAGCTCTACAGACCCAAGGGCGACCAAGGTGAAGGCAAGCAGGGCGACAACTGCGGCAAGATCAGCTTCCTCCTGCGCTATGCCTTCAAGTAAGTCAGCGAGATTTCACCAAAACAACCTGATCACAGTCCATGTCCTCTCATGAAAAAAGGGTATAATTTTAACATTAATAAATCATTGCCACAATAATTTTAAGATACAAAGTTTCACTGTAAACAATGAGGCCATTACATCACCACCAGGTTAGCCTAAAGATGCTGCACCAGCATCTGTGTGGAACCCCATTGACTTGCTGTCTGGGAAAACTGCATCTCCTGCTTTCCACAAAATAGTGCAAAACACACACATTTTCCATGGTTCTTTTCCACATGGAGCTGGATTCTCAAAACAATGTTTCGCCCAAATTTTTAAGACTTGAAATCCCAAAACAGTGAAGTGTCTCCACAAGCCACCACAGAATGTGAAGGCATTAACCTACATGGTACATCGTATAGCTAAATGCTAGTGTCAACATGCTAACACATGCACTGTGACATGCTGCTGTTTACCAGGTATAATGTTTATCATGTTCACCCTCTTAGTTTAGAGTGTTGGCATTCTAACATTGGCTAATTAGGGCTAAACCCTCCATCAGACTAAAGTGGTGGAACGACTGACCGGCCGACAGACCGACGTTGCCATCCATAGAGCCATGTCGCTTGAATGTTTAAAAAAAGAAACAGAAAAAGAAAAAAAAATGTGTGCATGCTGCGGATGCTTGTGATTGCAGTGTGCAAATTAAAACCTTAAAAGTGAGACCTGAACATTGCTTGATGAATCCGACTCTTGAGTGGAACGACCATAGTGTAGTTTTGCTTGTCTCCAGTGAATTTTAATGTGTCTGTTTTTGCACCACTTTGATCGTAGCGGTGGGTGTGCAGTTCTTCAAACACCAAGTCAGAGGGCTGCAAACAGACACTGGCTCGCTGAACGTCTTTATGGCACCGAACATACAGAGGGTGCTTCTTGGGAAGATATCTTTCAGCGCGTTTTTCCTCTTCAGTAGACATGAAAAAAACCCCAACTCAAGTAGATAATTGAGTTTGAGACAGTGAGCATAGGGTTTTATGGGAAACGTGGTCCTCATTTTGAAAAACACCAGCTAACATACCACTGAGATAGGGATGGGCAATGTGACCTAACATTTATGTCACAGTATTATTATATTTATAAAGGAATACTCCACTCAAAACAGGATTCTACCTCTTTTCGCTCTATTGGCAATGTTAGGGAACTTATCTTAAGAAAGAAAAAATGACAATAAAACGGATGTTAGGAATAGGAATAAACATGGGGTATAGGCTTACGTGTGTTTTGGGAGGAGTACTCTGCTCCATATTGTAGGTTAATTAGTGAATGTAATGCGATTCATAGACAAGGGGTAGGATTAGGCATCTCAACAGCATTTATTTGGCAGAAAACCCAAAGAATGTTATATAAGTACAATAGTCAGTGTACCACAGGGCATGCCTATCAAGTACATTTACATACGCAGCAACAGACACACACATCGGCGAGGATCACAGTGCAGAAGGGGCTTTCGTGTAGCAACAAAGCCAGCTGAGCGAGCGCTGCAGTATTGAAGTTCCACAAAAAGCAACGCTCGACGTTCACACAATGTCACTTGACTGTCCCTCAATATTAGCGAAAGCAACATGGAAAAAATGGCAAAACGCAACGTTACAGGTTCCAAGTTCACACTCGGTATCGATCCATCCCCTTTGCTTCAGTTTTGATGCCAATCCTGCTTTGTATTGGCCCTTGTTGCGAAAGCAGTCCGAAGTCAAATGCTTTGCGCACACATAACGTTATGAGAGTTTTCCAGCTGTTAATAAAGTTAATCCACTGGGTTTTCACTTCCTCGGATGGAGTAGACGAAGGCTTTCGTGTCGCCAACAACAGCGACATGTGTGCGATTTGCTCGTACCTTCACACACGTCTTCGTGTTACCCGTAACTGGTTGGCAACTCCAGTTTTTGTGAGTACGTGCGTAGCCCTCTTCCTGTAGGCTATGTTACTGCAGCCACGGTAAAGCACGTTATTTTTAAAAGCCTATATTCTAAAACATTCATCACGGTAATGACGGTGTTGCAAAATCCATGTCGAGGCAGAACGTGAAACCAGAACACCGCCCAGCCGTAGCGTGAGAGGCCTCTAGTTGTTGTAACGGGGCCGTGGTCATTTGTTTATGATGATGTCATATTAATGTCTAAAAATAAGAAAGTGGTACCGTTTAAATGCGCGTGACAAAGCAGCGGCAGTGTCTTTATGTACTGCGTGGCACAGATTGCTGTAGTTACTTTAATTTTGCTCCTTTGACGATTCTCTGTTGGAGAACTATGTACGTAATTGGCGGATGCCATGCTGCGAGGACTGGGTGACGGGAGCGTGTGTACATGAGTGTGTGTGCGCGTGCATGTGTGTGTGTGTGTGTGTAATGTAAGTCAGGGTGGTTGTGGGTTGTGGGGAAGGAGTGTGCAGAGTGTGTCCGTCTGCGGCTCAGCTGGCAGTCCCCCATTTCTGCTTGCCCTGGCATGTAGAAACATTACAACAGGCGAAAGTGCTGATGGTCAGAAAAGAAAGGGAGCGAGAGGCCGTTTCAGTCATGAATTATATATGGCGAGCCACTTTAAACAGCAGCCCGTCAACACATAATAACACCAGACTGTGTTATAGCTGGAGTTACAGATACAGAGAATTAGCGAGGGAGGTGGATGGAGAGGGAGGTTAATAATGAAAACCATTCATGTGTCCCTGTGTCCCATTTATAAAGTCACAAGATACTTTAAACCATGCTGTCATTACACTGGAGGGAAATTGTTTTAGCAGAAGAAGAGTAGAAGAGGCATGGCAAGTTTATTTGTGTAGCACCTTTCAACTGCAAGGCAATCCAAAAAGCTTCACCTAGGACAGGAAGGCATTCATTTAATTAATGCCTTCCTGTCTTAGGTAAATTAATTAATTCATTATTTAATTAATTAGGGGAGGGAGTGACTGAGGAAAAAAGAAGAGAGGTTAGAGATGTAGCTGCAAGACGAGTGTGCGTGCCTGTGTGTAGATACATCCATGTATGGGTGTGTTAGCAGTGGAACTGTGATAAGATTTGTTAATGTGTGAGACCCCGCTGTTTGGAGTGTAATAGTCAGAACAACAATGTCAATCTTCCTCAGATCCTCTGGGAAAGGCGTTTCTATTGACAATCCCATTAAAAGCTGACACATTTCCACTGTGGGAATAGCAGCTAGCTTTCAGGCATTGTCTGCCAGGAATAAGGCCGTGAATTTTGCTCTGTGCTCGAGCAGTAACAGGTATATTCTCTGCAGCATGCCTCGTGGGTTGTGTAAAAGCCTTGGTTTTGGGTTCACGCTCACGCCCTGTTCTGTAATAAAACACGTGAGCAGCCGTGTCTTTGTAACAAACAACAAATGCAGGAAAATTCATGATGATCACGAAGGGGTGGGGGGTTTTTGTACACAAGCTTCCTGTCGTTTCCAATTATTGTACAACTGAGTAGTGCCCTGAACCACACTCGCTAATCACTGCGACTGCAGAGTCTTTACCACCAACGTGTCTCAAATATACTGGATTAAAGATCATTAGATACATATTTGAATTGGTCAGGGTATTCTTGTTAAAATATTTATCTGGCTGAGCTGGAAATGTAATTTCCTCCAGCGATTTGCCCTGTGTATCATCTCCCTGATTTGATGTGATTTGCTGAGTGGGCCTGTTTATTCGATTGCCTTAATTGGATGTGATTCAGAGGTAAACACATGTCCGGATTGGCCACGATTTTATTGTCAACAAGCGTATCTTACGTGTGATTGGCACACATGGACAGAGGACATTATAACTGCTGGGGTCACTGTTGGCGATTGACCTGCTGATCTTTCCTCAGCCCCAAAGTTCACGCTGCTCTCCTGAAGCAGCTAATGAAGTGCTGACACACTGGTTAACAGGGGGGGGGGCGACGACGACACAGTCTAACGAGGTCTGATTAAAGGTCTCCGAGCCATCTTCATCTGGTATCTGGTAATTAAATACATAATAAACGACCCGTGAGACACAACCATGACTCTGGATGGAGCATTTGAATGTAAAGACGTGTGCATTCTGTGTGCCCACACGTGTGCCTATGCTTGCATGTTTGTGTGTGTTTTTTACGTATATTTGCTATCTTTGAACATTTTTATGCCACAAAATACAAGAGAAAAGACAGCACAAGTGTACAATGTAATATTGGCAAACCAATCACTGCTGGTTGATGTGAAACGCATCACTATCTGGTAGCCACAGACACCAGATTTACAAAACTCTGTTATACTGTGAAATACAGAGAGATTTTCCTGGCGGTGATGGGCTTAGTCAGCTTTGTAAGAACTTGTCTGGCAAGGGCTTTACATTCATTTTAATGTAAAAGTCCCACACTCCAGCTTTTCGGAGGTAAAACTGTAGTAGTTCCCCAAAATAAAAGTTTGTTTGTATTATTTTCTACTCCACTAATTATCTTTCGACCCCTTGTCGGGATCCCCGACCCCCAGTTTGGGAACCACTGCTTTAGATAATCATTGCAGTACTGAATGAAATGTACAAGACATATACAATCAATCAAACAAATATGTTAAAATGTTAATGACTCTGAAAGACGAAGGTTTTGTGAAAGGCCAATATCAGCCCAGTTTGGACACTCTCTCGCTGGCTGTACATCTGTGCTTACTGTGCTTACATTTAACATCGCTGATGGTGCAACCATGATACGGCTGCAGGGATGACACACACACGCTATTTTAGCTATTCCTCGCTTCAGAGACACGGAACCTCCCACGCCATTATGTGTGTATAAAGCCTGCACAGGTGTGTGTTTGTATGTGTGTGTGGGTTGATCTTGTCTGGGTCTCACAGAGTATTTGTGTAAATGTGTGCCCTTTATGCCTGTTTTATAAGCATGTGAAAGTCTAATGAAGTTTGTGTGTGTGTCTCAGTACGGAGCAGTTGGTGGTGAAGATCCTGAAAGCTCTGGACCTGCCGGCGAAGGATGCCAACGGCTTCTCTGACCCATACGTGAAGATCTACCTCCTGCCAGACAGGAAGAAGAAATTCCAGACCAAGGTGACTCCCACTCCCACTTCCACCACACGCACTTGTATCCTCAGTGGCAAACTCCAGTCTTAACGCTGTGGAAACAAACAAATGAAAAAATCCCCTCAACATTCAAACATCTTCAGGTCTGACTCGTTGTTCTGTTTCCTGCTGCTCTGACGACCCAACCTCCTCATGGGGAATCATTATAGTTTCAATAATGTAATCCAATCTGGGGCATAATTTATTCAGGATAATGTGCTTCAGACTATTACAGTGCACCACTACCCAACTCCTGTGCGTTATACTGGTGTTTGAGGACAGTTGAGTCAATATTTGAGTACATTTCAGGATGTTCTGTACCAGGAAATGTACCCTTAGACCTCAAAAAATCCTCCTCTCTTCTAATTTATTCTCTGTGGTGAAGCTCAAGACTTATGAGCTCAGTGGCCTCACAAATGTGAGTTGTAGTTCTCCTGTTTTATATCCATAAATATCACCAGTGCTTTTCTACACTCTTGGGATGGAACAGGGAGAAATTTTGAAGCTGAAAAGGGTCAGAATTAACTGTAGATCCAGAGGAGTGTGAAAAGTAAGCTTTCATTGACAATGAAGTGGTACCAGTTTCAAATGCCTCCCTTTTGTGTGACTGTCTCCTGTATATTACAAAAGCCCCTTCATCCACTGAAAAGCATGCTGAACGCTTCAGTCATTTGCATAATACTGCTCCTTTTTTGTTTGGAGTGTAGATGATTGTTTCATTTCAATCACATTCTCATTAACATGGGATTTTCACACGACTCATATTTTGCCACGCTTTTATCCCTCCAACTAATTTCAAAAGGGAACATCACCTACAAGTAGCTGTTCGAGGTTTGTGTTCCTGGTTTCTAAAAGGCACAGCGTCGCCATCAGCTGCACGTTAAATCCAAAGCTAACAAGTAATCATCAAGTGCTAATAAGCTGGAGTGACAGACCCACTCATGCAGTGACAAAAGTTGGATTTGGAAAATTGAGTGTGTGTCACATTTTAATTATCACCGGCTTTATTGCATGACAGAATTTATATCAAATGCTTTCATTGCAAATAAATCCCACCAGTAAATCAACAAATAGTAACAATTTTGCTTTGGAGATTGCATGAGACTGAAGACAAATTTACACATGTCGACAGCAATGTGTTAAAATATGCTGAGCAGGAAATTATAGCCGCTCGCTTTCCATGAGACTGCGCTCTCTGATTTAAAATGATCCGTTTTATTTGACTTATTATAGAGGTGACAGATGGAAAAGGACGAAAACACAGCAACCAGTCAAAATAGAGGTGAACTAACCTGGAATAAATGCAGTTACAGTTAGGAAATGTGTAATGAACATTTCAAAGAGAGACATCCTGCACCCTGTACGTGTTGGGAAACAAAATATTGAGTTTCAAATTTAGTTTTAGGTCTTTATTTCATTTCGTCGGTTTTGATTTGATTCTTCTTTCCACAAAAAAAGGTGCAATTCACTTTTCTGCCTCTGGCTGAGGAACAAGGTCAGCCAGTGTGGTAGAGGTTAATTATGTTGCCCGAGGACATTTCAGCTTGTATGGCCCCACTATTAATCAAACCCCTCTGAAATATTTTGTGTCCTGATATGTCTTGTTTTTGCAGATCAGATTTAAAATACTGTTCCATGACATTTACATGTAGTATTGTCTGTTTTGCTGCTTTCAGCACAGTGTGATCCATCCTACATGCAGTTAATCAAAGCCTTTATATATACAGCGAGTAGCTCTTCTGTAAAAAAAGAAAAAACCTTTAGTTCAAAAGAAGTGATGCCTTTTTATGTTTCCAATTTGTTGTGGATAAAACAGAAGAAGAACTGAGTGGTTTACAGGAGGAGGAAACAGGCAATAAATGAAACAAAACTTCTCAACTCTAAGGAATACGATTCAGTAGAAGAAACACCGTAGCAATGAGAGCTTAGTACCAAAGATGTTACTAAAAAAAGAAAAGTATTTTGACTAAATATAGCTCCAGTTTTGTGCCAATGTAGTTTTTACATATGATACTTTGCATTGATGGTTACACTCGAGTCACAGATAAAAATTGACACTTTGTTTGATAGCACTTACTGTGTTTTTGAAAAAACATGTCCGATACTCAGTGACTTCCCTATTCTGGTATGAAAAATATCCAGTTTGTTTGGTTGAAGAAATAGAGCTGAACAGGTTGAAAATGTACTTTACCGTGCAGTAGATCATATAAGCAAAATGCAAGAGTCTTCGATGATGCTGGATGCATCTTCAAAACAGTATTAAGCCTTGTCAAACAACCTGCTGGGTTTTTAAAAATCTGGCTTGAATTTATCTTTCAGGAAACCTTGGCTCACGTCTGTGACTGGAATGCAATCATCGTCGATGCAAAAGGCTCAAATGTAAAAATGATGGGTACATGAAAGGCACAAGCTGGGGCTAGGCCAGAAAATAAATTTGCTGACGCTTTAGATTGCAGCACACAAATTACTGTATAATTATTCAGCATATACAGGGTATCAATAAAATACTTACAGGGTACCTATACAGAGGTAAACATGTGAGTATAAGGGGTTTAAAGGGTAACAAGGCAGGAAAAAATGGGGAAAACTAGTGTTCATATTGCAATGAAACTGGTTATGGTTTCATTTATTTTAAAATTAGAACATATTTATAAAAATACCTCAAATTATAGTGTAAACTTTTTAAATGTTGAATTCTTCTTCTTCTTATTATTAATATAGTGTACATTCCTGGGAAGAAGGTGTACCTCTGTAGCTATGTGAAATATGTTTTTTTAAAAGATGATAAATTACGGGGGAACAGTAATCCAGTTTTGGGGTCCAGTGTCAAATCTATCAGACGCTCAAAACTGATGGTAAAGCCGAACCTAAACCAGCTTTTAATGTCCTTTTCATTATCATCAGATCATAAACAATTAAGGAGCCGGATACATATGCTGTCACTCACAAACGTTTTAGTTTATTGGACAACATACAGTGTAGGGAATACTGTGGCTTGCTATTCATATATGAAATGTTGATTATTTTGGAGAAGCATGCATGAGCCATTCTAGCTGAGGTAATGGCCATTTCTTTTAAAGGCAGCACTTTACAATCAAGACAAACCATTGAAAATGTGGGAGAGAGCACCCCTCATTACAGTGGAAGTCTGGGGTATGTGGGCTGTAAAAGAAAGTAGTCCCTTGTTAACCTCCTTTTCACTGTAATTACAGCGTTATTACAGGGTATGCAGGCAGTAAAATAATGTTGTTGTTGGTTCCCCCCTCATTCCCCGTACTAATCCTTTTTACCTACCCAGTAAGTAGGAGTATTTCATTGGTACCCCATATGTAGAAAATAATTACACTGTAATTTGTGTGCTGTAATGTAAGTGTAAATTGTGTGTAAACTGTGTCTGTCTCTCTCTCTCTCAGGTTCACAGAAAAACCTTAAACCCAGTGTTCAATGAGACGTTTCAGTTCGGCGTGCCGCTGAATGAGCTACATTCCAGGAAGCTGCATTTCTCTGTGTACGACTTCGACCGCTTCTCCAGACACGACCTGATCGGCCAGGTGGTGGTGGACAACCTGCTAGACTTCAGCGAGGGCAGCGGGGACAAACCCGTGTGGCGGGACATCGTGGAGGGCACCGCGGTAAGGACGAAGCTCTGCCGCAGAAATAATCCAAAACAATCACATTCATTTGGAGGAGATGGCCACGTTAGATTGGACTCGATGAAATTTGAAAGAGCCTTGTGGCGATATCAGGCCGTCGCAGCTGCAAATTATGGTCCAAAGCAGTGATAGATAAGATAGAACCAGGAATGGAGCATATCAAACGTGACACAAGTGACAGTTTCGATTCTAGATTCAAAGTAGGAATGCTTTCATTCATGGTGTGAAAATGAATCTAAATTACAGCATGAAAGAGAACATAAATGAAAACTTAAGATAAAAATGTGCAGGAATTGTATGGCATTATGAAGCCAAAAGGTAAACATAAACACAAAAAGATGAATACATAAGAGAATATACAATAGACAATGTGGCTATGCTGTGCTAGACAGACAGAAAAATGTGCATCAATCACACCTCTTTCCTGTGAATTATGTTCTGTCAGTCACGTTTGCCAAGAAAAATAAGTTCAGATGAGCAGGGGTTGAAAAAGGTTTGTTGTTTTTTTTATTGCGAAACTTGAAATGACCTTTTGGAAATCAAACCACATACATTCAGGTAGATGGTTTACAAAAGAAAATATTCCGATGCCATCAGTTCAGTGGTATTTACATTTCCAATGTTAACTATCTTGTGGTGGTTACGTTTTCGGTTTCTTACAGGATCAAACTATTACGGTCCTTCTTTGCTTACATATGACTCAAAGAAGCATGTTCATTATTGTCTGTTATCTGAAGATCATATACTCATACTGCATAGAGAGAATGCACAGAAATTGTGCAGGCTGAAAATTGTCTGCAGTATAGATTCATTCAGAGTACGGTAATGTAAATACACAGCACAGGAGAGTCCAGATAGATAACTGGAAAGGCCCCATTGGCCACATCCAAACTTTTCATCACGCAGCGTTAAAGTAGATTTATATGAAATATTCATAGAAGGCTATTAGCAAATTAAAAAGAGCAAAGTCTTAACATTTTTTGGCATGGATGTTTCATTTATTAAGTTTAAAGCATCAGCCTCTTTGCGTATTTTAGTGTGTCACCCTAGGAAGTATTGATTAATGAGGCTCAAAGCCACTAAGGAGCCATCATGCACAGTGTGACCTGAATACCACCGGTGTCATTACTGTGGTGCCACTGAGACCACAGGCAGCGAGAAGATCAGTGGATGGGAGTGGAGGTATAAAAAGAGAGATATAAAAAGCCTGGAGAATCGGCACCTCTACTTAACACTTTCCTTAACTCGGGGACATCGACAGATTGGCATATGATTCATTTACAGTGACGGCACTTCCCCTCTGCCTAAACACTCTGCCTGTCCACATTAGGACACCTGCTGGCACCCGCTGTCAGTCACAGATGTAGCTCTTTTCTGGCCACGGACCGTCATAGCAAACCAAAAGATATCTGGCTGTCTGTGTTTTTCCTATCTGACTCAGTTTCTGATGCAATGTGTGTGTGTGTGATCACAGCAGCCCTGCTTCATTTCTGATTCCTGTTCTCTGTGTGTGTGTGTGTGTGTGTGTGTGTGTGTGTGTGTGTGTGTGTTTGTGGGTGTTTGTGGGTGTGGTAACCTACAGGAGAAGGCTGATCTCGGGGAGCTTAATTTCTCGCTGTGTTACCTGCCCACTGCAGGCAGGCTCACTGCTACAGTCATCAAGGCCACCAACCTCAAAGCCATGGACCTGACTGGCTTCTCAGGTAAAGGATTAACGCACACAAACACACACACATATCATGTTGCTGTGAGACCTCCAGAGGGCAGTCTGGCTGGAAAAAATATGACAGGAGGAACATATTTTTCAAAAGCTAATAAATCACTAACTGAAGTAGAATTAGATGAAGCATGTTGAGGAAAAGTTCAAAAAAAGTAAATGACTATAATTCTTTGCTTAATAACTCCTGAATTGTATTGAGTATCGCCTGATTGATCGTTTCTAACTGTGAAAGAGAATGTGAGGGTAGAGTTTATACATTACGAATATATTACCTGAAGTTCATTTGTTACAAAAACAGCCACCAGTGAAAATGCTTTACACTGTGTTTTGTTGTAGGCAAAATCAGCTGCAGGTGTCGCATCAATTATGTCTGCAGAAATAGACAAAAACAGCAGTAGTTTTACCCATGAGACCTATAAAGAAATCTGATTGCTTATGCTAATATTGCATTAACAATGGCATTATGAAAAGGCTTGATTCTTTAATCATCCTTCACCTAAAGACTTGACGATTGCAACGGCAATGCCCTCTCCGATTAAATGAGATCTCAAATGATAATGACCACATGCCGCTATTATTGCCACAGTGATCCCAAGATGATTGCAGTGCCCGAAATATGCTTAGAAATGCAGCATGAAAATGGAGTGGTAGGTGTGTGTGTTTTCCCTGGCTGCTGTCACTGAGCTGCACATGCTGAACGGATAACTGGAGTGATTCAACCTGTGCTGCTTTTCTCCCTTTGTGTTCTTAATCCAGCTTTGCCAAGGTGACTTGATTTTCATGCCTTTTATGTGTTACAGACACGGATACCTGCGAGCATAATACCTAACAGCGTTTGCAGGAATCCCCCCTTATCTTTTTTCTCTCTGCTTCCTCCGCCTCTTCCTCTGTCTCCCTCTTCTTCGCTGCTTCTCATCCCACCATCCCATCTTTTCTTCTTCTTTTTTTCCCCTCCCCACTACTCCCTTTTTTCCTCCCCCACTCTTTTCCCATTCCTCCCATCCTCCCTGTCTTCCTCTCCCGCTCTCTCTTGTCTCTCCGTCAGACCCGTACGTGAAGGCCTCTCTGATCTGTGACGGGCGAAGGCTAAAAAAGAGGAAGACCTCCATTAAGAAGAACACGCTGAACCCCACATACAACGAGGCGCTGGTGTTTGACATTCCCAATGAAAATATAGAAAGTGTATCCATCATTATTGCAGTGATGGACTATGACTGGTGAGCAAGCTGAGGTGTTATTGTATTGTAACGTGCTCCGGGCGCTTTAAGATGAAACTGATCATTACTGTGAAGTGTGCTGCTTATTGAATGTGTGTTTGCACATGCAGTGTGGTGTTGCTTTTGGGCCGTCGCATTTAGATGGTGTTGCGGCTGTGTTGAACACGATGAGGGCCCCCTCATGAGTCAGCCTCCTGGTGGACGTTCCCTGTTTTACATAGACGGGCGCCTCATGAATAAGCATGATTTATGCTAATGGCGAAGGAAGAAGTGTAACCCTGCCAGTGTTTGTCTGTCTGCCGCTTGCAGCAACACTTGGTTGGTTGATGTGTTTGTGTATAGATGCACCGCCTCCCTATTATGTAGTCTGCCCTCCATTTGGCATCTCCATAGGTGTGTGCTTTTGTATGTGTGTACTCGTGCCTGCTCCCCCGCTGACATCAAGCTTTTATGCAGGGCTGTGTGTGTTTTTGAGCTGCTATTCAATATCCTTCCTCAGCTGCTGTACTCTTTTCCCACTACTAAAGGTTGATAAATGAGACTCTATCTGCCTGTTTCTTACAATCCCTGTCTCCCCCTCTCTCTCCCTGCTTTATTGTATCCTCACTCTCTCCACCCCCCCTCCTCCCTTTTCTACCCTCTGCGCTCTTCTCTCTCTCTCTGTCTCTCTTGTCCTTGCTTCCATCCCTTGCTGGGTGTCAGTATTGGTCATAACGAGGTTATAGGGATGTGTCGTGTGGGCAGTGATGCTGAGGGTCCAGGGAGGGAGCACTGGGCAGCCATGCTGGCCAATCCACGCAAACCAATAGAGCACTGGCATCAGCTTGTGGAGGTAATGACGATATGATCGTGTGTGTTCGTGTGCGTGCGACTGTGTGTGTGCATCCATGTGTCATGATTATGAGCTCATACCACATATGTTATGGTCAGTTCTTCTTTTGGTTCTGGGCCTGATAAGCAAAATGATCATATTTACATATGATGATTATCATTAGATTATCACTATCATTAGTAGTAGTAGCAGCAGGAGCAGTGATACTTGAAGAATAGCAGTGATAGTGGTATAGGAGTAATGGTACAGTAACATAAAAGTAGCAGTGATAAAATAATTATTTAGGTGCTTTACTGAAGAAAAAGAATTGGTACCAAATTTGTGAAATATTCCATTACAAGTAAAAGCCTCACATTCACTTAAAAGTATGTAAGTATTAGCAACAAAATTTAGTAACTTATAAATTACAAATATGTCGTTATGTGGAACACATTTTAATACTTTATGTATTGTTGGGTAATTAATCTATAACAATGCATCATATTTTAAAAGCCCATTATATGTTTTGCATGTAAAAACTGACAGCAAAGTAACTACTAACTATATAGTAGTAGTGTTATAACTGCAATATTTTCCCATGAAAGTTTGCAGCTTAATGTGTAAATACTCAAAATTGTATTTAGCGCTTAGTGCTTATCTGCTTTTTTTTTCGCAGAGAGTTAGATGACGACATCAATGCCACCCTCACATCTGTACAGTAAATAAGAAGCTACCGCCAGCAGCTTGGCTTGTCATTTTTACACACTTCTCTTTGCTACGGATTAAACAAATGAGATATAATATGTTAATTATTTAAGCTTTAGAGGTGCTGGTAGGCGTTTTTTTTTGTTTTGTTTTTTTTTTAATCTTTGGACAGAGCTGTTTCTCCTGATTTCCAGTCGTTATGCTAAGCTAAGCAAACTGGCTGCTGACCGTAGCTTCATATTTACTGTACAGAAATTAGACCAGTATCGATCTTTTCATCTAAATCTCGGCAAGACAGTGAATAAGCATATATTCCAAAATGTCAAGCTATTCCTTTAGGTACAACACTTGAGTAAATGCACTTAGTTGCTTTCCACCACAAAGTACTGTGGTAATAATAGTAGCAGTAGTGGTGTTACTCTAGCTTAACCGTAGGCTAGTAATGGTAAAAGCCCATCATATCATATTAGAGTGTCATTTATTTCAACTGAATGTAAAAAAGTGGTTCTTTTTTGCCATGACATCATATAAGCAAAATCTCTATTTCCCTGCAGGAAAAAGCGATTGCTACGTTCGTGTCGAAGAGTGCTACAGCATCCTCCCCTAAGCCGCACATCGTGGTGGACAGTCCTCACTCCGATTAAAACTGTGAGCCTCTCCTGGTTTAGATCTGACATTGAATTTGAACCTTGATCTTCTCAGCATGCTTTCGCACATACTGTAGGTTTTTTGCTGTTTTTTAGGCAACAGTGTATTGGCATTTGTATCATTAGTCCACGTACAAGCCAATACCTTCTTGATTATAACGGGACTTTAAAGTACATCCGCGTACTGTGCAGCAGATGCTCTCACGTCAGATTTACACCGGACAACTGGTTGGGTCTTTAAAAGCATGACCTAACTGTGAGTGTGTGATAAAGTGGAGGCTGTGGAGCTGTCAGATGTTGGAGCTCTAAGGCAGAAGCATCTGTATAATCTAGATGTTATGGGTTATGTAATGCATCTCCCCCTCCTCCCCCCCAAACTTACAGTACTGCATACTGTTTATATATTCTCTCGCCCCCCCCTACTACTCTCTTGCTTAATCTGCCCCTTCTCCCTTATTCCCTCTTTCCTCAGGTCATTATCATCTCTCCAGCTCCAGACTTTCCTTTCTTTCCTCTCATCTGTGAATAATTCTCTCCATCAAAGAAAGAGAGACACGGAGACACTGCTAGTGTCCAGCTGCTAGTGCTGTTTTACGCCTGCTAATGAATCCACCAAGTCCTGTGCTGTCGTTACCAAGCCGGGGAGAAAAAACAACAACATCTATCACAAGCTACACTTTGAGCATCAGACTACACATTTACAAACACTTGCAGACACTAAATGGTACAGTAGGACTGATATCGGGCGTAAATTTGGGATCTAGCAAGGGAACACACGCACACAACTCGCACAGACACACACATACACACACACGAATGCACACAGGGTTTGTAGTATGTGCGTAGTTCATGTGTGCTTCAGATTAGTGTAGTATTCCATCTAGGAGGAGTGTGATGTGACTTTTCTCTCTCGAAAACAAAAAAAAAGAAACAAAAGAGAGCCATCCTAGAATGGTCATTTCAACCAGGACCAAAGGTTCATGCCCTTGTACAGACTATAAAAGAAGAAAATCACTATGTCGATATTTTTCTTTGCAACATTGGTGTACAGTATATGCCATACTGTATGGCAAAACATCCCTCGTAGTACTTAGCAGGACAAAACAGGATTCTCCCGGCCATTTTGGACGCTTTCTCCAGGCCCTGTACCCTCTTGTTTCAGACTTAACTCACTTATTTTCCCCAGAGGAAAGACAACAAAGGGTCCAGTGGTCTTTATTGATGTCAGAGAAGTGAAAAATGAGGACAGACTCATTGGTTTAAGCATGTTACGCAACCTTGAAATGTGTCCCTCTTCCTCTTGCTTTTTGTCACGGCCCTCATGATGCTCATCGGTATAAATTTTTAATTTTTTGTATTATTTTACTTTTTTGTGTGATACAGTATACATATAACCATCAGGAAAGGAGTTTATTCATTCCATTTTTTTACAGTCCACTGAGGATGCAGTGGTGGGAGCTTCTGAGAGACATGGACTATTTGATCGTCCTCTGCTTTCTCGCCAAACTGGCAGACTTTTCCTAATGTAGGTTGAATGAAACCTGCGTTTATGAGCGGACCAGCATCTGTTTGGAGTGCACTCGCTGGAGGATGTATTCCACAGGGAAGCATATCACCCCTCTTATTTTATTTTTCTATCATTCCTGCACTTTTTTTGTTTTCTTTTCTCAAGAAGTCACTGTCCAGCTTCAAATGAGAAAATTGTTATCTTCAAGTCCACGTCATGTCCCTGACAAGACTTTAGAAGGATACACACGTCCGTGTTGCTTTTATTAGTGTGTGTTTCCGTGTTTGTGGGCGTGTTTGTTTTGTATTTGTGCGCGTCTGTGTGTGTATGCCTGTGTGTCACTGTGACCTTGTGTGTGTGTGTGTGTGTGTGTGTGTGTGTGTGAGACACGTTTCTGTGCTCACCGCCTCCCTCGTCCTTTTTCTGTCTTCGCCTCCCTCACTCCCCAAATCCTTGCATCCACAGACTGAAACGCTCATCTTGGAGCCAAATTGTGTCTTCTGTCCTGTGTCTTTACAAGGAGCCATTTTGCGCGTGTGCGTGTGTGTGTGTGTGTGTGTACTAGACGTGCCTCATTGCACTAGGTGGGGAAACACTGTCTTTCATAGACATTAGTTTGTATTGTCTATGTCGTCTCTGAAATCAGCTGCCAATCATTCAACCCTCCTCTCCTCTCTAACCCTTTGCCTGATGTAAGTAACTGTGTTGATCGTGTACTTTCAGTAATTTGTGTACTGTATGTCCAAGGGAAAAACCAGATGGCACAGTGATTGAAAATGATATTGTTGGGGTGTGTTTAGATTAAATCTACGAGAAGGAACACAAAAAAATGAAGGAAAAAAAACCCTAAAATCGGAGGCTCATTTGTTACGGCCTACAGATCATGACAAATTTAGATCCCCTTAAAGCAAGACAACAGGGAGGAGGTGTTGTGAGAAAACAAGCGCCTTGAATTTCTGCACTTCCTGTGTAAACCAATACAGACTTATAAAGCCATGTCTGTCACCGCTACTACGACTACTACTGTAACCTCTGCAAAAACAACAGTACAACACCTCACTACAGCTACTTGTATTGCTATCATTGCCATTTCTCTCTCATCCTCTCAGACACACACTTTTATGGAGGAGTGTGTGTGTGTAAGTTTCAGGTGAGGGATCTAGTTTCTTTCTCTTTACCTTTTTTGGAAGTGAAGGGAAACTTACCGGTGTGCTTGATTGGGTATACAGGAGGGGACACATCCCGCATCATACCCGCAAGTATTCTGTGTGGTTTTGTCAGCTGGGGGATTATTGACCAGCTTGTATAAGTAGATATGGTATTGGTCTCGGGATCCCATAAATCTCTCCTTCCCAGCCTCTCTCTCTCTCTCTCTCTCTCTCTCTCTCTCTCTCTCTCTGCTTGTGTCTACCCTATTTAGCCCTTGTGTTACTGCCTGGTGATAGATTACAAAACTCCTAGTGGAACCAGCGCATTCCCTTATTCTTGTCCTCCCTTCAGTCTGCCCCCCCCACCCCCTTGTTTCTGTCTGTCTGATTACTGTCTGATTACTCATTCTCTCGTTCTCTCCTCCAGCAATACTTACCTTTCCTCCCGCCCCACTCCCCCTTTCTCGCTCTACCCCCCCCCATCCCACTCCTGCTGCTATCTCACATCCCTCCATCTTGCCCTCTTTCTTTCTGTGTATGACACCCCCCTCCTTCCTATCTATTCTCTCTCTCTCTCGCTGTCTTCTCGTGTTAGTGCAGTTCTGAATGGTCATGGGGAAACGTGTTTGCATGCTTATATTAACATGAATGATGTCAACTTGATGCAACGAAAAATTATATAAGTGATGCTTTAAGCAAAATCTGACAATGAACTTGATACTAATACTACTAATGACGACTAAATGGAGACCTAGCAATTGCTTATCTCTGTGGTCAAAACAACGATGATGAAATAACATTGTTTATGCCGTATTTATCTTTCTCGAATTGGTATTCTTTTTGATTTTCACTTGTTTTTTTTTTATATATAATTTATTCAAGAGTTTTACTTTTTTATTGGTTAAAGCTGAGAATTTGAGTGAGGGGTTCAGTCAGGGCGATTGTTTCAGACAGCTGTATCAGGTCGCAGGTTTTCGGTGAAAGTGTACGTAAGTGTGGCTGAAGCAATGATAATGGAAATAAAGGATATGTATCATCCAGCTTCGTGTTTCTGATTTATATTAATCCACTGGGTTGGGAGACAGAAGAGGGGGGTGAAGGTACTGTCACACATCCCAGGCAGTGTGCTATATATAAAATGCAAGGCCCTGGGCATTTCAGATGTACACTGTCTATATTTGACTCAGGCATGGACGATAAGACACTACCTGGACAGGAGCAACCTGAACCCAACTTTTTTTTATCACCAAGCTCTCTGACTTTCTGCTGTGCATGAAGTTGTGTGTAATTATTCAGCCACTTTGCCATGAATTCTTTATTGTGGCCGCATTTTGCTTAAATGCAAAATGGAGCACGCCTGCCTGCCCTGTGCGCTTTTCTCCATCTGGCCTCCCTAGTACTATTTTGTCTCCTATTTTATTTTTAAAACAATCATATCATTTGTCATGTGGTTATTATCTCTTGTTAAAGCGAAGATCCACACCAGTAGCAATCAGCAACTGCGGTCGCTTCAGCAGAAAGCAGAGAGAGAAGGCGGACCGAGCTCAGATGTGTAGGGGAATGACAGAGAAGGAGGAGTAGGAGAGGATTAAAGAAATGAAGGAGGATGAAGAGCGGGAGAATGCCAGTGAGGAGGAGGAGGAGGACACAAATGGGAAAAACCTGGAGAGGAGAGGGGATAGCTGCATGCAGGATGTGCGTGCATGTGTGTAGAAGTGGAAACAGGAGGTGGAGGAGGATAGCTCGGTATATAGACACACTCATCAGGGGGCACCTGCAGCATACTGACAGTTAACAGTTCAAGAAGAGCGAAATACACACATACGCATCACGATCGCGCACGCACATACACACGTGACAACGCACCAGTTAGCCCAGCTTTAATGCTGTAGACTGTTGAGAAAGAAAAGTGAGAGGAGGGGCTGTGGGGGGGACTGCTGTCTCCATGGCAACGTTCCCACCGTGCAAAAAAAAAAAATCATTTAGTCAGAAAGACATTTCACTCAGTTCAGTGAGCTGAAAGAGGCAGAGAAGGAGGGGGAGCAAGTTAGAGACTGGGGGAAGTGTGTGCAATGTAGAGCTGTTTGTATCGTACTGAAGGAATTTATTTTATTTTTATTTTATTATTTAAGTAAGCTGACAGCAAGGCATTAGTTTCTATTGCTAATATATCTGATTATTATACATAATGATAATGAATTCCCTTGCATCATTAAAGATGAATGCAGTAGCTTTGGGTGATACTTTGGTATTACAATTCTTCTTGAACAGGACCCTCTGGTTGCATCTGAATGTACAGCTTTATGCAACATGTTAAAATTCACGTTATACCATGACAATACCTGCACCACCTACACACCCAAAACCCTCCGTGACTGGGACTCCAAACTTTTGTTTTCTCATCTTGAAAGCACTGCGCCACGGGACTCCGACCTTTTTATAAGACCACATATTATGCCACGTATACAGTTTTAACATTTTATTCCAACACTATAAATAATACCCAAAACCTTTCAAAAATAATGAATTCAATGAATGCATGCAAGTGGAAACCTGAACCAGTAGGAGTTTTAAAGTAGCTTGACTCTGCAGGGGAGCTGTGTATTAATACAGGAGCTGGGCCCCGGGATGTGACCTTCTCTATAAATTGCTTTCATGGAAGAACTTAATGATATTCACCTAACAAACAGAAACGTCTGTGAAACATCCTATGACATTATATCTCTGCTATCATGGCCTCAAAGGAGGAATGCTGAAAAGCAATTTATGAACGTGGGATTCTATAGAAAATGAATAAAAGAATCTTGTTTTGCCATTTAAGGAATGGAAATAAAAAGCCATATATGAGCTACTTTTCATAACTCACTACTTCTGCTGCACAACACCCAGAGACTGGCAGGGGAGGGTACTATCTCAGCATCCCAAATGCTCTGGGTAGTTCTGGTAACCCATTTGTGTGGATGTCAGTGTATCAGCATGCTGGCTGTGATTACCTGTTGTGAGCCGACCATCTGGCCCTCAGCATCCCAGCTGGGACCACGGTCAGGAGACGAATTGTCTTTACCACACCACCTGGACCTCGCAGACATGGCGCACCGAGGCACCGACCATATTTCTCATTCATATTTTATTATGTCATTCTCTGACCAAACAACGAACAAAATGGAGAGAAAAAGAGAGAAAACATTGTCTGGTTTTCCAAAGGCACAACCGGAGAGCAGGCTTTCTGTAATTGCTTGGCAACTCGGGCACTGTGTGTGTTGAAGTTCAAAGCGTGCAGCGAGACACACAGTATATCCCTCTGAGCAGCAGAAAGCATCAGAGTTGCAAAGTAAAAGGGTGCCTACGCATGCACACACACACACACACACAGTTGTGTTTCCATCACTTTCGGGGGTCTTACATTGACTTACATTCATTCCCTGGAGACTTACCCTAACCCTAACCATAACCACTACTAGATCAAATCTAACGCTTACGCTAGCCTAAAGCTAACCTTGCCCTTACTCTAACCTTAAACCAAGTTTTCATCCTAAAATGTAACGATTTATGTTATGGGGACTTGCACTTTCTCCCCATAAGGAAGGCAAGTCTTCACAATGTGACTGTGTAAACAGATTTATGTCCCCACAACATTAGTAATACCCGCCCACACACACTCACACACACAAACATTTACGATCCATTCTGTCAGTTTAATTTGGCCACGTAGCTCAGTCAAAATAAAAAGCTCATGGGAGGTTTAATGTTTGCATCCAGGGGGGTAGCCTTGGGCATAAACCCTCCCTCAGATGAAGTTTTCTTATATCTCAGGAAGTGTTGCTTGAGCCCACAGCTTGTTGCCCTCCCTAGAATTTGGGTTAAATTGATATGGAGCATTGTTTCTGTGGGAGGTTTTGAGTTTGATGAGCTCTGAAGCCCTTTGCTGAACACTGTGCTGAGCTGACTGCCTGGCAGTGCCACAGGGGACTAGATGCTATTGTTGGACCCACATAAACAGTGTGCCGATGTGTTACAACTACAGGTTAGCCGCTGGTGCACTGTGCTGATCTGACTGCAGGTAAGCATGCTGATGGCTGCTGTACTAATGGTGCTCTTGTTGTCAGCTCTGAGATTTTGGGGGGGGGGGGTGGGCAAGTGTTGGGGAAGAAAGGTTAAATGGGAAAACATGCAAACCTAACATAATGGTTAGAGGATATACTGTATTTTCCAAAGAAAAAACCTACAGTGCATCATGGCTGTCCCTGGAGCTTTTCCTTTATGTAACTTTACTCAGTCTACATACATTATATATTTAACTATAGATTAGGGAGCTTTCTGGAGCTCAGTAAAGAAGAGGCCCTTTATCTGCAACCTTGTCTCTGATAAAGACCAGGCATCTACTGTACTTACTGTAGACATTTGCTGACATCTCCTGGAGATCTGGTTCAACAGCACTTAGAAACCAGTGTTCATGCCAACAGCTCTGTTTCAAACATAAAAGGCAGTATCTTGACAAAGACCTGTCAGTCTCTGAAGAAATGTAAGTCAAGTCCCTTCAGTTTTGAGGAGCTTGTCTCTCAGGAGTCTTAAGTGTACTTTTGCTTTCATCAAATGGACACATCTTGCATGATTTTCTCATGGCTCCTGCAAAACTGTAACATGCTCCAGGAGATTTGTCTAGAGTGCGCTGATCCTGGAGTGTTCACTGCAGTGAAACATGCTGAAGGTGAATTATTCAGGTAGGGCTGGGGTCTAGCAGCATCAATTCGGCTGCTGTTCACGTAATGCCAGGAACATGTTTAGGATTATGATTGAACTCTTTCCCCTCCAGACTGAGCCTCAAACCAGTCTTGGCTCCTCGGTTAAATCAAATATATTTTTTTATAAGACAAATCTGAACATGATCTTGAAACCACGCTTCTGTCATTGTAATCTGTAAAAGCCTGTGTTTCATTGTGCGATGCTAGTTCTTTTACACTCATGGACTTTCAGGAAGTCTTGTGTAGATTCTTAATTGTACTCTTGAAGAAGGCCCTCTGTTCGCCCCCTGCTCTGTCTACCTCAGGATGGCCATTAGATGGATTTGAGGCAGATATAATAACAGATGACCTTTCTCATGACTAATGCCACTGGCTGAGCACTTGCAAAGAGTGAGGTTAAGAGGTTTAAGCCAATATAATATTCAGTGATTTCCTCATGCCTCCAAGTTTCATTTACGCTCAATGTGGTCATGTATTGTTTTACTGTAAGCAGTTGGCTCGATAGGGATGCAGCAACTAATCGGTTGCAATGTTATGAACTGTCACCTTGGACAGACGTGCTTACTCCCCAAAGACGTGTGCCCACAAAGGTGCTCGAATGAATAGCTGTGGATGCGGTGAGGGGCCCAGAGAGAATGCTTATGTACAGGATCCAGAATTTTGTGCTACACCCCTCTGCCAATAGAGACAAAACCTAACAAGGAGAAGCAGCAGTCGGTTTTTATGCACGTCATATCTAGAAAAGCCTCCCAGAGAACCTATGGTCCACTCCACCTCTCAGTTCTTCCGAAGTCAAGGTTTAAAGCTTAGCTGTTTGCCACTGTCTTCATTTGGAGCTATACATCTATTTGTTCATATCTTGCACTGCACTGTAACCACATGGTGATTTGTATGCCCCTGTTTATTACATTCTATCAAACCTTATCCTCTATTTTATTTTTCCCATTAAAAATCATATTTGTCTTTCTATTTTGCCTTTTGTTTCCCTTGTATCTTGTCTTAATGTAAGGTCTTTCTTCATAAAGCATTTGAGCTCGTGTAAACCACTTTGAATAGAAATGAAAACATATGATATTTTGTCTTTTTATATTGCCTTTTTTCCCGTTACACTGTAGCTTGTCTTAACGTAATGTCTTCTCATGTAAAGCACTTTGAATTGCCTTGGTATTGATCATATGTATTGCTATACATATGAGCTTGACCTTAAATGAGCTCGTGAAGCAGATTGTTGCTCGGTGCTTGGATCGGATGCCACGGGCCGATGGAGGAGGATGCAGCTTGTGGAAATCTAGCTTGATTCAAGGTTTTTAACTGCAGGGGGCAGCCCTCCAGGCCGGAGCGTCTTGTAGGCACAAGAAGACCAAAGTGAAGAAGACGGCCGTGACGTCACACGTGGTGGGCGGGTCGGCTTGTCACTTCCGTCAAAAATACAACAAACGCTGATGCTAGCAATGCTGTGCAGTCGGTGCTAATTCAAGCTGATTCTTCTTTAATGTTATATCTGCGTCTTACTGATCCCACGACGCGCCTGGCAGCCGAATACCACCAGGTCAGTCCACATCACATTCTAGCTAGATGGCGGCCGGCTACTTAATGTTATTTTCACTATGTTAGCGTTAACGTTACCTGACGTTACCTAGCTAACGCTGAATGAAAAGCTCCGTGCAGTCCAGGTGGTGGACGTGGAGGCTGCTTTTGCTTTCGTTTCCATGCCTTTTGACTCACCAGTGCACTGAATTAGGCTACTAATATTAGTCAGGCATGGCTTAGGTTGGCTGCTATTACCTTGTTAGCCAGGCTAGTCCCGCTTGTTTCCTTCCCTGTATCCCAGATGGCGGCACCTCGCGTTACCAGTCTACATTCAGATGTTCCATGCAGTCCGTGGTACTGACTGTTGGGGAGCTTGGATGATCCCTAATGCTGCCCATCTCTCCCTAGTGTTGTTTACGTTGCACTGCAGTGAAGTAGTTAAACTTAAGAAAGGGCTTAAGTTCCTCGTAGGGCTGCATGATATGGTAAAACAAAGTCATACTGCGATTTTTATTTATTTTTTTTTTTTTACCGATATTACCTTTGCGATATGATTCGCGATTAGTGGGAGTGATCATTTTCGCGTCACTATTTTCTGCACCAAACAAACATGTTTTCTTCCATCTGGAGAGCAAGATTTGCAGGCCAGCTGGCATCTCCGCAGCACCACAGCGCTTCATTATATGTTGCTGTTTACAGCTTCTGTAAATTGGATATTGCACTTAGACGTGTTGCGATTTCGATGATATTTCGATTCATTGTGGTTTCCGAGTTCCTCCGGGTTGAAAGGCAGTTAAAGTTCCTGAAATCCTCAAAACCTTCCTCTCCGTCCCCTGGGGACGTTGCTGCGGTCCTATTCGTAGGTTTGCTGCTCTACCATGGAGGTCTCTCATTTAGACTTGCATAAAAATGCAAAATCTGGCCCCTCTTCATGTCCAGATCCATGGTGGCAGGTTCGGCACTCATGGAGCCGTCCACTAAGCCTGGCACCAACCAGGTGGCTGATGTGGTGTTTGTCATTGAAGGGACCGCAAACCTTGGACCCTACTTTGAATCTCTGAGGAAAAATTACATACTTCCAGCTATTGAGTAAGGACACCAAGACACTGCTGCTTTGCTAAGTTATTCCTCTATTATTCATGTGTTCATGTCTAAATGCCTGTTTTACTTTTGATTTTAATTACCATAGATATTTCAATGGAGGGCCCCCTGCAGAAACAGATTTTGGTGGAGATGTGAGTGTTTCCCCCTTATTTTTTTTTTAATGTGTCAATTTACGTCCTTTGTCAGTGGTTTCTGAAGATAACTGCTTGGAAAAGCACTTTTTAAATATTTTTAAACTAAATATTCCCATGTTTCTTTTGTCCTTCTAGTATGGAGGGACACAGTACGGCCTTGTGGTGTTCAACACAGTGGACTGTGCTCCTGAGTCATATGTCCAGTGTCACGCACCAACCAGCTCTGCCTTTGAGTTTGTGTCGTGGATCGACAGCATCCAGTAAGTTGTTGAAAAGGGTCTACTTGATTATTACAAAGTTGACGTTTTTGTGGCTTCATGTTGCCTCATTTGATCACAACAGAGATAAATGAATGAAAATATAAAATATTGTTTTCTTTACAGGTTTATGGGAGGTGGAGCAGAAAGCTGTAGTCTAATTGCAGAGGGACTCTCTGTGGCGTTGCAGCTTTTTGATGACTTTAAGAAGATGAGGGAGCAAATGTAAGGCAGTTTTTGTTTCACCCTGCTCACTAATCCCTTGGAACAGTGTACACATTTTTACTAAGCAATCGATTGCTTCTTTAAAACGGGTTTGACACTATTACACCTTGTAAGTATGTCCTGTTTGGTCATTATAAAGTCATGCAGTCTGTTTTGAGCGATAACAGGGTAACAGAACCTGTTAAATGGGCAAGAATGTTGTCATCTTTTTGCTTGATAAAGGCAAACTACTGGCTCAGTGAGAGGTTTTTCTACTGTTCGACCTACTTAAGAAAACCATTAAAAAAAAATACACACACATTGAGTGTCTCCATTGAAGCAGCTGTAAACCGATCTACAGACTGCACTTTGGCTTCAGTAAGTGCCAACCACCAGAACTGAGCGATGAAGCTGACGTGGAGGTGTTTTGGCTGCATGATGCCCTACATAAGCTGGCTCCTATAAGCTCTCGCTGTGTTAAAGTCTGTGGAAATATCCTCCAAATTCTTACATTCAGGTTTAAAAGAAATCCCAGATAAGTTAGCAACTGAATGGAGAATTCTAGTAGTGATGAAAATCTCAGCTTTTTGCTTTCTCTCTTTCTACCTTTTGCCAGAGGTCAAACCCATAAGGTGTGTGTGCTGCTGTGTAATTCTCCTCCATACCTGCTTCCTGCTGTGGAGAGTGTCAGCTACACTGGCTGTACAGCAGACAACTTGGTCAAAACCATCAGGGATGTGAGTTATCACTGATATTGTCTTAACTAGGTATGACAATCTTAATTGTGTCATTATTTTTGTTATAAGTATTCTATGAATGGGGTAGTATCAGTGATATTTGGATTTGATTTACTTTATTTAATATGTAAAAGCTAAATGAATGTATTACATTGACTGCATTTCATTTTCATATTTCTTAGAGAGGAATTCACTTCTCTGTGGTGGCTCCTCGGAAACTGCCCGCTCTAAGGGCTTTGTTCGAGTGGGCGTCTCCAGTAGGTGGTGCGGTTGAACCCCATCCAGACTACAGTCAGGACCCCTTCCACATGGTCCTCGTCAGAGGCATCTCGCTTCCAGGTGAGAAACTTAATTTAACACCTTGTTCGTATAATAATAAGTTAAAAAAAAAAAATATATATATATATATATACACACACACCTCGCAGATCTTTGTTCAACACACTTCATTCAAACTCAACAAACAAAACAAACCATCTTGGTTAGTCTCTCTACTATTCAAACAATCACCAACTCTGGTTTGGTGGAAATATATCCTTAATTCACCGCGTTACATGGGGGGAAAAAAAACCCAACTCTCCTCACAGACGAACAGCAAACTGTTTCACACGAGGGACTCACATGCACTCACATGCACGTGCGACAGGAGCAGTTGTATTTCAAAAAAACAAAAAAAAAAAAAACAGAGGGATAAAAAAAAACAACCCACCCGCACAAAAACCCGCCC
>CM022470.1:3887125-3902115 GCA_011952105.1 Coreoperca whiteheadi | reverse complement strand
CAAAAAAAAAAAAAAAAAAAAATATCAAAAAAGAAAAAAAAAAAAAAAAAAAAAAAAATGAAAAAGAAAAAAAAAAAAAAAAAAAAAAAAAAAAAAAAAAGCACAGTTGTATTTAAAAAAAAGCCCAGAGAGGCTGTGATCCCAACACAGGCAGGGGGAGTGTGATGTCATCCTCAGCTCAAGATGCCATTACTCCACTATATCTTTAAATAGTAAATAGATGTTTGCTGCTTTATTAATGTTCAGAATCTCATTTACAGAACCTTTTAAAGACATAGAATTGCATTAGACTGAGGACATTTTTAACTATATGATAGATGTAATGTTGTAAATATATGCCCTCGGTATTTGTGAATAAGCAGAGGGGTTTTTTTTGTGGTTCATAGGTAAAGCATTTAATTCCTTCATAAATGCCATTAGAGGTAAATCCTAATATTAAACCCTACACGTCGCAATAGATGTTTCACAACCCACTCATAGGGCCTTTGCTCAATCGTTCCTAATCTCTGTCAAAATGCCCCCGATAAAATTGGTTTTACTGTATGCTACTTGCCAAGCATTAAACATCAGACGAAGGTAGCGACTAGATGGTGCAGAAAGTTGAATGTCTAGCAGTTAAAGAGACAGACGCTTTTCTCAGGAGTGAGCGGAGACAAAAACCACAGCTAACATAGGAATATCTTTTAGACTTACGTCCTGTCCAAATGAAAGCTAATGTTGCCCTGTGTCCGCTGGTTGTGTAAATAGGCAACTGCTTACCAGCAGGCTAGCCATACACCTATTGTATTAGGAGATCCTATGTTAAAGCTGTGGCCAAAACAATCGATCAGTGCAGCTTTGATAATAGAAGCTACTTACCTTATTCCTTGACTGAATTCTTTTCGAATAAGCTGCAGAAGTTGGTTAGGCGCAGCCAGTTATGATCCTCGATGGCTGCAGTAAATGCAAGTTGCAAGAAAAGTGCTATATAGATGAATCTTGCCTCACTTACATTATGGAGACGGAGACAAGCACGCACCTTCTCGGAGTCTTGGAACGCTCGTACAGTATCACATTATTCATAATCAAGAATGTCGTGTGACGCAACGTTCAAAATTGTGCAGCTGATGGTTTTTGCAGTTGTTGCAGCTGCACTCTTGTAAGTTTCTTATCTCCAGACACACTTTTGATAGTTTTTTTTTTTTTTATTCGTCAGAGCTGCAAATGACTAGAGTAAAGCTGTCTTTAATGTTGTTATCTCTTTCCATACATCTTTTTTTTGTTTGTTTTTTAATCTGTGCTCTTCACTGTGTTGCTAAATTTCCCTTTTTATTATTTGTCTGAGGTACCTCCTCTACCAGCAGCAGACTCTCCTCCAAGCTTCAGTCTGGTTTTGTTATTTATTTCATTTTGGCCAGTTTCCTGTGATAACATCCCCACTAATATGGTTTTAAGATACTAGTTGTAAATTTCACACGTGTTAATTGCTGCGGGAGATACAAAACGTTCACACAATCTCAACGTAAGATGATGTGATTGATCGTGTGAAGTCATTCTTGAATAAAAACTTTGAGCTATTCCTAATGGTTACTCCTGAACTTTTCTGTGAGTAGAAGGGAATTCCTTCGTAGATATGTCTTAGGCTTCACTTTTAGCGTAGCACTATATCACTCCGGCATGGGAGCATTCTTACATTCGCATCTCAGAACTGTGTAAAAACTCTAAGCTCACTGTCTATCTCCAGTTTCCTCAGGTGGAGGACCTGGGCCACTCAAACCTGTCCTCCCTCCTCAGCCGCTGCCTGGAGCTTCGCAGCCCCCTCCACCCATTAACACAGCCCACCCTTATCAGGTAATGGGCAAGCAGCCACACAGCGCAAGGCTGCCTGGAGACTAATTCCTGCTGCCTGCTTTTGGCTCAGTTTCAGACAGTGGTGTTTATGTGCCTTCCCTAAAACGTTTTACCCAGCATTGTCTTCCCTTTAATCTGCTTGCTGACAGAATCCGGCCCCCATGACTGCTGCTCAGGTGGCTGCACAGATGGTCGTGGAGGCAGCCAACAACCAGAAGAGTCGCTGTGAGTTACCAGTGGACTCTGTAGGCCTTTTGTGAACAATTTTATGTTCGCTAAGCTTTTTCAGTAGTTGCGGTATCTCTATGTCTGCATAGCGTTCGTGCATTTTACAGTAAAGCTGGTGATGGTGTTGCTGTATTTACTAGATGTTCTCACCAGGAGTGACCTATAATAATTAGATTTTTGGGTTAGTAAAAATGAAAAGTAATCAAAAATAAGTGTCAGGGTCAGGATGGATTTTTTTTTTTATGCTCGGTTATGGCCATGTTCCTTGTACGTATTCAAAAGAAGTATCCGTTCGGATTTCTGTTGCGTTCCCTCTCCCTCCTCCAGTCCCAGGAATGGTCAATCAAGGTCCTCCGTTCCCCGGTCAGCCAAACATCCCATCAGTCCCTGGGGTGAAGCTCAGTCAGCCCAGCATCTCAACAGTCACCACAGCAACACAGCCCATGATGCAACAGCAACAAGTCCCCCAAGCTCCCAATCAGCAGCAGCCAGTCCCACCCCCAGGACAGCCTATACCTAATCAGCAGCCGCAGGCGCCACCTCAGCAGCAACCCTCGGCGAATCAGCCCACAGTGCCTTCAGCACAGCCCAACATGGTAAGTTATGATAATGAAGATAAAACCAGTAACACCTATAACATCTGTTTGGACATTTTCCGTCCTTTTGATGACTCGGGCACAAAACTCGTGGACGTTCACCGCTACAGGAGCTTAAAAACCCATAACATAACATGTAGCCATTATCACAGGTTCTGCTTCAGTTTCCTCTGTACCTCCACCGCTTTGGGGACAGGTTACTGAACGCAAATTTCAGTACTCCTCAGGAGGTGTTGCAAAGTTCCAGGCACACAGTTAATTAAACAGTTAATTTCCAACATGGAGATCCAACGACAGCAGTTATAGGAATCATTCAACAATTTGCTGCTTAGCTTAGCTTAGCTTATCTTAGCACAAAGACTGGAAGCAGGGGAAACAGCTAGCCTGGCTGTGTCCAAAGTCAATCTACTAGCACCTCTAAAGCTGCTTGTATCTCATTTGTTTAATCCTTACAAGAAGCAAAGTGTAAAAACAACAATTTGAGTTTTTATTATAATAATAATAATAATTCACTTTAGGGAATTTGGGTGGAAATCCAGAGCGGGCCTTAGAAATGATCAATAATATCTTAAAATCAATTCTAAAATGTACCGGGAGCCAATGAAGGGAACCTAAAATGTGCTCTTTTTTTTCTCTTGGTGAGGAGTTTGGCTGCTGCATTTTGAACAGAAAAGAAAAGAGCTATTGGTGAACTGAAAAACTGCAACGTTTGCTAAATGACTGAAGGGACAGGTCACCCCAAAATCATAAATATATATTCTTCCTCTTACCTGTAGTGCTGGTTCTCCATCTAGATTGTTTTGGAGATATCGCCCAGAACTATTTTCTTTCTGCTGATAGGTCCTACGTGAAACTGCTCGCAACAAGGTCTGTGGATTATCTTCATCTTTCAAAGGTTTTTTTAAATTTATTTATTTTTTGGCACTTTGACCACCACAAGCCGAGTGCCATGTTGTTCCATTATATTCAAGAACTGCAGACCTTTCTGCGGGCGTTATCTCCAAAACTTGGCAACTCACACCAAAACAATCTAGGTAGATAAATTGCACTACAAGTAAGAGGGAAAACAATGTGTTTTTGATTTTGGGGTGACCTGCCCGTTAAGGGGGTGCTATAGATACAGTTAAAATCCCAACTAAGGTTTTTTTTCATCTCTTGCATTGTAAATTCAAATTAGATTACGTTTTCTGCACATATTCAGCTTTTCTTGTTCTAATTATTTATTGCTGGTGCTCTAATGCAACATTTAGTGGCATTGAAATCACTTTTCACTTATTTACTGAGCTCTAGTATAACTAAATGCATCATTTATTCCATCAACCAAGCTTTTGTCAGTGTAAAACCCAGGACGCCCCCTGTGTCCACCATCATTTTTAGATGAACTGCCTGGAGATCAGGGTCAGACAAACACAATTAATGGTGGTCCTCTGACAACCATAGAGTGGACAACAATGTAAGGCACTGCCTGACCAGCGACCAAGTCAAATCTCTTCATAGAGCACATTTTAAAACATTTGCTCTCCCAAGTGCTTTAGAGATAAATTTAAAGTACAATAGATGGTTAAATAATTGTAACAGACAAAATTAAACCTATTTTATGGTTCTGTTGATAATTAAGAGGACCCAAACACTATTGTATAAAGGTGGTTCTCTTAGAGGGGATTTAAAAGTGGCGATAGATGGGGAAGATCTGACAGTGAGGAGCAAACTGTTCCACAGTCTGGGGGCAGCAATGGAGAGAGCTTGATCGCCTGTGGATTTTGATAGTAGTAGTGGTTTAATAGTGAGGAGTACCTGATCTGAGCGGTCTGGATCTAGAATATAGAAAGAGATCAGAGCTGTAGGCTCATGCCAAACCATGCAGAGCTTTAAAAACCAATGAAAGAATAAATCAATTATGCATTTCACTGGCAACCAGTGAAGGGAGGCTAGTGCAGGGGGAGATGTGATCTCTCTTCTTGGTACCAGTGAGGAGTTTCACTGCTGTGTTTGAACTACAGTAGCTGCAGGCGAGCTAGGGAAGACCGACTGACTCCCACATAAAGAGAGTTGTAGTAGTCTAGATGTGAGGTAATAAAAGCATGTAAGACAATCTCCAGATTTCCAAAAGACAAGAGTTTTATTTTTGCTATCGACGTAACGTGAACAACGCTGCTCCTAATGACAGAATTTATTTGTTTGTCATTTTTGAACAAGGAGTCAAAAATGACCACGCCTCTTGTTGGGGAAACATGGACTTGGTATAAAAGCAGCATACGGCTCTCTGGCTAACTTGTCTCTGATTGGATCCTTAAATGTGAAATGTTTGCCGTTAACCTTGTGCTGAGTTGTATTTCATTGTGCTTGTTGTAAGCTCATCATAGGCAACATTCTGTGGCGTTTAAGTAACTCACGGCCCTCAGCCGAGGAGCTGATTTGCTATTCTCACCGCCTTTGTAAGCACTATCAATGTTTGAATCATATTGATATTTTCACATGTAAGTGGCCCTGCTCAAATTAGAAATCAGAGAACCAAGACTTGAATCTGTAATGTCGTAGCACCAGCAGCCTAGAGCTGAGTTTGCAGACTAACACACTGTCTGAAGTCTAATATCAAAACGAATTTTAAATGTTAGTACTACTATCAGATCAAAACCAGACGATGTTCCCTTTTCCCTAGAAAATCGTTGTGGGTAGAGTCAGTGTTGTTTTTTTTTTTTTTCTGTTTTCCAATTCATTCATTAATTTTTCTTTCTAGTAGTACAACATACTCTTATGTTAATATTGATTAAATTGTCTAAAATTAGCCAAATTTAATATTTAATGATGTTCCACTTACATCGGCTTTACAGAATAGCATGTTTTCTATTGTTAACTTAGCGATATCTTAGTCTGCTACTACACTACATGTAACCCCCTCGTCTTCTCTTTTCTTGACAGCCTGGTGTGTCTGGTGCTCAAGGCAATGCAAATCCAATTGGACAGCCGCAAGGTGTGGCCAATAAGATTGTAGCGTGGACCGGTGTTCTGGAGTGGCAAGAGGTAACACTCAGTAAAAAATCAGACTTTCTAATTGATGCAGAATGCTTGATCCCCTGAAAATATAGCAATATAAGAAACCTTTTAAGAAAAAGTATTATTAAGATCAATCTCTGCAGTTTAATTTGAATCACTTATAGTACTGACAATTTAATGTTAAGTGGTCTTTTTTTCCCCTAAAACGCATTAACCAGCTTTTCTGATTAAAACTAAGCATTCAGGCTGAGGTGAAAGCCATCCTAGTTCAGTGGTTCCCAACTTTAGACCTCCAGTCTTGGGAAATGCACTTATTTGCTTTCTTGCCTGGAGTTAGATGAGACGATTGATACCACTCTCGTGGCTGTGTGGCAAATATCAGGCTACAACTTTGCTGCCGGTTAGCTTAGGTTTGCATAAAGACATGAAAACATGGAGAAATAGCTAGCCTTGCTTGGCCCAAAGGAAACAAAATCTGCACATGAGCTAAGGTTCACACATGCTACTAACATGTTATATGTTTGCTTAAAAAAAAAAAAAGAAAAACGTACAAAACCAAAGTTTTTTTTGAGGTTGTAAAAGCAGCCTGTTGTGGTTTTATGGGTGGTTATGTGCAGGAGTTTTTCCTGGTCAGGCGCAGTAACTTCCAGTAGTCTCCACTGGTTGCCTGGCAACCCCACCGTGACGTGGCACAAGATATAACAATTTAATTAGTGAGCTTTAGGGTGCTGGTAGGCGTATGTTGTTAACCTTTCGGACAGAGCTAGCGGTTTCCCCCCTTTTTCAATTCAATATGCTAAGATATGCTAAATGGCTGCTGGCTCCAGCTTTTATATTCACTGGACCGACATGAGAGTGGTAGCGATCTACTTATCTAACTCTCGGCAAGAAAGAAAATAAAGGTCTGATATCCCAGTTCTAAATCAGTCTGTATTAGACAGCTGGGGGGAAAAAACAGCAGCTCCTGATAACTGGAGTTGTGATCATCACCACGGTCTAGGACCTATCGCTGTGGTAAGTCTTAATAACCACCTGTCATTGGTCTTTGAACAGTATGATTAATTGCACATCATTTTATCGTCCTACTGGTTTAGCTCAAGGTCAAATCGATTTAGTTTACAGTTGCAGTGCTGAGCCAGGATAATGGATGTTAATGGCTTTTATGAGACACTCATGAGGCCTTCAAGTGTTTGCGTTTGGTGGACAGACTCCGATCAATCACCTCTATTGACATCCTTCCTCTTCTGTTTGTCAGGATTATCTAAGTCCGTCAAATGGACAGGAATAAGAGTGGGGGGGCCCAGGAAATTCTAAGTCTTGTCTGTGAGCACGCACAGCCGCAAACAACCTGAGTGGACAGATTAAGGGCAATGTTTCATGCTCTTAATCTGCCATTTCCTCTTCCAGTTCACTTATTGTGCTTTCAACTCTGTAAGCGATTATCCTCCAGAGTAATCTGTAATGTTGAGGAAAATTATACTACAGACACTAAAACTCGTTTGAAGAAATAGTTGTTGATAAAAACTCTCACAAGGGATGCCAACACACTTGGCTGGAGCTTGCGCTGAGTACAGTGTTATCAGTATGATTCGTTCTGTTTTGGCTGGATTTCAGTCCGTTAATTCCTGAAAGCTCATGTTGTCTAAAATGTGGGGTAACGTTCCGAAATGGCTTTGCTAGCGTTTAATCCTACCACTAATTTAAGGTTCGATGTGTTTGAATGGGATTGTGTTTTTGTTACTGTCCACAGCTCAGGCTCCCTTTCATTCCTGCTTTAGCAAACCTTGGAAATAAATAGCCCATTTGTCTGCAGAGGAAGCCCAGCACAATACATTTGTAATGGACAGCACAGAGACTTCAGTAAGCCTGCCTAATATGTGATTGATTGATCATTGATCCTGTATTGATGCCCTGAAGATGAAGAGTGCTAGCGGTTTCCCCAGTGGGATTGCTGTATTGATGGGCTTGCAAAGCTGTTCTTTTTCTTTTATTATTCCTGACATTTTGCTAAAGAACAGGTTAGCTGCAGGTCTTTTTAAAAGTCCACCCACCCACATCTCCTCTTCAGAAATATTGTCCAACTACTCCATGCCTGGGTCTTCCCTGGTGTCTCCAGCAGTTGTTCATTCCCAGAGCGCCACCAGAAAGAGACAGTTAGAAGGCATCCTTAGCTGAACCACCCCTACTTCACTTAATTGTCACATAGACTGCCCACTACTGAATCAGACTACCTGGCCCTCCTCGGTTGGGACAACTGCTCCCCCTTCACCTTGATTGAGCAATCAAGCTTATTCCTTGAAGAGAGCCATGATGTCAGATTTGCAGGTGCCTGTTTCTCATCCGAAACGGCTCCAGCGAACATTGAATGTCACGGTCAGACACACACCCAAAAGGACAACATTATCCACAAATAGCAGATGTGCCTCTCCAATGTCACCAGTCCGTAGCAGCACCTTGATATCCTGTCCATGAATATGACAAACACCAGAGGTGACAGCGCACACGAACCGCAGTTTCAGAGGTAGTGCGCAGAATAAAGAGCAGCACATTATCCCACAATGCAGCTAACATGGATGCTGGGGACCGCAGCATAATGTCAACATTCACCATAATGGTTCCCTAACTTCGTATGCCTGTCCTCTTGGAAAGTTTCTGCCATGCTTAAGTTTTTCTACTCAAGTCCCGGTAGGATCGGAGAGTAGAGTTAAAGTAAATATCTGTGGGAATCACGAAATTAACTTCTGTCATTCCTTCTTACAGTAGAATTGTCACCACAACTTCCACCTCCTGTCAGTCCTATTGGATACACAAGCCCCTCTCTCCGTTGGCAATAAGAAATAAGTCAAATGTAAAAATGTCTACTTTCATATGTCCTGAATCTGAGGTTGGACAGTTACTTGGAGTCTCCTTTCCAACACTTTGGCGTAGGCTTTCTCAGGGACGGTTGGCGTTGTGATTCTAAGGCAGCTAGAACACACCAGTCCCCTTTTTGAAAGTAAAAAACCTGGAGCTGTGAATCATCTAAAAATATTTAAATGTGTTAAAAGCCATAGTTTATTTTTCCCCACGCACTGACTGGTTTCCTTGAGCCACATGTCCACTATCAACTTAAAGGGGCCCTGAGGAGTTTTCTTGTAAACAGCACAAGCTATGTTTACATTCAGTGTTTCTCACCAAAAACGCCTTGTGTGTATCCTTGAGGTCTAGCAAACGTGTCGAGTGCATTTCCTCCCTCATCAAACACTTGCAAAGCCAATTTTTAAAAGTATTCTAAATCCAGCATTGTTTACATCCAGGTTTACTAGCATAACCGGCTTCTTCTTCCCTGCCTTTGCTGGCACATTGCAGCTCCATAGTTCTACTAGAGGTCTAAAACTTCATAGGGGAGCCCCTAATGCAGAACAAGCTCAGGAAAACAATATGCAAACATTTCTTACAAAACACTGTCAGGATAATATGTTTATTTTCTGGTTGTGCTTGTACACGTAATGTAACATTTAAGAACTTTGATTACCTGGTTCAATTGAAAGTATCGTGGTTCGGAAAGCTTATTTTTATTTATTTATTTTTTTAAATTTCGGTTTGATCAATAGTTTAAAAGATCTTGAAATCCTGCAGAATATCTGAAAAGTAATGTTTTCCATGTGCTCCTCCAGGTGTTCTTCCCGCTGCCTGTCTAACTTTCCTCCTCTTTTTTGTGTCACTCCATTCTCTCTATATTAATCCCTGCCAGAAGCCTAAAGCATCTTCCATGGATTCAACCACCAAACTGACGCGTTCTCTGCCATGTCAAGTGCATGTTAACCAAGGGGAAAATCTGTGAGTATTGCCAGTCGAACACTACGGACTTTATCCGTAGTGAAGGCTGTGTTGTTTCGTGCACACAGTTTAACACTGCCATTGTGTAATCTCAACAGAAACACAGACCAGTGGCCGCAGAAGCTCATCATGCAGCTGATTCCCCAGCAACTACTGGTGAGACCGTTTTTTTTTTGCCTTTTGTTTTAGCGTGTGAAAGCGTTGCGCTGACTCTTTGTTTGCAGCAGTGACTTGGGTATGAATGATGCATAACTAAGTCCTCTCTTGCCTGCTTTTTCTGTAGACAACCTTAGGTCTCCTTTTCAGAAACTCTCGAATGGTTCAGTTTCTCTTCACCAACAAAGACGTGGAGTCGCTGAAGGGCCTGTACCGCATTATGGCCAACGGTTTTGTAAGTCTTCGAGCACTCTACCTCTCCGTGAGCCTAAAATGCGTGTTCCCTCCATGTCCCCAACCTTGTCCATCTCTCAGTATACCTCAAAACATTTTCCGTGAGTGGCAACTGAGTGCAGGTCCCACCTCTGTCCAGTAGTTGGACTGAACATTAAGCTGTGTTGCAGTGTTGTGGTAAAGACTCTAGAGGGGGTTCCAGGCCATACATTTATTCACTTTCAAGTTACATAATATGATTTTAAACATGCTTTGCCATCAGACAACATTTTTAATGGTTTAGTTTTGATTCAGTTCCAGAAGGCTAGCAATGATGGGGGGTTTTTTTGTCAGTGTGGTGCATTGTTAATCAGGTAATACCATTGAGAAATAGCAGAGGCATTAATAGTATTCAGTCCAGCTGAGCTCTGCCTCTTTGCCTGAATTTGATTTACGGCCCAGGGAAAGCACAGTATGAATTAAGCTAATACCATTTGCATTCAATTTATAAAACCGATATGTTTGATTGTGCAAAGGAGCTCAGGAGTAGGTTATGTCCCCAAGCCCGAGCCCATCCCATAATTCCGACAGGGTCCCGTGTCACGGTCTTATTCTGCCCTGTGACCCTCCTGACCCCCTGCAGGCCGGCTGCGTCCACTTCCCCCACACTACTTCGCCCTGTGAAGTGCGGGTGCTGATGCTGCTCTACTCGTCCAAGAAGAGAATATTCATGGGCCTCATCCCCAACGACCAGAGCGGCTTCGTCAACGGCATCCGGCAAGTCATCACCAACCACAAGCAGGTCCAGCAGCACAGAGCGGTGAGTGGTAATAGGAGGGGGAAGAAGTGGAGCTGGTAGGAAGTGGGGAAACCAAAAGGAGGTGATAATGAGGAGGCATTATAGAGAAGCACCGGGGAATTGAGGTGCATTGTTTACGGCATTAAGGTGCATTGTTATTGACATTTCATTTAGCAAGCCCAGTATCTTCACAGCAGCCAGTAACGTCTCGCACTCTAGTAGAGGCTAATGGGGGCTAGCATTAGCTAAATTCCTACTGCAACATTAGCTGGCTGTTGCACTGCCACCTCATTATCTCTGCTAAAGTGAGGGAAATGTAGGTGCAATATATAATGCACAGTGTTGAGGAGACAATTTTGTTGAGGATGCAACCAATTCAACATAAACAGTGTCTGAGTACTGTGTTAAATGTGTTTATATACTGTGTCAACATGCACTTAGAGCTTGACAGCTTTTAAGATTTTTTTTTTAAAGGTTTTTCAGAGTTAGAGCTGAAACGATTAGTTGATTAGTCGATGTATAAGGGAATCAGATAATCTGTTTGATCAAGCGATCGTGTCATTTTAAAGCACAAGTGCCCAAAATAAGGTGGTTCCAGCATCTTAGATGTGAAATTTGGTGGTTTCTTTTGTTCTGTGGGATAGTAAACTGAATATCTTCGGGTTGTAGCTTGTTTGTCAGAGAATAACAAGCATTTTGAATACGCTCTGGGAAACTGTGATGGGCATTTTTCACCGTTTTCTCACATTTAAAAACCAAACACTAATCGAAAAAATAATTGGCAGATTAATCAATAATGAAAATAGTTGTTCGTTGCAACCCTAGTTCTATTACACCCGTCTTGTTTTACAATACCCGTGTGATGTCATTCCACCAGTTAAAAAATCCATTCATCATACCTCGTCAGTTGTACACCAACAAGGCGAAAGACCTTCAAAAATATGAATTATTCACACTAGTGGCGCAATCATCTTCGCTATAGTTTTTAAAACGTGGAAAGTTATGAAATTCAGCTTTAAACACAGCACAACTCGCGTAGATATTCATTTTTTCAGTTTAGGCTGCCCAGATGGAGGACACCTTTTAAGGACAGCATAAGGAAATCTTCAAGACGAGGCCCCCTTCTTCCAGTTCCTCTGGTAAAGATAGACCGGGTCTTGTCGCTGAGTTCGTTACAGGTTACAAACACCGCTGCCTTGCTCACATGACGTGGATATTTCACTTTCTGTCCCTGCTTGTCCTCATCCCTGGAGACGGGGGGGTTTAAAATGTGTCCTCTGGAATCGCTGTCTTGTCCATCACGGCCCTCCACTCCTGCTTATCACATCCAGCGAGGAGGGATGCTGCATAGCTCTGAAACGATGCTGCATCCAGTCACCGAGAAGCAGCATGTCTCCATTTAAAAATGAAGCCTGCTGTCGGGTTTACATGGGTTAGATTACATTTCTCCTCGCAGTCTGCTCTCATCAGCGGTGATCGCGCTTGTTTACTCACCCTGCTAATTTTATGTCCTCGCAAAAGCGCGTCAGCCATATATGTAGCTTGGAGCCGTGTGTGTGTGTGTGAGTGAGCATCGGGGCATTTAAAGAAGGCAGAAGACATGAAATTGTAATGAAGATTTTATTTTTTTTTTTTTTGCCCCCCTGCATCTTGTGTATCATCACGTATTCAGTGCTGCATCGCTAATAGGGAAGCGCTACAGCAATCTTAACGTAATTAAAATTTCAATTTGGACCAGTAGTTAAGGTTTCTCTGTGCAAAGCCCTGGAGTGGCATTCTTTGGGAACGAGATTGCAGTTTGTTCCGTTCACAGTAAGACAAAATTGAATATTCCTCCCTGAAAAGTGATGCGGGCCCTAAATCCTGATCCAGGATTGTGCCGGTTACTGGGTTAAAGACAGGAGATAAATCAGAGACGGAAGAAGAGAGAAAGAGGCAGCTGTTGTGTTTGTTCCCTCAAAAGACCTAAAGCTGTGTGTTGCGCTGTTATTGTTGGTCGGAAAACACACCGTGCATTAGCGCAATCCCAGGGTGATTTGTTCAGATTCAGCAAGATGGATGAGTGAAGGTGTTTTTCCATCACACTTTTTGCCCCCCCCAAAGTCTCTAGTTAATAATTTGTGCTTAGTGGATGGATGAAACACCCTTAAGGCCTCCTTGTCTCTCACTCAGTGTAGAAACACACAAGCCACCATGGCATCTGCAGAGCACCGCTGAACTCAGGAGCACTGCTGACCGTTTCAAATTGTGCCTTCTTAAGCAGTTATCAGAGTTTTAAGCATTAGGATATATTACTGAATCATCAGAACCTACCTTACAGGTGTGTTTCCAGAATCCGTTGGCGGGGAAAGCAACAGGTCGCTTCCTTTCTTTTTACTCTGCGTTTAAACTCCGGATGGATTTTGCATATGACTGTTTTGTTTTTTTTTCGCTCCAGACTTTGCTAACGGCTTTAGTCATCGAGCTTCAGTTTGTTTTAAACTGTGAAATCCAAAATAGCAAACACCTCAGCAGGTGGTGCTTGAAGTTAAATCTCCACTGGTGTATCGTCGTATGCATGTTTGTTTTTGCTTTCCATCTGCACACTATGAACAAAGAGAGTGAATATTTGGTTTCTGCCCAACACACTCAAGGTTGTTAACACGGTAAACATCAATTACATGCAGAAAATATGTTGATTTGAAAATATAGATTATGGATTCATTTTGACAATACAAAAACATCCAAATATCAGACTTTGTGGAATTCATTCCTTTTTTTTTTTTTAAACAAACAACCATCTGACCAACCAATGAAATGGGTATGACTTTTTTTTTTTTAAAGGGACAGTTCACCCCAAAATCAAAAAAAAAAAAAATCTCCTCTTACCTGTAGTGCTACTTATCCATCAACATCGTTTTGGTGTGAGTTGTCGAGTTTTGGAGATAGCGGCAGTAGCGTCGGCTGTCTTTTCTGAATAGAATGGAACTGTATGGCAAGCGGCTTGTGGGGCTCAAAGCGCCAAAAATATTAATTTGAACAACTCCACACCGATGTCTCTTTCCAGAAATCACGACCCAGTTACTCAAGATAATCCACAGACCTTGTTGTGAGCAGGTTCATGTAGAAAGAAAGAAAGAACGAATAGTTCCTACATGAAACTGCTCACAACAAGGGTTCTCATGTCTACGTGATGTGATACCTTGTTTTGTGCAAAAGTACGGAGCTAATTTGCTACTAAAAAAAAGACTTACTCTGTAGAAGATACCCAGTTGCTATGTTGAACTCAGACTGCTAAAGCCTCATATTAGCCTCAGCTGAACTTTAGAATACATTTGTCCATTAATAAAGGTGATTTAAAATGTCCTGTTGTTCCTTATGTCACTGTTGGATATTTAGTGCTGTTTCACTTTCACTTTCTCTCTGCAGTTGAGCGGTGCAGGGGGTCCTATGCAGCCCGGTCAGGCCCCCCCTAACGCGAACTTCCTCAACAGGCCCCCTGGCCCCATTCCTGTCTCCCATGGCAACGTCCAGCAGCAGGTAAACGATCCCACTCTGTGCTGTCATGTCTGCCTGTGTTTCCACACCAGTTCCCCTCTCGCACTGCCTGTTGTTGACACCTTTACCGCCCCGGTGCCCACTGATATCTGCATGCCTTATTGGTAACCCTTTCCTCCACTGTCCCCCTTGTTTGTTTGTTTTTTCACACTTCCACCATTCTCCCCTTCTCCTCCTTCTCTCTGATCTGTCCTGTGTCCAGTCTGTGGTGGTTGGCATGCCCTCTGTTAGTCAGGTCTCTATGATGGAGGAGCAGCAGAGGCAGAACAACATGGTGAGACCTGCAGTAGCCTCTTAACATACAAGCAACATGTGTTCAGGGTGTCCACAGCTACTTAACTGAATTTCGAAGGGCTTTAAAGTATTATAAAAATCATTCAGTTGTAGGTTTTATCTTTTTTCCACTGTGCAGAAGATTCATTCAACCACATAGATTAGCCCACAACAGATGTATCAGTACAATGTGTATGTTGCACTACAATGTCCTTTATCTGTCCTTTAATTTACGGTGCCCATATATGTCAGAAATGATCATAAATAAGGAGTAAGCTGCTTTTTTGGTTTATTTGAAATTCTGTTATACTGCAGTCAATTCCAGTTTTTGTGGATCTTGTGGACATCCTGTTTGTTTTTCATACTGTCAGGAATCCTGTGTTTATACATGTACAAAAAAACACACACATAAACGCAGACACACTGTCACTCCCATCCCACTGCTCAGCATCAGGCTCGTGGACAGCTAATTTCTTATCAGCATGTGTTGAATTTATCAGTCCCTGTTGAATGGTCCTCTTGTAGCATGCCATTGGGGGGGGGGG
>CM022470.1:3857072-3877767 GCA_011952105.1 Coreoperca whiteheadi | reverse complement strand
GGGGGGGTTAAATGAGCATGAACATATAGTGCATAAAGTGAAATAGGGCGGCCAAGGCCATGCAGAGTGTGCAGTGTGCAATGTTTAATAATAGAGGAACAGGTTGGCCACCCTGTTGCTGCATCCAGACTCAAATATGTAGGGGTCAGTCATTACCTTGTTCCACATCTAAATCATGCCTGTGTGTGTGTGTGTGTGTGTGTGTGTGTGTGTGTGTGTGATCGAGCTGGAAGGAAGGCACGTGTGTCAGGGGCGTGTGTGAGAACACGTGCCTGTGATGGAGAGCTGGCGTTGAGGTGCGAGGATGTGAGAGAGTGATCCTCTGAGTCTCGATATAGAACGTTATCAATCCGGCACTAATCACCCGTCTGAACACGCCAACCCCCCTCCTCCCCCAGCACACACACATTCCTCTCTACCTCCCTCCCTCTTTCCATTTGCCATCTGATGTACACCCCCCCCCCATCCTCGTGTTAATATCCTGCTGAGGCGATTGACAACTCAACCCTGATCAGACCTGTAACCTTAACCTCACCTTAAACCTCACCTCACTCTCCTTTTTAATTATGTAACCCCCCCCCCACCACCACCACCACCACTCTCTTATCCCTGGGGAGTCTCACTTCAGATCAATCACAGAATTTCTCACATTCTTTAAAGAAGAGTTTGGTTTCTGTAAAATAAACACTCAATCTCTCCCATCTCAATTGACTCCTCTCCCTGCATCTCAGCATGTCAATCAATACACCTGTATATGTATTGTGTGTACGTAGGCTATATATGATGACGGGAGCTGCAATGGCAGGCAGGACTCAAATCCAGTGAGGCAGCGCTGTACAGGTGGGGCTTAGCCCTGTGTGCTTGAGTGTTGCCAAGGGAACCGGCCAAGCTGCAAATGGTCCCTGCAACAAGAACACCACGATATTATAGATATTATATGACCATATGGACACGTGTGTGAGTGGAATGAAATGCAAAATTGACACAAATGTAAGACAGAAAGAAAATATGACAATGTGCCGTTGAGTGCTGAAATGCAACATTGTGCACTGGGTTCATCAATTATAATAACAACCATTTTTGAGATGATTATTATCATTTTAAATGCATTTGTTTATTATGTCCTCTCATTTTGGGTATTGGGTCATATAATACGTGCCATGGGCTGTCTGGGTCTTGTGTGCAACGTGCATGGTGATATTTCTGCAGATTGCAACAGTAGTCATTGCAATATTTTTTTTCATTAACAAATATAAGAAGAAGAAATAAGAAAATCCATATTGTGTGAATAAATAAAGTTCCATATGCAATGGCCCAGCAGCAGCAGTGTAACGTCCCTTCGCCGTCTGCCAGTGGTTCCATCCACCTGAAGATTTCCGAGACAATCCTCATTACCAGCGGTGGCAGCGCAGCACTTGGAAAGGGTGAATCAAACTGAGAGAGAGAGAGAGAGAGGAGAAACAGTGAGGGAGAGAGAGAGAGAGAGAGAGAGAGAGAGAGAGGAGGGAGAGGAGCGGAAGACACCGTCGGCGGCGGCTCTGCAGTGGAATACGTTGTTATTTGAGGGAAGGTGAGAGCTCTCGGACTACCCGACCGGCGCGCGTTGAGCGAGATGTGTTTCAGAACTTGATCGCAGCGGCACGAAATAAAGGTAAGCCTCCCAACCACCACCGTATTCACCGGTGACATTCACACAGTCGAGACGCAGATTCATGCGCTCTGATTCGGTTGTTTGTCTGGCGCGTGTTTGTGCGCGCGCGTCCGGGCAGTTTTGTTGCATTTGCTCCGCGCGCAACAAACTGCTAATGCGTTGGAATGGCAATCCGCGTGTGATGTGTGAACCGTCCTCGTGTGTATCGGCCTCCTCACTGACTGCGTGGCCCTAAAAGGTGGCTGATATCCAGGAAATTACATGTATGACGAGACGTGTGTGAGAGAAAATTGGGGAAATAGGCTGCACACATCTGATTTGCGCCATTTGCACAATACAAACTTTTCTTCTCAGCTTTTGTTTAGTCTTTTGGTGTATTTTTCTTTGTTTGCCAATGCAAGTTAATCTAACCTTGGCGATAAGAGGGGCATCCACTGTAGAGCAAGCTGTTGACGGGGCTTAATATTTGATCCGGTTAACGCGCAGTTTCACTCAAATATACTCAATTAAACCCCCCTAATCGGACCGGTTTACAGTGTTCAGTGTGTTGGGGTTCAGTTACTCCCGCTGGCCCCCGCTGATGACCCCAGATTTGGAGGAAAATGCGCAGGCACCTTGCGGCTTATGCGCGGTGGGTTAAACTGTGAGTCAGAGCCTGGGGCCCCTCCGGCTGAGAACAAGGAGCAGATAGATTAGGACCGATGAATGAAGATCTACTGCCTCTATCTGCAACACAACGATACGGTTATGAGAGGATTTAAATGCTAATGTGCAGTGTTTCAGAGAAATCCGAGCGGGCTGCGACTGGCGGGAGGAGATAGCTGGCAATGCTTGTGCTGTGGACCAGCTGGATGATCTCCTGAGTTTTATGATAGAGAGAATAAGTTATTAATGGGGTGTTGGAAGGTGAAGTGGGGCACTGGGGCAGGATTAGGGGGGGGGGGGGCGGTGAACTGTGTGCATAGGCTGTGGGGGTGATGCACCCCTCCAATGCTGCAAGTTTGCATGTGGGGAAGGAAGAACATGTAGGAGAATTTAAAGGACATTCTGGAGGAGTGCTGTAAGGCATTTATGTTCGACACATTAAAAGATGACTGGTGTCAATTTAAATTTTTGTTATCCCCACAGGCCGAGGAAGTGTTTTACGTCCTGTGATTTTTATTCATACACCCGTATTAGATTTAGGCTAGGGCTTGTTACAGTACCTGTAAACTTCTACACGGGCGTAGCATAACCGTCAAGTGAATGACCACGACACATACCATTTATGAGCCCTCCCTTCTTTCCATTAGATCCAAATAAGCCCACAGACGTAAAAACTTTAAGAGGATGATAAGTTTTTATGTTGCCTGTAAAAGTATTTTATCCAATCATATTGTGGGCTTTATGCTCAATAGTGAGGAGGCGAGGCTTCTTTCCCAGCTGATCATGAACTCTATACAACAGCACCAGCCACTGCAAGGTCCCGGTTTCGTGAGAAGCTTGTCACATGATATCACATTTACAGGCAAGGTCCTCCAGATCAGGGCAGCGCTTCAAAATATCAAGACGTCTCAGTGCTGCAAAAGCGAGGCCGAAATGTCAGTGGAATTTGTTCATCTTGAACTTTGTCGCTGCCCTCCTCCCACTCCCCAGCCAGAGCCTTACCTCAGCCGAAATGAATTCAGAGTGGGCCAGGTTGCTGAAAGGCAGCCATTTATGAGACTGCAGCCACTCAGAGGAAAACAAGAAAGTCTTCTATTCAGCGTGCTTTTATGGATGGAGGGATGTCAATTCCTACAAGCCTCATTCTTGGGGATTTGGTGGCAGAGCCATTCAGGGAGCTGTACTGATAAAGGCCTGGAAGTGGAGGGAATCTATCGCACAACTTAGGTCAAATCTCCTTTTTAAGTCCTGAAGCATCAGAGTTATGACACCTCTTGACCTAATATGCATGTTATTAAAATTGAACAATGTCATGATTCACAAGGAAAGGTTAACACAGATGAGTTAATGGGATGCAGGTCGAATGTTTTATTCAGTTCGTTCCCCCTTTCAGGATTCTGCAACCTGTAACAGGCTCCACATGTAGACTGTTCCACTGGTGGCTTCCAGGTCTTCATTGTGGTCGGCCAAAGGAAAGACATTTAGGCAGATTTCATGTTGCCCATCCAGCATCCTCTTCATAATTAATACAGCCGATCCACTTTATATTCCTCAGCAGCCGAGCTACTGTAGAAAGAAAGAAATTGGACAAAGAAAGGATATCCTGAACTTTTTCACCAGTATGACGCCTTCCAGAAAAGAGCAAAGAAAGTGCGTGGCCATCGTACTTACTTTAACTGTCAACCATGCATTTACAACACGCAGGCACACGTGTCCCACAAAACCGAGCGGGCTCCTTCCGGTGTCGCAAATTAAGCACCGGCTGAGCGATTTCAGTCATTTGAGGAATCAGGCCAGGCTGCTCTTTAATTTCCGAGGCACACCACTTATGCATGGCCGATGAGCTTGATGAAAACAAGCAAGCAGGTTAACAGGGACATGGTAAATTACACCTGCGCACCTGGCCTAGAGGGAAGGTGTGACTTTGAGATAATGCTCAGCCCCCTGCTGCTCCAACGCTGTTGGAACTGTGGAGCCATTGCGGATTATTTCCCGAGGAGATGTGGAAAAGGCACAGCAAATCCTCCCAAAACAAACACACAAGGTGGGAAAGGGCGCGAGAGGAGTCCAGCATATAAACGATCACCCCCAAAAATATCGCCCAATGTCAAAGATTTGTGCATCTCTCAAATGAAGCCAGGGTGCTTTCAATCTGGTTAAAGTGTAGTTTGCCTTTCCTCCTCCTCTTGCTGCACCTAAAAGGACAAAGGACTGCATAAATTCTGAGGGACGTCTCTGCTGCTATATTAGAATGCAAAGAGAGTAACTGTTGCCCTATATTTGGTGTCTGTGTGAGCGTGCTTGTGTGCATGCGTGTGTTTATGCACATACACTCATTTCTGTGCATGGCAGGGAGCAGGAGAGAGACAGAGATTATAGATGACACTGAAACAGCTCTAATCGGGGCAAGCTGGTCGCTGATCTCTTCATAGGGCGAGGGTGTCATTGATTGATGGCTGCACGACTTGCTGATGTGCACAGGTTGAAGGTTGAAGAGAGAGTCGCCGATCAGCCGTGAGAGGCGGGATATTGTGGGAACAGCCTCGGGCGGTCTCTTAATAATGCAGCACGACGAGCCCCCATCTGAGACGCTGGGATCGCGTCCCCGCCGGTCAGCACGTGCTCATGCCTGAACCCGGGGACAGGGATCTGAGATTCTGTTTTTGCGCATGACATGGCACAATTTGAATCTCCGTAACCAGGGGGCGCGGAGTGCATGAGCGCTGACCCATCTACCGCATAAATGCTAAGCTGCCTGCGATGGCGGGGTGGATATAATTAGCCGTGATTGGTTTGATTGAGTCTCCAGCCCGGGCCTGGGTGTTGGCCCTTCGGGGATCATGATGACTGGCCGGCCATTAATTATTGAATAATAGTTGGAGGAATGGCAATAGTTAATGACACAAAATGAATGCTATAATCCATTGAATTGACATAATTAGAAATGGTGAGATTTCCCCTGAGGACCATATTCCCGTCATGACCTAAAGTGGAGAGGGACGCCTGAAAAAGGGCGCGAGGCGATCATCCTTCCCCTCCCTCCTCACGAGGCCGTGGGTGCGCCGTGGGAGAGCTGCGTGCCCGTCGCTGGGGCCAAATATCCGATCATGTGTGAGCAAAGATGGTCCGGAGTGGCTGCTCGCTCACATGTCACCGCGGTAACGCGAGAGACTGAAGCGGTCAGGACGCGGTTCAGTTTATGCTCTTTGAAATGAGCTGGCCAGCGAGCGCGGTCAGCCCGGCGTGTCTAATATTGAGTTTGGCAAAGGGAAGAGATATTATCTTCTCCTGGTTAGATTAAGTATTAGTAAATGTGATTGGGTAATGAAGGCGGTCAGGCCTCGGTGACCACCATGCTTTGCAGCTACTGCCGGCTTGGCTGCATCTAGGCACAGGGTCTTCAGGGAGTTAGTTTCGGGTCAGTGACGGCATAAGAGCTCAATACAGCATTGCAGAGTCAGGCTGGGGCCTTTCCTCTGTCTGCCTCACTGGCTGGCTGCGCTGGCTGGAGGCACAACAGTAGTGGCATACTGATGCTGCTGCTGATGATGACAGTATAAATATTGATGATGTAGATGGCAAGAAACAGAAGCAGTAAACATGAAATTATAACCCCGATGACCAAAGTGTGATTCTTAACAGTTTTGTTTTATTTATTTATTTTGTATCTCCTTTGTTGTTGTTGTTTTTCCACTGATTCAAGCCTGACGCGGACAGGTTTGATATCCACGGCACTCTTGAGCGATCACGATGAGACGCCTGGAGAGAAGCGTGGGCGCGCTGTCGCACAGGACGCCACGTAATCGAACGTACTTTTTTTTTTTTTTTTTTTTTTTTTTTTTGTGTTTTTTTTATTTTTTTGGGTGGGTGGGGGCAGTGCTGATGTCACGGTGAGATGGTGGCCCCAGAAGACGGCGATGAGACATGCCAGCAGTGGTCCCTGGAGGCCGCTAAGAGCCACAGAGGAGGTAGTTAGTGAAGCTCTGCGCCATCGCTGTGATAAATCACAGCCGTATGGTTAGGGCGATTACTCTCAGTGCCATCACGTGAACCTGTACATGCCTTCACTGTTTGTTTCCCCACTCCCCAGACTCTCCGCGATACGTGTAGAGTGTTGACTCAGTTGTACGAGTTTATTTATATATTTTGCCCCTCTTGCACTTTTCTCTCGTGGTAGCTTTTGGATTGGGTGGTGCAGCGGTGAGGCGTTCAGGCTCAGATATCACTGTGTGGACTATTGGCAACAATGGCTGCTCATTGGTACGGTAAAGTGCACTATTTACAATACCTGAAGCTCAAGTGAGTCCTAATTGAATCTTTTTGTTAAAATGGAGAAAGTTGGAAACCATAAAAGCCTATTTGGAGCTAATTTTCCTCTCAGCTGTGTGCCAGGTGGTGACCTCTGTCTAATAATACACCAAACTGACCTGCAGGTAACACTTGTTTTGCCAGTTATCAGTTGTTGCCTCCCTGAGAAATGTTGTCATCTGGAAGTTTTGTGAGGCAAAAGCAGATTCGACCCAGGGACTTTTGCATCCCACTGCGGGGTTTACTGAACTGACGCCCCGCTTTGGGAGCTGCAGAGCAGGGCCGCGGACGCCCCCCGAGCCCCCGCCGACGTGACGGAGACACGCAAGATGGTGAGTGGTTACTATGGCAGGTTACTATGGCAATCTCAGGTCTCTGTGAGAGCTTCCATTTCGCACAGCGTGGGAGAGAGAGAGAGAGAGAGAGGTGGAGAGAAGAACCCGCAGAGAGGAGAAGGGTGGAGAAATCAGCAGAGGAGGTGAGGTGTGGAAATAAACATGCCTTAGGTGTAGGAAAGGGAAAGGGGCGAGGAGACGAGCAGATGCGGAGGAGAAAGGGGGGGGGGGGGTGTAAGAGGAGAGGAGTGTAAAGGAGGCAAAGTGATGGAGAGGCGTGAGTGATGGGGTGAGACTTGAGGTGAGAGAGGGAGCATATCGAAGGGCAGGGAAGACGATCACGTGGCCCGTTCGACCAGATCTGCACCGCATCCACGCATACGCTGGGATATTTCAACGCTGCTTTGTAATCATGCTGGTGCTGCACAGCGTGTTTCCACGCTTTATCTCTCCCTTTATTTTCTTTCCCGTCCCTCACCTCTCCGTTTTAGTTGGCGCGGCGCTCGGCTGCGAGAGACATTGTGTCAGTCTTGGTGACTGGTCTCCATGGAGACGTCCATCAGTCAGTCCGTGTCAGTGTTTCGTGGGCAAAGCGAGCCTTATCGTGTTTGTCAGTGTGAGTGTTTATCTGTCTGTGTATTAGTCAGTGTGTCACTCAGAGAGAAGGCTGGGGCGAGGCCCGAATGGATGGGGGCCAGGAGAGTGTTGCTTATCACGCATGCATGCACACGCCGTTTGTTTGTTTGTTTGTTTATTGGGAAAGAGACGACCATTTCTGCATAAAACTGTAAGGTCTTGTGTACAGTCATGGAGCTGGAGACGCACCCGACGGGTGGACACATAATAAAAGCGTGTCCACCTCTGCTCCACATGTTGCACCACACCGCCTGAATGTTTATTTCCCCCTCTTTCACCTCTGAAATCCTAATTAAACACTGAGCCCTGATACAGGGTCAAATATGTTGCTGTACACTGATGCTGCTCCTTTTTACTTCTATCTACATATCTTTAATGTTATCTTGTCCATTCAGTGCCATATGCCACAATGTACAATAATATGACATTGTCACAACATTATGTTACTGATTAATTACAATGCCACATTTTTTTACTCTATTCTCATACTGCATGGTCTTTGCACTACCTCTCTTTTGTACACTAAAGATATACAGATGTGTAGTGTGTTACACTCACACAGTCTACACTGTGACAATTGTTGGTCAGCTGCATTGTTTTCATGATATTTGTGTACAATATATAATGTAGTGTTCCCCTTACAATCACTGGTCCCTCTATTTTGTTTCTATTGTTTATTTTAGTCTTTATTTTAATTGTTGCTGTTCTCAACATTTCTTGCCTTTTATTCTTATTTATTCTTCAAAAATGTGTAGCATGAAGGGAGGCCACAATGCAATCCTACATCGATGACCTTGACCTTGACCTTGAGTAGTAAAGTAATACTTGTAATGACACCACTTGTGTGTTTGCTCTTTAAAGGTGCTCAGGTGGAGCGGTTAGGCTGAGTGTGTGTTCACGAGTGAGACTTGACTTATTGTTAACTTTGAAAACGGCACCTGTTAGCTCCAAAGTGCTGCTGCTGCACAGCGTTGTTGAAACTAAGTGACTTCCCCTCTCCAATTAGAGAGTCAGCGAGCTGCGTCCTGGTATGTGTATGTGCTGCACACTAGCCCCCAACTGTTAGACGTATACATAATAATAGGAGGACACACGCTGGGGCTCTGCACCACCTAAACTAGTGCAAACTGTAAACCTCCTCAGCAGTGCAAATGGAAAAGTGCGTTACACACAAATAAAGTAACGAAAATGCAAAAGGTGACACTTATAATCGAGCACGATTTTTACTGTATAAATGCTCCTCCAGAGAATCTCAAAAACGTAGTTTCAGTCTAAAATGGTGATGAATATTAAATTCGGTGCAGCACAGACAAGGTGTTTTAGTTAAATATTTGTATTTTCGACATTTGCGTAAGAGTATGTGCAATTACGGTAATTGCCGAGCTCCATAATCTTTGTGTTGCTGCAAAAATATGCTCCATGCATTAGTTACATTGATTTCTGTATGACCAGCTTGCACAGATTTCCATGATGTACCAAAAGTAATCCATTACAGTGAACATATCTTATTTTATGTTTATGGAAGCCACCGTATTGTTTTGTGGTAACGCGGTTTGAAACATATACCGCTGATGCATTCACGGGCCGATGAGATGCTCCAAATAGTGAGCTCCGATGATTAGCTGCCAAACAGCACTGCATCCACAAGCAACAGCATTTTGTCTAAAAATTTTAACCCAGAAGAAGCAAATATATATTTTGTTAAAAGCATAATGTGACTTGACAGCCGGTTGTTGTACTGCTGTTATACTTCGGTATTATCATAAGTGATTATAGAACAATCACTTTAATGCATCAATAATCCAAGGAGTGTCAGTGCAAGCAACAACACTCATCTCCAGTTTTATCCAAACAAAAACAGTTTTTTATGCCTCAACAAATGCGTCCTGTTATGTTACCGTAAAAGCAAATTGATACATGCTGGGGGGGGGATAAATGGATAATTTCTGAAAGATTACTCGCAAAAAGGAAGTGAGAATTTCACGAGTTAATTTAAATGACAGATTTGTGTGTGTAAGCAAACTCTCACATATGTTACAGTAACTCTTTTTTTTTTCCCATAAGATACACACACTGAATGCAGCATAGGCTGCCTGACCCCATCACAGAAATGTCACCAAACACACACACAAACACAAGAGTTGACACGCTACAGTTTGACCTCCCGAAAGAAATCACGCACACACGCTCTCATGCGTTCTCCTGAGCAGAAAAAGGAAAGTGAGGGCAGCGCGAAACACAGAAATGCTGAACCAAGTCCTCCTCTCCAAAACAGCTGGGAGCAACAAACGCTCAGCTCAGAAACACTGGGAAAAGGTTTCAGAGCAAACCAAAAATTGTGCAGTTTACATTGCTCTGTAAATGGCTGAGAGACATTTTGAGTTTTTGCTAGCTTTTCGGCCCCCCCCCCCCCTCTCCCAGCATGCAGGAATTGAGTGTATCAACACACTTAATAACCTTAAATACGGATTAATTGTTCACGATTTCGGCGTTCCGACCAGGCAGTGCCACAGAACGGACAGTAATATCTGGATTTTATTTGAAGTTGAGAGCTGGCGTAGTGAATGTGAAGATGTTAACATTAAAAAGACTTTTATCCCAGCATGTAACGACACGTGGTATGAAGCCCTCAGTTAGGGATTTGAACATGTGGGGTAGGTAATGTAATGTCTGTTAATGGGAGTGCTTTAGGAGGGTGATGAACACAGTGACTTTTAATCTGCCGCTCTTGGCCCCCTCTGAAGGGGAGGAGGTCCCCGCTCCTGTAGGAGCAATTCTGAATAGATCAGGGCTTCTCTCTGCATCCTAATGAGAGCAACGGCGCGTCTTTGGACATTTTGAGTGGGAGGGCGAGGTAGGAGACAGATACAGTGCAGAGGGGGCTGCAGTATATCCTATTTGACAAGGATGAGTGGTGATTTAAAATGTGGAACGCTGAATGCTCCGGTTTAAGAAACCTCATCAGGCTGTTTTCTAAAAATAAGCGCTTATTGTAATATTGCTCCAATAACCAAACCAAACAGTTTGATGTCGCAAAACACACATAAAACGTGAGCGTGTAACAGCAACTGAGGCTGCGAGTCCTGTCATAAGAAAACATTAAGAAGCTTAATAAGTAAACAGGGAGGAAATGAGGAGGAGTTTCTCTCTAATTAATAGTTTATCATACAATCATAAGCTCAGTTGACCTTCTGTACATTCAGCTGAGGAGTACAAAATGACAGATTAGCTCAAGTGGTAACAAGGCATTATAAGATATCAAAAGTGCATTTACTACATTATGGATATGTTACATTAATTACAACAGGAACTTGATATGATGTGGCATTATACAGTGAAGTTTGGTACAATGATGATTTTATTTGGATTTTAATATGAGCATATAATTGTCTTGTAATCCATTATAATGCCATTTAATGCAGGTATTTAGAATAATTTCAAAATAGTAAGTAAAAAAAAAAAGAAAAGTAAATGGGGGCATCTTGTTTTCATAATTTAACACATTTTCATCCAAAACTGAATGTTAATATAGGTATGTGGTCACAAGTGGATAATGGGGAAAAAAAAATCTGAATATTGGTTAGAAATTCTTAAGCACACATAGTGGTGTGCCATCAACAGACCACTGTGGCCTTTGGCAAGGCTGCACAATCGGTCAACCAGTTTGTTTTAAAATGTTGCAGAAATCTTTAATCAGCATGTAGATACAGATCTGTATCATGATACATACAATGATAGTCAATTGTAGGATATATATGATTTTTTTCCTTTAAAGTAAGTCCAGCAAAAAATATCCTTACAAAATGGTTTTTTTTTTAATTCCTGGGTCTGCATCAAAACCCATTCACGTCTTCCTTGGCCATTTGCACTTTTTACCAAACCTAATTTTAGTAGTTTCCAATTCATCCTCCTAACAAATGGACAAATAAGGCCTGAAAAAATATGGAGGCAAAACTCTTCCAGGTTCTGGTTTTACAATAACAGTTTTTTTGCATTTTTGGCTTTTATTGTTAACAATCACCCTCATTTTTGTCCACAGCCTGAAAATTACATACCCAAAATAAAATGGTTCCTGTTCTTGAACTCTTTTGATTACAGTCCCGATCCTGGTCTATTCTAAAAGAAAACAAAAAAATAACAATTAGTATTAGTGATAATGAACCAAATTTACAGAGGCCTAATCATGGCAAAAAATGTAGGGTTTTTCTTTTCTTTTTTTATTTTACTGTTTCGTTTTATATTCACTCCTGTTAACAACAAAACCAACACCTGTGCTTTCAGACGATGTAACCCAAATAAGGGAACAGACTCGTATACTGCCTGCTGCTTGTTAAGGGGTTTAACTGGAATACAGTATATTTATCTAGCAAGGTGAAAAATGAGATCGTGGGTTCGAATCCCGGACCAGACCAACGTCACATGGTCTCTCTGGGTGGAGTCTGCATGTCCTCCCCGTGTCACCGTGGGTTCTCTCCTGGTTCTCCGGCTTCCTCCCACCGCCCAAGGACATGCACGTGTAGGTTAATTGATAACTCTTAAAATTGAGCCCCTAGTGGATGAATGTGAGAGTGAATGGTTGTCTGTCTATGTGTCAGCCCTCCGAGGAGTTGGCCACGGTCCAGGGTGTACCCCGCCTAAGGCCCAGAGTCACTGGGATAGGCTCCAGTTACCCGCGGCCCCCAACGGGAACAAGCGGTAGAAAATGAGTGAGTGAGAGTGAGGTGAAAAATGATTTGATTGAGTGTTAAGAAGTTCTTTGACATGAATTCCGTATACTTCATAAGGATTCAAAACATTGCATATCTGGGCATCGCTGTGTCTTATGGTAAAACACATCTCACAGTGCAGATAAATGTATGTTTGTCTGTGTAACACATCCTCGCAGATGCATGTCTCTCCTTCAACATGCTTCAGGTCTTTATACGGTAGGCTCGTTTCAACCGTAATGATAAGGAACCCTGCTTGAAACCAAATTCACCACCTCCTCCCTCACTCCCATTCCCCAGTTTCTCCCTTTACAACGTATGAGCCACTTAATGGTATCAGTTATCAAACATAGATAGGGTCAATAGGTAGGCAGACTCAAATATGTTTCCACATAAACCTATACTTGTGGGGAAATCACTGTGTGCAATATCAGCGAGAACAAAAAATCAATATGAAGTACAATAGTGGTGTTTTCACCTGAATCTGGCAGCGTGCTGGCATAACACTCCCCTGTCCTTAAATCCCTGTCGAGGGGGAAGTTATCGACTGGCATCATTGATTTACCTGTACTAACGTCTCTGAATATTTCAATAACCTGGGGGGCTCCTTCCCCTGGGAGCCAGACATGAATCAGGTATAACTGAAGCAACACAAAGGACGTTAGTACGCTATTAGTCACACTGCTTACTGTGTGTGTGTGTGTGTGTGTGTGTGTGTGTGTGTGGGCATGTGACGTCAGGGCTTCATTCACCACCAAGGCCAGTGCTTGTCCAGCTTTCTTTCAGTGCCAGGGGGTGGGAGGGCAAACACAGCGGAGGAGGCCAGCAGAGGAGACGGAGGGAAGGAAGTGGGTGAGTGTGGGGCTTCCTCTCTTCCATCCAGCACAATACGACACAGCGGCGTGCCCCCCCCCCCACTCCCCATTTAAAAACTATTCACAAGCACCTTCTGTCATGGCCCTGTATTCCCATCCCCAACCCCCCCCTCCATGATCATTAAAAAGAGAAAACCCTCTGCGTGACTCGGCTACTTCCGCAGAATAAAACTGTTATTTTTGTGTGTGTTTTCCATTAAATCAGGGCTTCTGTGTCCTGATGCAGAATTTCCCTTTTCATTTTTTAAAAGCCCCCTGGTCTGTCATCCCAAAGTCAATTTTGCCTGGCGGTTAGTCACATGCTTTAAATGTTTATAAGTGCCTGTGAAGAGTGTAAGCCTAAGTGTGATAGACTACCCTGGGACCAGGACGGGGCTGAGTGTGACGGAAAAATGAGGCTAGATGAGCAGACTGGGCTAAAAAATATTGCTGGTTTGTAGCAGACTGTGGAAAGTCTGGATGGGATTATAATGGGCTGATTATGGTGAAACTGTCTCTATGGCAGGATTACTATCTGACATGACTATAGAAGCATGCTAAAACAACGGAAATGTGTTTCATTGTACAGTATATGTTACATTTGGAATTTAGCTTAGGTGGCACCGTTTATATTTAGTTTGGCCACTGCATACTGTATGTTATTCTGCATGAGCAGTTTTTTTCCCTTAGTCGGGACAAACAAGACATTTCTGGCTGAGTGAGGAGTGCCTGCCAAGTGAAAATTTAGAGGTTGTTTTATGTTAACTAGCAGACACTGAGGGTATCGTATTAGCGCTGATTTATCATATCCTAAATTTGTCTGCTTCTTATGAGCTGTGCAGCATGGAGATCACACTTGTGATAGAGCAGCTCCGCTTCGGCCCGGGAAGGCCTGGAGAAATTAACGTCTGGGAAAGTGAAAGACCTCACTGCAGCCCCTAACTTGATTGTATTGTGGTCCGTCATATTCCCTTCTAATAAGAAGCAGTGAGATGAGACTGATTTGGTTTGGCGCTTTGTGTTCAAATGCAGTTCACTGGAGGGGCCAGCCTCTTTGGAAATCTGGATCACTTTAAGAAATTATGATTGAGCTGATCTGGTATTTAGAGGACGTTTGCCTGCCGGTCAATTGCTTTTAAATTATGAGAAATCTGAAAACATCCACGTCTCCCTGGTGTAGACTGTTAGTTGTTGTGTGCTAACACTTTAGCATTCACTACTGTATTTTACTGTATTTTTTATATTTAGAGAAAGTAAGCTTTTAGCATTATGAAGAGGAAGATGACTGCTTTCAGTGCTAATTCACAAATGTTCAAACTGAAAGCGGCTATAATCAATATTTTTATATTAGCAATGGGTGACACGACCACTTGTTTGTGAAAGGGGTCGCCCGTAATGACGAACCCACCGAGAATTATCACCAGACTCTGCAGTTTCCCTCGGCTATTGAGCTTTAAAGTGACACTATGCAACTTTTGACAGAAGAAATAGCACATTCTTCCTCTTACACAGGGCTGGCAAAGTTTCCATTTTGTTTGGAGTGAGATTTGGTATCGGTGAAGTCGGTGCATTGTTCGAGTAGGCCTTGTGTGACATTACCCGCCGCAGGGGTCCGGCTCATCACTCCTCAATCCCCAGGGATTTTGTTTAAAAAGTTCAGTAGCCAGATTCACAATTTTAAAGCATGAATAAGTATGGTTGATCAGCATACTTGCCGACCTCCAGACATCATAGCCTAAATCAGGAGACCAAACCTGACAGTATCTGGGGATCTTCCCCCAGAAAATTAATTGTTTTCCTGCATTCTAGTGAATTTATTGAGTAGGCCTAATTTTGTTGTCAAAATGTGGTGTCTGGAGGACAGGGGGCAAGGGGTCATTGGGACTCTTAGGAGAATCTGGAGGGTTGGCAAGTAATAGGGCTGCACAATGTGGTAAAAGAAATTATAATGGGATTATTTTGACAGATATAACAATTGTGATGTGATTCACGATTAGTGGGAATGAGCTTTTTTGCATTGCAATTTTCATTTTTCCCTGAAAAACTTAAAATCATGATGATGTGATATTTGTTGGGGTCTGTACCAAACAAACATGTTTTCTTACATCTGGAGAACAAGATTTGTAGGCCGGGGCATCTCTGCAGCACTGCATTATAATGCTGTTTGTCACAAATTTGATATTTATCAGAAAATTGCAGCTTTTGCAATTTGGATGTTGCACTTAGCCATATTGCGATTTTGATAATATTTCGATTAATTGTGCAGCCCTAGCAAGTAGCTACATCTGCAAACCTTGTATAGAAGGGTTAGAAATAGAAATAGAAGGGTTATGTAGATCTATCTCCATCCATCCATCCACACTTCATCACTCTGCGCGGCGATACAGTTGGATAAATAGCAGTACATGTAAGAGGAAAAATATGTATTTTTGATTATGGGGTTCACTGGGTTACTCCATTATGCAAAGTAAGGAGGAGCTTCCAGTATTTCCGGTGCACATTCACAAATTATTAAACTTAAATAAATTTGTTATGCAGCTGATTCAACCTCTGCAGTCTCCTGCCATCTTCACTTTAAAACCGAGAAAGTAGCCCCTGAGAACTCAGAACATGTATTTTTTAATTACACTTGATAAATTCCGAAATTAATTAAAAATGTGTTACTATTTACAGTTATATTTTAAAGATACTCACCTTCTATAGCTCACATACTGCAGTGTATAAAACTGGATTGGCCAGGGACACAGTGACCCAGTGACCCCAGCTGACCATTGGGATAAGCACCTCAAAATGTGTTGTGAGAGGGGATGGTCCTCTGTTCGTCACAAGGAATTCACTTTTCCCCTGAGACTTCGCCCCCTAGCGATGCCTCAAGGTGCCAAGCCTGTGTCAGTTTGTGAGGCGACATCCACTCGTCGCTGTTGGCATTCGTACTGAAGTGGGAGACAGAAGGGTCGGAGGGAACACGGCAGGAGGTGGATCTGGGTTCTCACGCTTGCCCTCTTCGTCACCCCCTCTACACTAACTTGCTGCCAGTCGTAAGCAATTAGACCACAAGCATTGTTCCTGTTTACAGACATCTTGTGTGCTGCAAATTCTGCAAGATTGTTTCTGAACAGTTTTGTTTTATTGGTATCTGTTATGTGGGCTGTTAAGGCCGATATTGATGCTGTTTAGATCGAAGGCGCCAATTTCCCTGAGAATTTTATTTTTCTCAAGGTGGTAAAGCCTCTTGAAACAGCGGTTTCTGTAGAACGTGGGGCACTAAAAGTCTGCACTGAAACACAAGACAGTAACAAAAATGTCACGGCTTTCTGCGGAATCTGATCATCGAATTCATTGTAGGTTAAAGAGCTTCAGACATTGTCGTTGATCAATATTGATATTGATCAGAAAAACCTTATCATATCCATCATATCAGACATGGATCCCCGCAAACTAAATAAAAAGTGAACCGATTCAGTAAATTGAGTGAATCAGCGGCTGCCATGAAACATGAATGCGATGAATCCGTGATACAACAAAAGAATCAGCAGCTCTGGTAGGTAAACTTGCTGTCTGCTGTTTGGGATCAAATCCGTCTTAGGTTATTATTTTAAATCACTTCCTTGTCTTAGAAATTGGGGTGTGTGAGAGCAGATTTTCCACTGTCTTAAAGCCTCACAGGCACAACCCTGATTGCCGAGATGTCACCGCGATCAGGAAAGGTCATGGCTCTATTCCCACTGCACACAACCGACATGATGAGCTTTTCCCCTTTTTTCTTTCTTCTCATGGCTGCATGAGCTGCCATCTTGGTGTGTGCCGAGCCATTATTGATGGGCCTCCTTGCTGATGTGCAGACAGGACGCTGGCGTGAAGGAGCGTACTCCTGTCTGTTCGACTCGCCGCTTGTTTTCGACTGTCAGCGCGTCTTTCTGGTTATTTCTCCGCCTGCCTCTCCCTCTTTGTATCAGTTAGAAAAGTTTCCATCTAACCATCTGCTGCACAGTCCATTCACGGTCAGTATACTCTACTGGCGATCGCTCGCTTCTGGTGGAGAAAGAAGCAAAATCCTATGCTCCTTATTCTGCCTCTTTTCCCAAACCTCACAGGTAGAGATGTAGTGGAGGGTAAAATTATCCAAACTCAATTACCCAACCTTAAGAGGCTGACATAAATCTTTACGAAATGAAATTCACTGGATACATCATCTCAGCTAGGATCAAAAACATGCAGATGGGGGTAACCCTCTTCAACCCTACAGAGCCTTTGGCAAGTCAAGCATAGAGGGCAACCAAGCATTGCTCACATGCATAAAAATGTATTTGAAATTCCTGTCGAGATCCTAAAGATATCAAATATGTCAGACTGAAGTATGGGGAAGTACTGTCTGTGTAAAATGATGCACGGAACGCCTAGAATTTTTCATTTGACGGAATCATACATCTTTAAAAATTGCCTTGAATCTTAATATTTTATAGAACAGAGACTGTACTGTATATGTAATGATTTCTAACAGTATGGGGAAAAAAAAGTTTTATTTAACTTTGAAGCTACGCTATGAAGCTCAAGGGAAAATCTAAGAGGAATGCTGGGAAGTTAATTTCTTCTGTCATTACATTTAAAGGAATATACCAGTATTTGTGCATGTTTTAGCTCATCTTCTACCAATGTTTTGTACTTTACATCCCAACTAAACATTTTACAGAACACGCTACTATTTCAAACATTTGGATTGCGATTGGCTTCCAAACTAGTTGTGATGTCACAAAATCATGTCTGTACGTATTCCTTTTTTAGCTTGAGATCTAAGGTGAGCACAGAGAAACTTTCTTCTTTCAGCAGATGAATGTGAGAACAGGAGGAAGCCTGGTGACGGTATTATAGAGCGAACCAACAGTTTTTCGATCGTTCCCTAGTCTTAACCACATGTTTAATATCGTAACCATGACGACAAAGTAATTTGAACCCAAACCGCAATGTTTCCCTAAACCTAACCAAGTCGTTGTTGAGCTTAAACCTAACCAAACCTTAAGCATAGTCGGTAGGCGATTTGAAGGGGGATGCCGTCCCCCTTGTTAGCAAAATGGCCAAAATCCATCCCTCTTGTTAACCTGCTCAAAAGATGCCACGTGCTTTGTCTCGTAGTGGCGAGACATTCACATTGCCGCTTTTAACAATCGCCACAATCTCGGAACATATGAGACATACTGGTTTTGAGGTGCCTGTGGGAAGACTGGACATGTAAGAGTCTGTCCATTTTTGATTACAATCTCTGTTTCCGCTGTCCACTTTTCTCCTTTTTGGAGCACGCCATGTGAAATTATTTCGCCGACTCGTCTCGCCGCTGTCTCCCTGTGTGTGTTTGTGTGTGTGTGTGTGTGTGTGTGTGTGTGTGTACCTCACTCACTGACTCGACTTGCGGGCCCCTAAACCAGCGGCGTAAAGGCTAGAATCGCTCCCGACGGGGACGGGGACGGGGGGGACAATGCGGCAGCAGCATGACAGAGGTCGGGTCATAAATTAACAGAGCTTTGACCAAAAGTGCCCTTGAATGCTCATAAACGTTTTTGTGCTGTTCTCAGCACTTATTTATCAAATGTAAAAATCTTTGATCTGCAAATGCAGTGTGTATTTGACTATATAATGTAATAATAAGGCATTATTACAGAGTTTAGAAAAAATAGGCTACCTTCTGGAGAAAAAAAAGGCACGAGAGGGAGCAGGGAGCCCTTCTTGCCCCCCAGTGGGGTTGTGGTGGGGGGGGGTGCTCCAATTGGGCCATCCCCCCTTTACAAAAACAACAAATCGCCTACTGACCATAGCATTGTCACATCATTAAATAGATTTATTTTACAACAGTGATTTGTAACAGTTTTGGAAGGCACAGACAAATGATTTTATCCTGCCAACAGAGGCGTCAGATCAGAAAATGCTTCTACACGTCATTCTAGGGGGCAACATTGTTTAATTTGGAGGACTTGTTCCGTAGTAAGAAGTTAATTGAGAAAATAGGTTGTCAGGGTAAGGATCTTAAACGTACACACTGTCCTATAATTTCATATAAAAATATTAATTCATTTCTTCATTTTTTACCTGCCAGAATGGCAGTTTGCTGACCTTTTGATTTTGCCACTAAATCATCACTGATAGGTAGAATGGCCCTGACCTTTGCACTCATGATTTGTGGTGGCTTGTCATTTGTGGCGACACACTGGACAAATTCAAGCGTATTCTCCTTCACCGTAAATCTGCGGCTCACGCTGTCATCATCGTCAGTGCTGAAAAACAGCCACGTGGCCCGCTGTAATGCAGCCTCATGGTTTTGTGAAATGTGTTGATGTCATTCACACTCATGTTTGGTTCGTGCCATTTGTATATGAGTGTGTGTAGGGTGCTAATGAGGGAGGAGGAAGAGTGGGGTGGATGTGGAATTGGTGGGATACAGCTGGACGGAGTGGGAGACTGTGGTGAATAGGTAACCATGGTAACCCTTGGCCAAGATTTGAATGCAGAGAGAGAGCAAAAAGGGGAAAGGAAGCTGCAGTGTTTGTGTGCAGTGGAAAGAGAATGGGGGTGGTGGTGGTGGTGGTGGTGGTGGGGGGGGAGTGTTAAGGGTTAATATGCATCATTGTAGCAGGTTAATCTTTCATCAGACAATGCAGCGTTTACCTCCGCCACTGGACACTACAGGGTGAGGAAATGGAGGTCCAGGAAATATGTAGTAGAAGGGGGGAAAGAGGGGTAAGGCAGCTGGGAGGGGAGGGGGAGGAGGGGGCATTGAATGAGTTTGCAAAAGAGTTCGCCGCGAGGAAGAGAGCGTTCGTACTTTTATAGACGGAGATGGGAGGTAGGTAAAGATATCCCCGGAGATAGAGAAAAGAAGAAGGGAGAGAGGATATGGAGGGAGAGTTACAGGTAGAGACTATTATAACATGTGGATAGTGACAGGAGTGAGGCAGAATACAATCAACCAGCCTCTAACCAGCTGTCAGCTCCAACCAGTCTCAGTCTCCACTATGGACTCTGCTCACCAGCTCCCCCGAACATCTGAGCTACCATCTTAACCTCAGCCTCAGCAGCCACCGGCTCGCTCTCTTTTTTCTTTTCTTTTTTTGCACCTTTCGACACTGCTCAGATGCTGTCTACCTGAAATAGCTCTGGCACTTAGTTCTCGCTGGCAAGATAGAACAGGGAAAAAAGAAAAAGAAAAAAAGAAAGAAAGAAACGGTGGCTGGAAATTAAAATACATGAAAAAAAAGGTGAGAGTCGATCCAAAAATAACACCCGGGTGGCTCTTTATCTATCGGCGCCGCCACCGCTGCGTGTCGGGATGCCGATGAGGAGCGGTTGCAGGGCAGCACAAGCCGCGGTCCCTGACGACTGTTGCATCGTTGCCTGGCGCTGCAGTTGCAGTTGTTGCAGTTGCCGTCTCACCGGTGTCCCGTTCTGTCTGACCAGAGATGCTGCTGCCGATATGATTTATCATAGTGTCCTTGTGTGTGTTTTAATGTCATTGAACTATGCACGCAATTATTGATCAATCTCGCCCTCACCCGGCCGCCCACCCATCCAACC
>CM022470.1:3766297-3857047 GCA_011952105.1 Coreoperca whiteheadi | reverse complement strand
TCTCTCTCCTTTCTGTTTCTCTATTTCTGTCTGCCCTCTCCTCCCTTGTCACTCTATTTCCTTTGGGCTCAGAGGGTGGGGAGGCCTGAGGCGACAGAGGCTGTTGTGTGGTAAAAAGACCGGCCGCCCCCCCCTCCCCCCTCCCCCCCCCCCCCACCCCCCCTCTTTCTTTCTCTACATCTCCACCTGTTTCATATTCATCCCTCTGTTTTGTTTTTTGTCTCCATCTCTCTGTCGCGCTCTGTTTTATATGCGTCTCCGTCTTGTCATTCCCCTCCCTCCGTCTCTGTCTGCTTTATATTCATCTCTCCATTGAGCCCCCCTCCCTTCTCCCTTCTTTCTCTCTCACTCTCTCTCTCTCACCGAGTGAGAGATTATTAATATTAATGTCTCTTCTTCTCTCCCTCCCTATATTCCCTCTTCCACTTTTTTTAAAATCTTTCTTATACTACTGATCTCTTTTCTCCTATTCCCACTATTTATACCTTTCGCTGGGTCTTTATCCCTCATCATTCCTTTCACTCAACCTTCCCTCCATCTGTCTCCATCTGTCTCCATCTCTATCTCTTTCTTTCTCTCTCTCTTTCTCCAGCCCGCTCTCTGCAGCTGTTCAGTATTCATCTATTACTGTAGTGTTGATAATTCCCTTCTCTGCCTGCAGCCATACAGTCATCTATCAGATTAATAATCCTTCTCTCCTTCTCATTCTCTGTCTCTCTCACTTCCCCTCTGTCTCCTTTCTTACCGTGCCAAGTGAGGATGCTCAGCGTGTCAAATGAGTTTGCGTGTCAAAGTCCCATCATTACAACCATCATCATTAATAACCATATCTAGATTGCTGGATGCCCTTATTAAGGTTATTCAGATCTAAATAACCTGCAGAGGGGAAGAGAGGCTATCTGTTCTGGCTCTCCAGGCTGGTGAAGCCTGACTTGAGCTGGCCATCTATTAGTGTTAATGTAGACTGCACCATTCGCTACCATTCTCCAGCCCCTAGAGCATGCAATGCCGTGCTCGTACAGAAATGGAATTAGCATTTTAGTCCCACCGCCGCGTCTATGCTACTGCAAAAAGTGGCACTGCTTACTGGATTCAGCCTCTTATTGTTTTCAAGTTTTGAGCCTTGCTTTAAAAAGTATGAGTTTACTTAAAGGTGCTAAGGATAGCATGGTCAAACATCAATATATCAGCGTCGTATTATTTGTTATACCATGGTATAATTAGTGTTAACAAATGAGACCATTGCTGAGATGACTGGAAGCCTCTATCTCACACCAGTGTTATTAATGATTCTCAAAATTAGGACCACCTGTCCCATAAACCCTGTTGCTTCCTGTCACAAAGTAGATGTTGCTTTTTTTCTCGGAAGAGCATGTTTGAAGTGATTTTCCCTTTCACTTCTTCCATCATCTACCATTGCAAGAACCAATTTGCCCTGGGAGAATGGCAGATTCCTGTTCAAATCCAACAGTGTTTTGCACTTTGTAAATCGGGAATTCAGGTTTGGTAGTTTTAAACCCAAAAGTATTTGAGACACGGGTTCCCTCACCCAAATTATTTTCTCCCCCAGAGAGTTTTTGATTGATGCAGAAATTACATTCTGAGGTTAACATTAGTCTACATTTTGTTCCACAGGTTATAGTTTACACCCTGTAATATCACAACTATGACTTTTAAATGGTTCTTTCTATTCATATTAAGTGCACGTGGAGATTATTTTGTTGAACAAAGTATGTGCAATAATATCAGTCCACATAAGTCTTACTTCCGCTGTCTTTTAAAAACCAAATTAGAGCTGAAACGATTACTCAACAGAATTTGAATCCATGACTATTTAACCATTTTAATTTCCTTGTCAAAGTGTCACAAACCTGCTGTTTATTTCTTTCATATCATGTAAACTAAACTCCCTTTTGGTGACATTTTATTAAATCCAGGTAACAAAAATCAGCTCCCGCTCACTGTCAACACTTCTAGTAAATTGGTTGAATAGCTAGTTTATGTATGCATCCATGTAGCCAGTTAATAAAGTTAACACGTGCCTGATTGAGCTGATGTTTTGTTACTTGGACTCAACACTTATTCCCCTATGTACCTGTCTGAATACAAAGGTCACTTTGTGATCATTTCATTTACTATTTGATCGAATTTAAGAAAAAGCTTTTGATAATGAAAGTCTTGCAATACTTTCAGCCATAAAGCTAGTCAGCCAGCCATTGAAACTCTGCCTTTGGAACCAAGAGGTCGACCGATATATCGGTCAACAATATATCGGGCCGATATTTGTCAATTTTTAATATATCGGCATCGGCCGATATCTGTGTTTAGTAGCGCCAATTTATTTAATTTTTTTGCAAATACAAAAAACAACAGCATCAGTGACTACAACAGTAGCGCTGATTTAAAGTAAGGCACGTCTGCGGTGCGGTGGAACGTGCTGCTGCCGCATGTGAAGGACCCCAAGCCAAAACGTCTGGATTCAACAACAATCCTTCACTCAAAAATGAGGGGTTTGCTGTTATGTTATGTGCACCAAAAGAGATTTTTGATGCTGCTAAGTGAAGTGCAACAAATCCTTCGTATAAAGTTTTTATTCACAGTTGGTTACTTACAGACTTTGTTTTACATAAAAATGCAGAAAGTTGCAAAAAGTTAGAATGCACTTTAGATTTTCTGTGTCATTTATACCAAACACAAATGTTGCTGGTTGCTAGTGTGTTTGCAGCACTATTATTTATTTGATATTGTTTATATTTTTAAATTTAATTGAATTGAATTTATAAAGTTGTATTTATTTTAATTAAATGTATATTTAAGTTTACATTTATGTTCCAACAAACTTGAAAAATTCTGCTTAATAAATACTCTAATACTTAGGCAAATGATTGACAGTTATTTTTTTACCCTTTTTATATATTTATTATGTTCAGTTATTGATTTGTTTGGTTAACTTTGGATACATATTTTATTTTAATATTGTGCAGTGCACAAAATTTAAGATTTGAGAGATGGTTCAAGCCAGTGTTCCATAAATGAAATTAAGTTTAGAAATGTTGTGCATCCACTTATTATTAGTGTGACATTTTAGCATGCTAATGAAGGGGGAAAATTCAAGATATCAGCCCTAAAAATTGGCCGCACGTATCGGCCATCTGCTGATCCCGACCTCTAAAAATCGGCATCGGCATCGGCTATAGAAAAACCTGTATCGGTCCATCTCTAGACCTAAGTGCAGCCATTTATTGTCATTTAATGAGTTGGTCTACAAAGTACACGATTGTCTCAGTGTGATTGCGTGTGATGGTGCTCATTTGTTTACAACAGTTATACAAATGTTTCACAAATTAATGTCTTTTCTGATTTATTCATGTTTAAATGCTAAATGCAGTCCTGTAAAGACAGAAATACCTTGTTGACCTACTTTTGATTGTGTGTTCCCATATTTCCCTTCCACCTCCTTGAACCTTTAATTACAGAAATCGGCTTCCGCCTGCCCTGGGTGTAAGGATTTGATTTCTGACAAAATGCCTGCTCAGGGATTATGTGGGATTTGATATGTGCACTGACACAGAAGTTCTAATGCTTCTCAAAGATTTTTTGACAATCCCTCCCATGATAAGCTATACTGTAGATGTCAACCTATTATTTGTTCTATTCATTCTCTGTTGGTGAAAACACGAGGCACAGTCTGTGTTCTGTCTTTAATATCTGCTCTCTCTCTCTCTCCCTCTCTTTGTCTCTCTTTCTTTTGTTCTTCCACAGTAACTCCTGGGTTCTTCTCACTTCACAAAAAGACTCACTCAAATCCCCAGACAACACAAGAAAAAAAGGGAACAACATCTGTTTATCTGCATATTTCTATGTTCAAAAAACAAGAGGAAAAAACACAGAGATCGACAGAGGACAAAAAACATCTCCGAGGATGCAGAATTAGAAAGAACAAATTGCCACTGGAGGACCAAAGGGAAAACAAACCTTTTCTCGCAAATCCACCAGTGTGGAGTCACCTCACCTGTACCTTCGGATTAAAGAGCAGGGTCATGTCCCAGTTGCCATGCGCATCGCCACGCTGACCTGCCTTTCCGGCCCTTCCCCCTTCCTCTTTCTATTGGCCCAGCTGCTACTGCGGCTCCTCCTCCCTGGGCCGGAGTTGGTGGGAGCCGCCTCCTCCTGCCCCTCCCTTTGCACCTGCTCCAACCAGGCCAGCCGAGTCATCTGCACCAGGCAAAACCTGGAGGAGGTGCCTGAAAGCATATCAGTCAACACACGATACCTCAACCTGCAGGAGAACTCCATACAGGTGAGCATTGGCTAGAGGAAGTCGCACGTTGGGTCAAATCATGTCATGTCAATGTGGATTTGTACATCTCATACGGGATTGTTTGCATGAAAATACATATCACATGAAAAAACGTTTAAACAGAAATATCACAGACACATAATATGCAGAATTTGCCACAACGATAAACCCTTTGAATCTTTTAGTTCCCATCTTATTTATTGTTATCAAAAAGTGATGTAATTTAATGGTTGTTTAAAATTAGTATTGTGTTGGTCCTTTTGACTGCTGGTTGTTACTCATATAATGATTTTTATTGACGACTACATCTCAGCATAAATCACACCGAGAGAACACACTTTATCATTTTTTAAACATGTCCTTGTTGCTAGTTTTCACTTTCTTTTCAGCACATAGCATTTTGAAACATCTTAATACGGTCATTGATTTCATTTATTATAGCCGTTGCTATTTATATAGTTATTGATAGAAGAGACAAATCCTGTATACTAGATTCAAAGAGCAAATTCACATACATACACTTACATGTTTCTTAAACACTTGTGTTTGCAGTTATTTGCCCATAAGCAGAGGGAGCATTTGCTTTTGCAGCCAGTTGGGAATCGTAGGATTAACTTGTTGATTAGGTTTTCTCTTAGAAACTTTTTTGTTTAGTTTTAAGAAAAGACAGAAACGTAAGCAGCAATAATGGTAGAAAAAGGCACTTAAGCCTCTGCTGAACTGAGGGAATATTTTCTATGAATTGAATGCAAGGCATATTTCCATGACATTGTGCGGGCTTTTGTATGCATTACCAATTTATCTTGAGTCCCTAGACAGCGTTTTGTGGCTTTACAGCTGCAAGGGAAGATCATTTAACCACAGACCATCAATACAAAGCACATGAATCTCTACATTTATGAACAGAGTGGGTTAATTTTACTCTTTGCAGCAGCATTTGAAGTAATTGGATCCCTCCTCATGTTGCTGACAGTGCTTTGTTCTTTTGTGATTTTAAATTAATTTATTATATTTTATCTCCTCTAATGAAAAGCAACGTTTAATATCCTAAACATTGTTAAAATTGTCCAGTGCATCATGTCAAACTGCTCTGTACGTTTGATAATCCTCTGTCCCTCGGAGGAAACATCTTATTAAACATTATGTGACTTTAACAGAGCATATGATTTGGTATGTGGGGTTTCTAAGAGATGCTGTTCACATGAAAGAAAAATTAAAGAAATAATAACAATATTCGTTGCATTTCATTTTTAGCCTACAAATTCCGATTCGGTTTGTTGTATCCTCCAGCCCCACTTGAAATGATTAAAAATCTAAAAATGTTTTAACACCTGAAGGCATCCTAGATTCTCTGGCTTATTTTTTCCTTCACTGAGTACCCTGAGAGTAAAGCCTTGACAGCTCCCACCCCCTTTTAACATCCACCGCCCCCACCCACCCCCCCCTGCTCTACATACAGAAGAGTCAATGGCCTGTCTCCAGGAGTCTCCATGTGTCTCACAGAGGTCTTTGGCCACACATATCTCAAACAATCAGAAATTGAAGGGACTTTTAGTTAATCGCTGATTGTCTTTGTCCAGGGCCTGTGGCACCCATATTTTTTCAGAATCATGTTTTGCTGAAGAAAAACATCTCTTTTAGTTGTTCACTTGTAAAATGGATTAAAGAAAAGTGTCATACAGAATATTTAGAACGTTTTAAAAATGTATTAATTTAGTGTCATAGTTTTGTCTTCTGTGGTGACACTGATAATCAGCTTATTATCAAGGGATTATAATGTGTCAGTAGTAAGGCCCTATAGTCTCACTGAAACAACTTTTGTGATAAGCACTTCAGTGTCTGGAGCAGGCACTAAAATAAGGTCAGGGTTAGGAATAGGACTGGGTTTACAGTTGGTTTACCATAGTGCTTAGAGATGTAACAATGGCAAGTGTTTAACATTAACATTTTTCACTATCATTACCCCACACGTTGTGGTGCGCCATGGTACCACGGTCATATAGGTGGGTAGGTTGTGAGTTCTCAGAACCTTATTTTGGTCACTGGGTATTTTTTGTCCTTTATTTTGGTGGCGAAACAAAATCTGACTTAAGGGAATTTTCAAAACAAGACAACTGTGCTCGTTAGCAGGTTAGGGTTAGGTGTTTTTGTTTTACCATACAACTGCTATTTTCAACCTTTTTTAGTTGATCAGTGCACACAAGCGCCCTTGGAGCCGAAAACAGAGGCTGGGAGACACACGTTTAACTGGCTCGTGTCGCTGTCAGCAGTCAGTGGGGGTCCTTCTGAAAAGCCCACCTTTCCCTTGCAGACAGCAGCAATAGTCACTGGGGTTGAAGGGTCAGATACTAATATGACTAGAGAAATACATTTTTTATATTTGTATGGTTTGTTTTCAAACCTGAGTTTAGCCATATTCGTGCCTTTGAATTCATTGACAAAGTTTTTGGGGGGGATGTTCTTTACATGGTTTTGTAATGACTTGAAAATCCATACCATCTCTAAATTAAAAAAATAATATGTCAGTAGTAGAGCTGCATGTCTGTTAAAGGTTATATGCCATTTAGTTTTCTATGATAAGTCAAAAATCAACAGCGCAAATAAAACTTAGCTTATACTGTATCTGATCCTTATAAGTGATAACATATGACAGACAAATTAATATTAGCATTTAATTGTGTTTGTCATTAAAATAGAAACAAGAGCCTACTTCACATGGAAAAAGTTAGGTCAAAGTTGGTCAAAGTCCCCTTTTTCACTTCATCCAAACTCTTCCATTGTCAAATGTAACCACCCAAATTTTAGTAACAAATACTTAAAGGTCTGTTTGTAAGCTACATTAATCATTCCACAACTAACGTTATCTTTATCGTCCCTCCAGGTTATCAAGTCAGACACTTTCAAGCACTTGAGGCACCTTGAGATCCTCCAGCTCTCAAAGAATCAGATCCGTCAGATTGAAGTTGGAGCATTCAATGGCCTCCCCAACCTCAACACACTGGAGCTCTTCGACAACCGCCTCACACTGGTGCCATCACATGCCTTTGAGTACCTCAGCAAGCTACGAGAGCTGTGGCTGCGCAACAACCCCATTGAGACTCTACCAGGCTATGCCTTCCACCGTGTGCCCTCGCTACGTCGCCTGGACCTGGGTGAGCTCAAGAAGTTGGATTTCATCTCTGATGCAGCCTTTGTGGGGCTCATCAATCTACGGTACCTGAACCTGGGCATGTGTGGACTGAAGGACATTCCCAAACTGACGGCCCTTGTGCGTTTGGAGGAGCTGGAGCTGTCAGGAAACCGGCTGGAGATCATCCGACCTGGTTCCTTCCAGGGCCTGGTGTCTCTCCGCAAGCTGTGGCTCATGCACTCACAGGTGTCTGTCATTGAGCGCAATGCCTTTGATGACCTGAAAAACCTGGAAGAGCTCAACCTGTCCCATAACTCCTTGCACTCCTTGCCCCATGACCTCTTCACGCCCCTTCACCAGCTGGAAAGGGTACACCTTAACCACAATCCCTGGATCTGCAACTGTGATGTGCTTTGGCTTAGTTGGTGGTTGAAAGAGACAGTGCCCAGCAACACCACCTGCTGTGCCCGCTGCCATGCTCCTCCATTCTTAAAGGGCAAGTACATTGGAGAGCTTGACCAGAGCCACTTCACCTGCTATGCGCCTGTCATTGTGGAGCCACCTACAGACCTCAATGTCACTGAGGGTATGGCTGCTGAGCTCAAGTGTCGCACAAGCACCTCCACAACATCTGTCAACTGGATCACCCCTAATGGCACTTTAATGACCCATGGCTCTTACCGGGTGCGGATATCCGTCCTGCATGATGGCACGCTCAACTTCACGAATGTCACTCTGCGTGACACGGGCCAGTACACCTGCATGGTCACCAATGCTGCTGGCAATACCACAGCAACTGCTGTCCTCAATGTCACTGCTGCTGATGCCAGTGTCAACTACACCTACTTTACAACAGTCACCGTGGAAACAGTGGAGACCCCAGGAGATGAAGAGTCTGCATTGGTAGCCATCAATGAGACCTTCATCGGTGTTCACTCTGGCCCCACTCCCTCAGGCCACCTGTGGCCAGAAGGTGTTACAACCACAGCCTCCTCTCTTTCAGCTGGCTGGTCCTCCTCCTCTCCTCGGGCCACCAGACCCACCTTCACTGTGCCCATCACTGAGCCAGGCTTCTCAGGCCTGGATGATGTGATGAAGACCACCAAGATCATCATTGGCTGCTTTGTAGCCATTACCTTCATGGCAGCTGTGATGCTGGTGGTCTTCTACAAGCTAAGGAAGCAGCACCAGCTGCATAAACACCACGGCCCTGCTCGTGCCATCGAGATCATCAATGTGGAGGATGAACTGGGGGCTGGGGCCAGTGGTCGGGGCAGTGGCATCTCAGGAGGCTCCACCATGACGCAGAGCGGAAGCAGTGGAATAGGAGGGGGCCAGAGCCTTAGGCTGCACCACCCAGAGATAGTCAACCTGCCAAACCTGGCCCGATCGGAGCACCTCAACCACTACTACAAAACCCATCACTTCAACAACAACATGATGGGCCTCGGCATGGGCACAGGTCCTGGTGTGGGGCTCAACAACAACAACAACCCCTCGCCTTGCTCTCAGTCACAAAACACATCCATATCCTGTTCCCAGGTTCCAACCGCCACCAGTGGAGGAACGCCCACAGGTGGCACCCTACCCTCCCCTGTGCCCTTGCCCCAGTTGGGTCTCCACAGTTCTCTGAAAGGCCTTATGGGGAAAAGCCAGAACGAGCCCCTGCTTTTTAAGAGCGGCTCCAAGGAAAATGTGCAAGAGACTCAAATTTGAGAAAAAGTGAGAGTGGAAATAAGAAGTAAGAAAGAAGCGATGCTAGATAGAGACAGTGAGACAGAAAGAGCCTGTGAGACCGAGTATATTAGACTGATTGTAGCCTACTGTCCTCATGGATAGATTCCAGAAAAGATTATATAGTCACTGCTTTTTGTTGTCACTCTGTCGACAGAGAGAAGCAGAAAGGAAGACTGAAGGAGATAGAATACGATATCTGATTCGCTCTAGTCCCACCAATAGCATCTGCACATACTTTTCAACTAAATCAGACACAAACATATAAGATGTAAACCACAAACATCAGAATCATTCAGTTACCTGTGCAGCCTGCTATAGTCTTTGCCAAAGTCCAAGATCAAGCCAACTCTTTTTATTTGCGTCCACAATCACAGTGGAAAGCTATGACTAATACACATGTGCAATGAGCCTCTCTAGGTTTTATACAGATTCCTTCGTGTATTTCCAGACACATTCAGTGTATATATTTGGAAGGGAGACATAATATTGGCCATTGAACATGTTGTCAGATTAGTATTTGGCAGAGACACTGAAAAGCAAACAATGGTTTGGGTGAGCACCACAGTCCTAGGTTTCCAGGAAGCACTAAAAGAAAACAGAGAAAGCAAAATTAGAGCAGTGCAGCGATTCTGTCCAGGACACCAGTAACAGACTAGTACTTTGCAGGGAGACAGTACAACAATTGTTTTCTCACTTTTTTCCCTTTTACACCTTACTGGCTACTGTCTTCTTTTAAGGAGGAGAGAAACAGAGTGGGTTATCATAGGAGAAGAAAAATCCCATGGCATAAAGGACAATGAGAGATTTAAAAAGGACCGAAAGTACATATTATATATACCGTAAATATATTTTCATTCAAAGAAATAAATTATAAAGAATCTTTATCAAGCTTCTGACTGAAAACTACAACATCTGAAGAATATATAAACAAATTAAAAAAATACACACAGCTGTTGTAGTGGTGGCCCTCCCTTACAACTTTTTCCAAACTTGGAACAAGATGGCCGCTCCGATTGTGCTGCATAAGGACACATGCGGAAGAGTGGCACCCTTAAAGGTTAGCTAAGACAAAAACCTGGCAAAGTGTTTGAGTGAATTTATTTTAGTCTTGACTTTTTTGTAGCCACACAAAGTGTTTTCCCTCTCCTGTCACATTCACATAAACAGGGTCATTGGAGAAGGGGGATTCTTTACGCTCTACTGCGAAAATATAAAATACGACTGCAGCTCTTCATCATTTGGTATACAGCATAGCTATAGTATTAATAATAATGATCATAATGGTAATAATGATAACAAGCCTTAGCTTTATTTGTCATAACGATCATTAAAGGATCAGCAATATGTTACAATATTTTACTGTACATCTTACTAAAAGGTTGCACATTCTAGTTGAGCATGCTCTCTAAAAACAAATTCTAGATTTGTTTAACATTCGGTTTCAACGTATAAATGTTAAATTTATCACAATGATGATATGACATATTATTGTTATTATGTTATCATTATTATCATTCATATGACTATTATTACTACTACTTGTGCCTACAAATAGCTGAGAAGTACTTTTTTTCATTTGTATATGACACTGAAGTTGTTTTATGTCTGATCCTGTTGGACTGGCTAATGAATGGCAGTGGGACGGACTCAGCGCTCCACAAAGTGAACTCATACAGGCATCAGCAGGAAATAACCTGGCCCTCAAAATGGCTTCCTCAGTCCAGTCCTCACTGACTCGTCTGCTCTGATGTCTCAAGCAGTAAGGACCCCTCATGTTGTCATGCATTAAAGACAGGACATGAACCTGTGACGAAGACTGCTCCTTTGCAGGGGATTATTTCACAACTGTATCTCAGTGTTATCGTGTATGAGTGGATTTCTTGGCAGCAGGGCGCTAAATGGACGACAGGCATTGCCAAGCATTTTTAAAGGTAAGCGAAGCTCGTTCAGTGAAGGAGAAGGTAACATAAAGTACAGTATACAGTGGTGGGTGAATTTTTTTCTAAAGAAAAAGGACAATTAAATGAAAAAATATAGAACCTTATAGATCTCTTTTAAAAAACAAAATTATTTTAAGTGTTTTTCATTTTGGGTTTTTATCTAGTTTGATTATTTTCTGTTTTTTTAAATCAAGTGTTATCTTTATTGTAATATTGTTATTGTTATTATAATTAGCTAATTACACTGGTTATAATTATGAGAGATGTTCTGTTAGCAGAGGTCACTTTGAAAATTAAAAAAACCTGGCACATAAAATGGCAGTGTAAGTCTGTGAAATTTGGTGACTTTTTTATTTTTGTTAAAATCAACTTTAATTGTAGTATCACTGTTTGTATCCCTTTGGCTCTGCTTGAGATGAGACATAGCGAATGTGAAATGGTCAGCACTGGGTCCTTTTTTTTCTGCACAGGGGGACAGGAAAGGCCCTGCTCTGGTTTACAAGCTTACTCCCAATGGCCCTGTGCTTTCCTGAATGTCATTGCCATTACAGTGGTCAGAGTGTGATTGCGCTATGTCAACACCTCGTTGCCATGACTACACACAAATGCACCAAACGGCGTCACCATCGGCGCCTCGTAAGGCACCCCATGGCCCCTTGTCAGTCACGTTCCTTTTAGGTGCCATATCTCAACGAGCCAGCCAGTGTTCCTTCAATGGTAGCAAATCAACCTGAGCATTGTACCCATGTCCTCGCATAAAATGCCCCCTCCTCCTCCCCTCCAGCCCCAACAAACCCTCAGTATCCTGCCATCAGGTTTCCCTGGCAACTGTTGCCGCTGCGACAGTCCTTATCACAGTGTCTTGATTTGGGTTGCGAATGCTAAACAGACGGAAGCAAACAGTATCGAATCTCATCCATGTGTGAATGTACATACATCTTAAAGATTTTCTCCTCATTTCCTTGTTAATGTATTTGATTTGTTTATACCTGCTACTATACTTCTTACACCACTGACCTTCTGTCAGTGAATCATGCGAGTTACATGCCACTATCCCATGTGCATTTAATTTGCATAGTCCCCCCACACACATTGCTTAACGTATTTATGCACCCTACACTTGTGATTAACACTCATACCTTGCATCAGTCATTAACATATTCCTTCCTCAGCACAAGGGATCCATATTCCCCTCACACGTTATTTACATATTCATCTGCCTCTGTGTGTGCAAATAACAGAGAAATTATCATGTGGGCATGCTTGTGGGTATGAGTTCGGTGTGTGTGTGTGTGTGTGTCAGTTTTGTGTACATCAGTGGCTGAAAGCAGGGACTGTTACAAAAGCTATTTACCCCTAATTCCTCAGATACTGTGTGTCCTGCCTACCGCCTGTAGTAGCTCATCACTTTGGAAAGCATTGTGTAGCCCCTATAGCCCCTGTGAAGTGGCACGAACCAGAGGCCATGTTATTGAGGCTCTGTTAGAGAGAGCAGCGGTTGAGCTGGAGACACAAAGTCACAGTGCTGCAGTGTCTGAGTCACAGAGCACTGAACACACTCCCAACACTCTAATGGAAATGCTGTGTTTACTGTGCAGGAAGGGACCCGCTCGTTCACCCATTCAGGGAATAGGTGAAAAACACCAGAACATGGGTGTGTGTGTGTGTGCTTGTGTGTTTTTGTGTGTGCAGCTCTGGATTATAAAATGCCTGTTTCACTGTTGTATAAGGCAAAGAAATCAGGACATTTGAAGCGGTATGCTTGTTTATGGCAAAATATGTTACACCATTGTTGATGCAATACTGCTCAGTGTGTGTGTGTGTGTGTGCGTGTGTGTGTGCGTGTGCTCAGGTGGGCTTACGCTAGCTAGGTTGTGTAAGGAGGTGAAGAGGGAGGAGGAGGAGGAGGAGGGGGAAGAGGGAGGGGCGGTCAGACCTCCATTTTAAATCCCCAGTTCAAACCAGCTCTGTCTGTCTCCCTCTGCTTCAGGCTACTTTTATGATCCTCTCACTGACACTTAAAGTAAAAACAGGATTTTTTTTTTTCCGCTTAAGCGGCTCCCTCCTCTCACTCTCTCGCTCTCTGTCTCTCTCTCGCTATCTGCATATTGGGATAAACCAAACTGATGAAAGGTCTGTTCAATTACGCTGAACTTGCCTCTCAACAGAACATCCCCAGCATCTTTTAGCTCTTTGTCAATCTGCCACAACAAGTTGAGGGTCGAGGGTCAAGTCCAGTGGCAGCTTTCGTTTACCTCGCATCTTCAGCCAGCTAATCAAGGTGTTAGCGTATCACTTTTTGGATTGTGCCACTGTTTTTATTGATTTGCCCCGGCTCAGCTATACACGAGAGCAACACCTGTTGGTGAAGCTTAAGTGATTTTTAATGTGCATTTTCAGCTGCTGTATTTATAGTATATTAATCGCCTTGACAGTGATGTGACTTTTAGTCATAATCGTAACAATGCACATGAAATGATTTGGGGCTGCTCTCTTATGGTGTGTGAGGTATGTTTTATCACAGAGGTGAGGGTGATCCAGGTTCAGGCTGCTGCTCATTGTGACGGGCAGTGTTAGAAACCATGGCCATACTTGCGCCAGTCCCTGAGGGCGGTGTTACACATGTTAACCTCAACACTACAAGCCCTGTGTGAGCTCCACACTTCTTAATTTCTTTTCTGTCTCCCCCCCCCCCTCCCCCCTTTAAAAATAGCAGTGAAGCGACAGCAGAGCTCAATGCATTATTGATACACATCGCGTCAATGATGCATGTGCTTAGGCACCAGTGCTAATTTTCTCCCCGTTGCAAAGGCCAAAAGAATCAAGCTGCTGTAATTTATATGCGTCGTTATTGCTATTATTTTTCACATGGCCATCGAGACGGTCCGCGAGAGCAGAGCCAAGCGTTTCAGCTTGTCTCCTCACATGATGGCTGCTGTGATTCTGTTAAGTGCAGCAGTGTTTTGTGTGCCACTGTGTCACCGAGCCACAGCAGCAGCCCTGTCTCACTGTGCTTCGCTGCTGTGGGATGTTTGGCAGTCAGGGGCTGGTTTCATCACCATCACTCTGGTCTAAGGCCGATTTGATGGCACCAGTTTTTAGATGCCCGGGTCATTCTGTTCAGTCACGTTATGAGAGAATGAAGAGCTTCTTTTTTTTTTTTTTTTGTCCTTTTTTGTCACTGCCATGTTTGCTTCTGCTGGAGCTTGAGATGCGATGTGCACAGACATTTTTCTGTGTCATCACTGTGAAAACCCTGCCCTGAAGCCCCACTTATCAAACCTTACCACACACACACGCATGTGCACATGTAAGAACCACACACACACTCACTCACTCACTCACTGACACTGACTGACTGAGTGATTTATTGATTGACGTGGGGCTTTCTTAAACAATTTGCAGCTGAGTGCAGTGGAGGTTAACACCAACCTCTCACCCGCTGCCGTTGTGCTTCAGTTTACATGTGTTTGCTTGATATCGTATGAAGGTGTCCTTAGTTTGAGAATGGCCGGGACATTAGCACATGGCTTATTTCCCTGTTGCCTTGGCGACCGTGTCTTCGGTCACAAGTTGTCCATTTTGGTCATCTTGCGAGCTTTGAGCTATGTGGAGTTGGAGGGGGCTTGTCAGTGTGTGTGGGCTGTGACGTGCGAGTGATGAGTGGTGTCTCATCCCAGATGACTATCTCCTCTGTGTCACTCAGCTGTGGGTCAGCGGGCCTGTGAGCTGCAGCTCAGAGGAAAACTGAGAAAAATCCACACAGTCACTGAAATAGTAAAATGGGGCACGCTCACAGCCCATGTAATTGTAAAGCACCGATTAATGGGAATAGTAGAGCCGGAGCGCTGCTTAACACAGAGCTTCTCATGAATGCTTTATAAAGGAGGATATCAGTGTCGCCATGTGAAAACCTTGTAACTCCAATTTTGAACATCAGTGGAGTGATTACATTTTTCTATTTGCACTGAGAAAAGTCTACGGCCCTTGGTGCTGGTGAAGCCCTTTCAAAACTCCATGGGGCAAACTATAAAAGAAGGCTGTTTTTCTTAGATCCTGAAAAGCTGACATTTGGGACGATGCAAGGTTTTCACCCAACAGCGACCATATTGCGCTTTCAAATACAGATTTGTGTTTTGAGAACAATCTGGGATGTTGCGTCTCGTGTTGGGATTCGGAAACAGTCTTCTGGAGAGACTTCATGCCCTGGAGCGCTGTGGAAAACTCCCCTCCAGTTTTGTGATGTGTGTGGACTCAGGGACTTGTATTGGAATGTCCTGAACCATCCGTAACTATTAAAGGATGTGCTGACCCAGCAGCTGTGCTCCTCTCAGGGGACAAGCTCACAGTTAAGTTTCCAAATGCACATTCCCCCCCATCCACGGCAGCCCGGCTCCCAGATTTACTGTTTATGGGCACCTTGGCTCGGCATCATAATCACACTCTGCTGTGTCTGATGTTTGTTTGAAGCTGGGCGGGGGCCACAGAGTACATTTCAACGCTTTGAAGTGTAAATTCAGGTCTGGCTGGAGCACCGTATGGAGGGCAATGAGGAGATAGCAAAAGCCATATGGATATAAGCTGGTGGTTTGATAATGGAGCTGTCTAACCCATATCTTTCTACTGAGGTGGCAGAGGCCCAGGAGGACATGAGGTCAAACCCAGAGCGGACGTCAACAGCAAGGGTCAGACGTTGTCTGGGCTCAGAGAGGTGAAGCCAAAGCAGAAATCAGCCCTGACCCAGATAAGCCTCCCCAGCTGAGCTTTGAATCAGACCTGCAACATCCTCCCAGTGAAACAAGTTGTTTTTTTTAAAGCAGGAAGCAGTTGTAAACATCAATATGAAATAAACTTTTACTGGGGATATTGATTTTTCTTTACCCTTTTTTGTCTCCACCCCCACATGTCAGCCAGTGAGGCATGCTACCTTTCTCATTGGTGCTGATTTATTTATCCGGTCTGGGCCTTAATACCCTCATTTCATGTCTGTTCTCATTTGTGTCCAGTCTATGTGACACCAACCTCACAAGTTATATTTTTACCCGTGACGCTCATGTATGGCTATGAGCGACATTCAGCATTCGTTGTGCTCAAGCTCAGCAGTGTTTCCGTGCGGTCTGTCATGGCTGCGCCACGTTTTACCAGACTCAGCCGGCACTAGAGCCCGTTTACCACACAACAGCCTCTGTCGCCTCAGGCCTCCCCACCCTCTGAGCCCAAAGGAAATAGAGTGACAAGGGAGGAGAGGGCAGACAGAAATAGAGAAACAGAAAGGAGAGAGAGACTGAAAAGAGACGAGGATGACACGAGGAATGAACGGTGACACTGAAAGACGTCCTGTCACTCCATATCCATGTAGGTTTTAGTCTACATGTGCAAGTGTGTTTGCATGTGTGTGCATAAATGTATTACTTCATAGACACACAGAGGCCCCAGCCCTGCGCGCTCATGTTTGTGTAATATCTGGCATAAGTATGCATATTTATGCATACGTCCGAGTGGGTTGCGTGCGTACTTGTGTGCACTCGTGTGCGCACGGTATCCGTGTTTGTGTATCTGTGTGTGGCAGAGATAAAGACATGAAGGAGGAAGGGCCGCCGTGGTGCTTATATGTCACCCAGCGCTGGAGGGGAAATGACTCCTCTCTGTCCCCGACCCAGGGGAGGCAGAGGAGGAGCATGGCTGACTTCTCCTGCTTCTCTGCCTTTTTCTCACCGTCTCCTTCAGAAATGTAGCTAAAGTCTCAGTCATAGCCGCTCCGTCTCTCTCTCTCTCTCTCTCTGAGTCACACACATACTCGTACGCTCACGGGAGTGCGTCTCGCATTATCCCCCTTTCCTCCTCTTGTGCATCTCATCCCCTTTTTAACCCTCCTGTTCCCCTCCTCCGCTCTTCTCTATCTACCTCACGCTTCCGGTTTCACCCCTCCCACATTCTGCTTCTGCCATTTTTCACCCCCCTGGAGCTAGATGTCAACTTGTGATTCTGTGTTAACCCCTTGATCTACTCAAAACACACACACACACACACACACATGCACACGCACACTCTCCCACGCTCCCGTTAGCCCCCTGCACCACTCCGATCCCCTCTCAGGAAAATGGAAATCAAACCCAACAACAAACCAAGGCTTCTGATATTTCCTTCCCTCTGTTCAATTAAACATGGCCGCCATCTGCTTCTTTGTTTCGCTTCGGCTTCTCTTCTGCAATATTGACTATGGTTGTTCTTGTGATTGTTTCTGAAGACTGTGTTTTAACCTGTTATAACCACAGATGTACGTATTAACACTGGAGGAACCTGTCACGGGGGTGTGTGTCTGTTTGTGTGTGGTAGAGAGAGAGTGTGTGTGTGTATGCGTGGAGGAGGGTGGATTTGTTCTGCTTCAAGGTTCTGTGCCAAATCTTTTTCAGAACATTCAATCTCTGTTCATGTGCCATACTGAGAAATTTATGAAATAAAAATAACGTTTTTTCACAAAATTCAAAGTGAGATTGGGGTGCTTATTTTTGACTGTAGGTCTATTAACTTAAATCATCTAGACAGAAAACAAGTGTAAGACAATGTGTGCCAAATCACTAGAGCACAACAGCAACAAACCTTGTTTATCTGCAGGTTATTTTGCCTGCATGTGTGTGTGAATGAATTTCTGTATATTCTCGATGTGCGTGGTTTTCCACGTCGCTGTTATTTTCCCGGAGAGCCTCCTCTTCCTTCAGTCAGCATCAGTTTTTTCTCAGTGTGCCGCAGCAGTGTTGCAGAATGTGTGTGAGTGTTTCGAAGGCATTGTGTCAGTGTGTTAAAGCTGATTTGACACTGAGGCTGTGGACCGGCTGGCTGCAGGGTGTGTATCGTGACCCAAGCGGCTGACCTACGCCTGCGCCCCACGTCTGCCCATATGCGTTTGTCTTTGTGTTCATGTGGGTGCATGTCTGTGTGTGTGTGTGTGTTGTTCGTGGGATGTTGTTTAGCCTGCGGTGAACACTTAGCTCGTGCTGGCTGGGGGTTTGCCAAGAGGTCAGCTTCTGAATGCTACTGACTCAGGGTTACAATTATTGGCTTACCGTGTGTGTGTGTGTGTGTGTGTGTGTTTGTATATGTGCGTGTGGGTGCAGGGATAGGGGTACAGGATGGAGTTGTTGGGGTGGGTTAACATTGATTCACTCTGTCTTAACAGTGATTCTCCTGTAATGTTTGAGGATTTTAATATCACAGCTCTGCCAGTTAACTGCCTGTCGATCGGCAACAAAGGCATTGAGCTCTGAAAGTGTTAGATGTTATTTCAGTGAAGTGCCTTTCCAGACCTATCACTAAACTTTGCTGCAAACCTGCTGACAGGTGAGAACAAGTAATGATAGAAAACGCATGTACTCTATGTGTGTGCCCTCACAAGCAGAGCTTAGTGTCCTTATGGGGACAATGTAAGTTTTAAAAATGTCCAGGTTTAAACTGTTCAATAATGTAATCTGGAATGGAACCCAATCAATGACGCTTAGCCAGAGCTGTAGACATAAGACTCCACGTTTTTGTTTAAAAACAGCGTTTTAAGACTAAAGCGATCTCCTTCCAGACGAGCACTTCAGCCCGTTTCAAACTCCGTCCATACTAATCCACCTCAAAAAGGATATCACGTGACTACGTACACTGAGCATGTCCTCAAATAATGCAGAAAAACATGACTGCTCTTCACAAAATCCTCCCCGATAATGTTGTTTTTATTAAAACATTGTCAGTAGCATTTTGTTTTTGCCTTTCTTTTCCATCATTAGTCCTTTTGTGTCTTTCTAAATATAGACAATATAACATCCATTCCAGCAATGTACAAACTCAAGTGATCCACAGTATAACACCTACTCCGAGTTCACATTTGCCAGTGATGCTTATAGCCCACATAATGTTAAATATTGATGCGTGACAATGAATCCATAACTGACAACAACGTCCATGAAACGGTACATGTGGTCACACAAGGCTTGTACATTCAAAGAATGCTTCCGTTTCTGTTGATGTGGTCTGTGGATTAGCATTGTGGCATGACATCACGCTGCGCCGTGCTGCGTCGCTCGCGGTCACTTAGGACATTCCAATAGAAAACAATGCAATTTAACTGATTTTGTTGCTGTAGGACTCGGTGTTACTTGGTTACTTTGCCATTAAAAGCTATGCAATAAACAAGTTATCCTACATTTATAATCTGTACTGAACTGTCTTGCCTATAACTATTTTAAATCCTGCATGCAGTTGTTTGAGTCTACTGCATAAACTCTCCTGTTTCCCTTCTAACAGCTTTTACATGTAAACCAGGAAGCTTTTTTTTTTTTTCCAAAGCTGGTAATCTAGCAATTTAGCTTTTCTGTTTTTTTTTTCTCTCCAAAAATTCAGCAAATTCTGTAATCAGATTATTGTAATCCAGTTACACATTATGTATTACTCCTCCAGCCTTTGTGTGGGTGTGTGCATGAAAAGCAGCAGCTGAAAAATGAAAATGCACACAAGCACTGTCCTGTTTTGCATGATGTCTGCACGCAGTCCACGTTTAAGCATACACGTTTGAATTGCATGGACACCATGTCATTTGTATTACCATGTTTAAAAAATACAGGGACATGTTCTCTGCATGGGTGCATGAGTTTCAGTGCATGCTGGAAGGTTATCAGTAAGTGGAAAATGAAAGTCCTCTTTCTACAGGAGTCATGTGTTGGAACTTCAAAATGCTGATGCGACACCACCTCCGTTCGCATACATGCTTTCCAGGGTGCAGTCCACGGTCGCGCTGAATACATTATGCAAAACCACCTAACAATTCCCATTTTCACCTCACCGGCACTAGTATCTACATGACTCAAGGGTAGAGCAGCAAGTACGTACTTAAGATTGGAACAGACTAACAGACTGCGGTGAGGCTAAAGCATGCAACCCCATCACAATGCTCTATTTGTCTTTCAGCTCTAGTTAGGTTTAAATAGTTGTGATTGAAGGTGCGGGGTGGGGGTAGGGGGTTGAAAAAAGCTGACGGAAGGACAGGGATGGGGATTTGAGGAGAAGGAGGAGGAGGAGGGGAGCCCTAATGATGAGCGGCAAAACAAGTTTCCGTTTTCTGCCTCCCCTTCCCGTGAAAAGGCCAATTCTTTCAGTTGGCTGGAATCTAAGTGATTTCTCCCCCTGCTTCTCCCCTTCTGGGGCCTGTCGCATGTCACTCTCCTCCTCGCTGCCATTTGTCTCTGGTTTTCTGCTCTGGTGCCCATGCTGCGTTGGCGTTGGCGTTGGCGTCGGCGGCGTGGTTACTCTGGGTGGTGAGCTTCGTCTGGAGTTCAAGGCCGGCATTAGTCCTGGTTGTGAAGGTCAGAGACAGAAAAAGGTGCCTCTGTCTTCTTTAATTCAGTCTCGTGTGATGAACGGTCCTTGTCACCCTTCCATAGCCCCCACCCGCTCTACCTCGCACCACTCTCCCGTTCTGCAGTGATACAGTTGTAAAGTGTAACCTTGGAGACAGGGGTTAATCATCCATCCCATAGCTACCCTTTCTATCCTTCTCCCTCCACCTCACCACCTCGCTGTCTCTTTACACCTCTTCTCCTCGCCTTCGCCTCCCACCTCGTCTCAACCTTTCCCCTCTTCTTCACCGCAACAGGCTACTTAGGTATTTCCTTGGGTTTACAGTATTTTCTCAATTATCTGCCTACCTCTTTACCCCCCCCCCCATCCTCCCCTCTCTTTGTTTGTCCTGTGGAAGGACGTTTGTTTTCCTGTGGGGGTAGAGAGGAATCGACATCGAGAGATGAGTTATTGATTAGAAAGCAGGTTGCAGGGAAGAGGTAATGCGACTCAGAAAGAGAGAGAGAGAGAGAGTGAAGTCTGGATGACACGTAAAACCTATGACACGTCCTGCATACTGTATCAAGGCAGCATACCCACGCATGCCCATGTAACTATGTGCAATGTGGTGTGTGCACACTGTTACATGCACATGTGATTAAAGGTGACACAAACTTTCGCTGTTGTGTGAAAATCTTTGCAATTCAGATGTTTAACAGATGAAGGAATACTTCGTTGTCCGTGGGTGGCGAAATTAGCATCCCATCAGGCTCTTAAAAACCTGGTTTTGCTTCGCTTATAGTGATCATGAATCCTTAATTTTGATTAGCTTGTTATAAGAGTGTCATCAGTGGGTGGAGACCAAAATTACATTCCACCCTTTCATCAAAACAACAGATGATTGACATTTATTGAGACCTCTTAATGAACCCTTTTTAGATGACTAGGTGAACATAGGCTACCAGTCTTTTCTTATATCTTCAAACTAGATATCATGAAAGCTATTCAGGAAGTGTTTCACCTAAACTATTCCCCCGAATCATCTGAATAGATTTGAGTTCAGGGGTGAAAGTAGGCCGGTACCCCCTCATCACTAAAAGATTCAGTGATGAGGGGGGACAGCGGCGGCCTGCCAAAACCCATATGCAAAATCCATCACGACCGCATTCCCAACAAGAAAACACACTGCTAACGTTAGGTCAACATAAACAACAGTTAGTTTTCTTATAAATTGCTTCGAAATTGTTCCAATGTGTTTGTGCCCGTGCTGGAGGGAACCCCACGCTGCCTTTCCAAAACTGTTTAGTTGACTTACTGCTGGCTAACATCAACCTCTGCTGCAGCTGACTAACTGTCTGATATCGAGTGCTTTGGGTTTTTGGCAGGCAGTCGTTTCTTGCTAAAATCTCGCAAGTAAAATGACAGTTGTGATGTTTCATGATGTTCAGTTTTATTCCAACAACACGGACAGCAGGCCAAACTTAGCTATGGGACTCCCATGGGTTGTTCTGTAACTCTGGAATACCGTCATAACGCTGCATGTGCACATCTTTACTCCCTAAACACACAGAGTGCTTGGAGTCGATTTATTGTTCCCCTTCTTTTGATTTTTCACCACCAAACCACGCACTTTATTGGTGTCATTTGCACAGGGCACGCCTGTGCAACTCTTCAGCTGCTGTCGATGAATGTTTTTTTTTTACCTTTATTTATTCAGGGGGAAGTTAAACTGAGAGCAATGCTCTCTTTTCCAGGAACGCCCTGATCACATTCACAAATGGGAACTGCACAGTGCAACCACAGCAGCTCTAATGGAGCAGCTGGGATTAAGGGCCTTGGTCAAAGGCACCTCACTGATAAAAAAAAAAAAAAAAAAAAAAAAATGTTGTAATTATTTTCTAATTTAAATCAAAACAAATTGTTATGATTTTAAAAGTTTTGTGAATATTCACAAATTCTTCTGTGGCACTTACATTTAATTTTCTGTAAATTATGTCAAGTATTTCTAATGTCTTTATACACCATGCAGGAGTTAAAAAATGGAATGCATGTGTTCAGGGATGCAGGACGCTGGGGGCGGGAGGAGAACAATATGAGGTGATGAAGGTTGGGGTAGTAGTACCAGCAAGAACTTCAATCTACTTTCCCCCCTGTTTGAGTTGATAAATAGGATGTACAGTTATTAATAAAATAAAGCAGGTAAATCCTGCTTTATTTTAGATCTGCAATGCCTAGTTTAAGAAGCATGTTCATGTGCTCAGGATTTGAGATGCAGTGAGCTGGCGCTCAGTTCAAACTGAAAATCCAGTTCTGCTGGTTGTTGATATAAACCACTTTCCATAATTTGCTGATTTGTCAGACTCTTAGCTGCCAGGAATCAATTCTCAGTGGAGGTTTTCCGGACTGAAATCTTTATGAGAAAATTTCAGAGATTGAAGATAGCTTTGCCAGGCTATGCATGTTGGTCAAGCTCAAAACAAGGCCGTTTATTTCAATTCCTGAAAGGCAGCACACAGGGGATACCATTTTCCACCTGACTGGGACACATTTTCACTGCGCTGTTAAACATACCATAACATAATGAAAAACCTACACACTTGGGCCACATGTGGCTCATGTACAAGGGCAGGTATGCTGAAAGCAGTTTTGCAGTTAGACAGAGCAGAGAATATGTCATCCCAGGAGAAGGTCAAAAAAATCCTGCAAACAACACAAGATGTAATTTATAACAAGGATTTACCCAGGGACACTATTTCATGCACAGCTATCCATGAAGAGATGTCTTTTTTTTTCCCTGAGAGCAAGCATATGTTCTGTCAGACACCGGTGGAGGAATCAACGTAACACCAATCCACCAGCATACGTGTGTGAGTGTGTGTGCGCAGTAAAAACTGCTCTTTAAGGATGTGCCAGTGCCTTCTCTGTGGTGCACAGTGTTTGCAGCATGTTAACTTGTGATATGACGCTATCACAGGCTTCAGTCTGGACCCTGGCGATGGGCTCACGTCCACGCATCCGTTTCTATAGAGCTACTCCAATCCTGACATCCGACAGGACTCTGACAAAGGAGATGAGAGCGTTTCAGCCGGCCGGATTGCAGCCTGCTATCTCGGATAATTGTCTCTGTTATTCAGCATTCCAGACTAGAGCAGAACAACCGGCAGGCAATCTGTACAAATAAACATGATGCGATTTATGTATGCATTATCATCCAACAGACAGGCAATCAACACGCAATGACTTGTCGCGCAACCCTGCAGAATTAAGAGTCCTCTCAGGTTTCTTACACATTGGAGGTGATTGACATGCAAACAGAAGCTGCCTGTATAGAGTGGAGTCAGCCTCGCCTCACCCCTCCCACCCTCATCCCCAACTTGCTCTTGCTCTTCGCTCTGTTTCTCCTGGTTACATAAAGGTGCTGTGTATGTTTCCTCAAGGTGAATTGACTGGCTTGATGGTGCACGATGAGACGTGATTTTGTGTAGTACACGAAATCCGGTGCATGTACTGTGCGGCGTGCAACCTTCGCTCATGCACATGGTCACTGCTGCCACCACTCCCTTCCATCCCTATGCAGCAGCGCTAAACGAGTCAAGTAGCTGCGGTAATGACTTGAGGCAAGGAGGCAATGGTTGAGGTGAATCTCTCTCTCTCTTTCTCTCTCAGTCTCATCAGTGTCTTCAATCCATCGATTAGCTAGAGAGGAGTACCGACCGGCAGCAGCCACTGCGGTCCTGCAGGATTGCCTGCGTGTGTGTGTGTGTGTGTGTGTGTGTGCGTCGGCCTGCGAGTGTGAACAACAGATAGGGAAACAGACAGCAGACACGGGGGCAGAGCCTGCAGTCGTGCACACCTATGCGAGGGAGTGCGAGAGCCTTATTTACTCCACTACCTGGTTTATTGAGTCAACCCCCTCAGTCAGGCTCTAATGCAGCTGCCTGCCCGCCCCCTCGGCTCTGCTGCCTCCGCCACTGCTGCGTGCTAAGTCACCGGGCTTTGGCAGCGCTTGTGCCCCCCTGCATTTGAGCGCAACCGCAAAAGCACACTCTCCTGCACATGCAAGCGTCTTTGACCATGCAGGGGCAAGCCACCTCTGCGCCCATACCACACAAACTGGACCTGTTTACGCATGTACCGATGGCAGCAGCAGCAGTGGTGTCTAATGAGACAACATTATTTATAGTCCAGTTTGACAGCAGCGGCCTCACCATTAGACTGATAATGAGTTACTGGGATATTGATGGATGCTTGTCTATATTGGTATTCACCAAGGAACCGGTGCCACTTCTCCGGGTTGCCGTGGATACCAACGTTGCCTGCTAAATGACCCAATAATAATAATGATAACAATGACAGCACTATGTGGAGATTGAGTTTTAAAACCACAGGGAGAAGGACGCCGGCCGGAGCGCGAGAGTAATGAGGATGGAAAGAGAGCGATACAAATGAAAAGAGGGAAATAAATATGGGAGGGAGGAGGGGTGGGGGTGAGGGGGGATGTGTCAGGGTTTGGATTGGGTGGGGGGGGGGTGGCAGAGAGGGGGCAAAACACACAATCGATGATCAGTGAAGTAGCATTAGAACTGTTCACACATTCCCAGCCTCAACCCCCCACCCCACCTCCCCACACCCCCCTTACTCTTGCGGCCTCTCTTTCTTTCTTGCTGCAGCGTTGCCATGGCGACCGAGAAATGTGGGAATACCTCTGTCCTTCAGAGAGGGAGCAAGAGTAAAAGAGAGAGAAGGAAGAGATGGAATGAAACAGAGGGCGCGAGGACGGAAGGAAGGAAGGAAAGGAAAGGAAGGAGGGGTGGGGTGCAGAAGATTTAGGAGAGCACTTCGATAAAGGGGCATACATTGCTCACTGGCTGAGCGCATGTTAAAAGCCTTGTATAGCCCTTGAAGGAGCAGCTGAAGTATGAAACATTGTGATCTTAAACACTCGTGTACACACATAAACAAATGTGCGTCAGAGTCGGTGCCCAGCTAATGCATTCAGCTCCCTTTCTCTGGCTCCAGTTCCATGAAAGAGATTCAGTGGAAACTGTTTTGAGTGAGTCTGTGTGCACAAACACACACACACACACACCCATTTTCTCACGCACATGCTCTCTGACACACTCTCCTCCACTCTCTACACACACACACAGACGTGATTGTGATGGCACACATGTTAATCAGTGGCCAGCCAGGCTCCTATGTATTTACCTGCTCTCTGTGTTGTGAGGCCATGGTTACTATGACAACCCATCCAGACTGAAATCGTCTCCGTACCTTTTGCTTTCCATTGCGTGGCATGTTTCGCTCACCTTGTTTTCCCTAAATTCTTCCCATGACCCCACCTTGTCGTCAGCCCATGCAAGTGTATTAGCAAAGCTCCCCTTTCCCCCCCCCCCCCCCCCCAACTCTGTTGCCACTCCTGTTGTCCCCTTCTCCCGCATCACTCTCACCTTCCTGCCAACCTGCTGCAAAGATCCTCCTCAAATTCATTTTATTGGCAGCTAGCATTTCCATGGAAACATCTCGAAACCATGGCAACTATTTGAACGGAGCCAAACGCTTTCAAAACTGCTGCACTTGTCCCCTCGCTCTACCTCTTTTCTCCCTCTCCCTCATGCTATCTTCACTCTCTCCATTTTCTCCTCTTCGATATATAAAACATTGCCGTCGCAGACAACCTGCACGTGTGTGAACGTATATACAGTGTATATATATATATAATGTGTGTGTGTGTGTGTGTGTGTGTGTGAGATACAGTATATATTCAAATTTTTATACAACCCAGCGTGCCAGTACTGCACCTGTCCGTGTGCTTCATTGTCCACGCGCGTGGATTTGAGCTTTGATTGGTTTTGGCCGTGTGGCTGTGCGAGCCGATTGTCTTTAACACATACATGTGTACGTGTCCGTGCGTGTTGCACCCTCTCCCTGTGCACTCTCTACAGGAACCAAACATGATTATGGGCGAGTGCCTAGTGCCTAAGCCTCCTCTCCATCCTCCAGTACTTACCTTGAGCTTGTCCTCTCAAGTGTTTCAGCAGCATGCCTGTCTGTCAAACTTCTGACTCCTCCCCCGGGATGCAGCCTGATGATGTGAACCGGAGTAAGACTGAACTGACTGCCTGCCTGGGAGTCACAGCAGCGCTCTCCTGACTAGACCCGGCACTACTGCGGCTACTCTTTGATCTGACTGGTTTGATTTTAAAGCTGCAAGGTTAGTGCCTAAATCGAGTGAGCCACCATAGATTTGCTCTATTTGGCAAATGAAGCTGTTTTTTTTATTTATTTTGTTTTTAACAGCTAGAAAATACTGCTCTTTGTTATCGAGACAATACAAGATATACAATTGTGGTAGCCAATACACATTCAGTTTATTCGGTACACTTAAGCCTAACTAAGGTGGTGTTTCTATTATTTTGTCCACCTAAATAACAGAAACACCTCTCTGTATAATGCGACATAATTCACCAGTACCACCGACTACATCCTCCAAAATGATCGTACAGCTGAATCAACACCTCTGCAGGTCTGTTGGATTAGACTGCATTAGTTTAGTTTTAGCTAGGCGTACCTAATAAAACCGACCACTGAGTGTATGTGATACCATTCAGTTTTACACAACACAAGACAGGTTTAAACCTATACCAACAAAAAAAGGAAATATGTAAATATGTATATACATTTAGCAAATATCTTTAATTTAAAGAGAGAAGGCAAAAGACAGAGATAAGAAAGTTGAACGCGTGTGCCCCTGTTAATGAGCGAGTTGGTCTGCCTGTAGATGGTCCCAAATGATGTCACGCGTATACTCATTTTGCCCACGGAAAGTGGAGAAATTAGGTAAACGGGACGGTGCCATGTGCACTTACAGTCATCGTGTTGGAAGATTTCTGGGTATCTGGGCCGATCAAAGCCTACGTCTCGTTCCCATTTGGATCTGTGTATACGCCGAGTTGCCAGATACATCTTAAAGGCTAAAGGTGCACCATTTAGCGGCGCGAAACTTAGCGTGAATATGTCGTTCCAGCGAAAGGCGTGTTGTGACAAAGGAGGACACGAAGCATAGACATTTTAGTAGAAGTGGCTTTCACCGCTGGCTAAAGTCAAACATATTTACTATCTCATTTACCAATTCTTTTTTATTTATTTTTGGGGGCTTTTTTGCCTTTAATGGACAGCGACAGCTGAAGATTCTGGAAATGGGAGATAGAAAGAGATGGGGGATGACACGCAGCCGAGGGCCGCGGGTCGGAGTCGAACCCTGACCCGCTGCGGTGGGGACTGTAGCCTTGCACAAATATCTTCCGATGAGACAGGAATGTATAAGATAGCCAAAAATATAGCCTGCATAGAGCTTTCTGTAGCATGTACCAGGGTTTTGTGTTCGTAATAATGCAGTTTGCGCTTTTCCAAAAGTAAAAGTTTGCCCAGAAGAAGTCACAGCTTGACTGGACTCCATGACTACAGTAAGCTGGATCTGACTTATCATCTAAGAGCTATTAAAAGTTGTTTATTTTTATTTTTTGAGGTGCATCTCAGAGTAGTTTCTTCAACGCTGGGGCTTTGAATGTGACAGTGCTGACTGAGACAAGAGATGTTACGAAAACATTTATACAGAAATGCAACCAACAATGTGTGACTTCTGCTGTGCGCCAAAAAGGGAAGGAGAGAGAAAAAAAAAAAAAGTGCCATAACTGTGAAATTTAATCTGTCCTATTTTAGATCCGTCTGTAATAATTGATATCTCACCACAGCTCTGATGCGACGGTAGGCTTTGATTTTATCTGAAAGATCTAATTGTAAGGCTGTGGTCACACAAGCACATAGAAACTAATAACATCAGTCTCAACACGAAACTGGGCTGATAAAATCATGTCAATCCTTAATGATAATGGGAGGAAGTGCAGATATGTAGGGAGAAATCTCTGGATCCCTTTAATGTTGAGCTGCACTTATTGTCTTCATCAAAGAAAGCCATGAAACATATACGAAGCATGAATCACTATTCTGCTTGAATCATGACAATCTTGTGTTCCGTTTGTCTTCCTTCTCAGCTCCCCGTTCCATCTTTTATGTATTTTTTTTTCTCCACCTGCAATTTTTCCGACCCTGGATTCCTTAAAATATTTTTATCTTTAGCAAGTAAAGTGAAATTACAGGTAATTGTTTTAATGAAAAGACCTCAAGGCATTTTTTTTTTCTCCACCCTGTGATAGCAGCTGAGCCCCTCTCACCTGAAGCACAAGGCTGTCCCCAAAACCAGAGAGGAAGCAGAAAACAGAAACCACAGAAACAGCAGAAAAATATAACAAATAGTGAGAGGAAAAAAACACCAAAAACAATACCTACATTAATAATACTATTACTAAACATAATGCAGATGAAAGCACAGCCATATACACAAGTCTATTCCCCAAAGACCTGCTCAGGATTTGCTCAGTGGGGGGAAAAAAAAAAAACAATTACAGTGGCATGAAATGAATAAAAGGTATATTCAGTTATCTGAGTCCTTTGAAGATGGGTAAGGACGAGTAAGCAAATCTAATTCAACAGGGAGGGTTTTCCTTTGCAGAGGAGCCTAGGAGGAAAAAAACTCCCAAAATGCAGAGATTAGTTGGTAGTTCTGCCAGTTTCGTCTTCTCTGGGGAGTCGTGTGTGTGCGTGTGTGTGTGTGTGTGTGTGTGTGTGTGTATGGGGGGGTGGGATCTTGACTAGAAGGATCTGGTCTGCGACAGACTGAGGAGACAAACTTCAGCGGTTGCAGGATTCCTGGGAGTTAATGATGAGGAGCCAGCAGAGGTGAGGACATTATGATCAAACCCATGCAGAGAGAACAAAATGCTCACATTCGGGGGGGGGGGGCTGGTTGACAAAATAACAGGAGCACCCTAGCAATATGTGAATATCAAGCTGTTAATAAGGAGGGCGACCACCTTTTGCTGCCTTCAGAATAGCTCCAGTGTTCCCTGTGACTGCGTGTGGTGGGACCTTGGAGTTTATTTCAAGAGGGGAAATCCTTGAGTTAAGAGGGACGAGGGGAGGGCAAATCTGCTGATAATAATGTTTAGATCTGCTCCTGTACATGAGTTTTTGTTGTCGTTTATTTTTCTGGGAGAAAACAGATTCAAAATATTGTTGTTGTGTCCTGCAGTGTGCTTCCAACAGCGAATCAGGCCTTCTAAGTGTTTACAGTGGGACAAATGAGCTGTTGCCATGAACTGTTTCCTGTCTTTCTTTCTTTTTTTTTAGTGCTATCCGTGCACAGCAGTGGTTCCCAACCTCTTTTGTCTGTCCGATGATCACGTACCCCTCGATCGTCACCGCCAGTCATGTTCCAAATGTGTTCATTTGAAATTATTTTAAACTTGAAGGTATTTAACACTATTCATTCAGAATAGTTGTTTTTTTTTCATACAATATGTCAATATTTAGGTCAGTCTAGTCAAGTCAGTCAGTCTTCTAGCACTTTGGGTGGCAGAAGCTGAACGTTTCAACCATTATCCATTACTTTCAGCTAACTATTTAAACTCTGTATCCATTACTTTCAGAGAACTGTTTAGACTGCTCATTTGCTAACTGCACACTCAGTTCCAACACTGGTCAAGTGACTAAATGTGTGGATTTTTTAAAAATCGTAATTTCCAATTTTGTTTCAGATTAGTCAAGCTACCCCACAATCTTTCCGTGTACCCCCTGGCAACTGCAGAAGTACCCTGGTTGGGGATCACTGGTGTCCAGCATCTGCCACCTCATGGTCTGAGCCCTTGTGACAACAAAGACACAGCTATGATAAAAGATCACGGATGGCGTCACAGCATATTCACAAAGTCTCGCCATACGTTTGCCCCGTGTAGCTGTGTGTGTGGATGCAGCAGTGTCTTGTGGCGTGCGGAGACATCATGATGGAGCAGTGTTTGCACCCGAGGCTGCATCTGCCTTTTTGAAATGGCCTCGTAGTCCTTGTCTGTTTCATGACCATGCAGATCAATCATCAGCCATAATGCCAGTACATAACTTACCTGTAGTTACTGTTACAGATCCACTAGCATGTCTCATAGTTGACAACCGATACTGGGCTGAAGGCATTCTTTGGCTTTTTTGGTCAAATTTAAGAGAAAGGAATATGACAACCAACCAAAATCTTTTTTTTTTTAGATTTTGTTCATTACATCAAGTTAGCCATGTGTCTTTTCTATTCTGAAGATTTGTAAAGCTCAATGTATCGTTTTACTGAGACTTTGCTGTCATTGAGAAGTTAATTATGTGGTCATTTTTAGGCTGGGTTTAGTACCGTGTAGCAGCCATCCTTTTAAGTGTCTGTCCTTTCCACTCTTTTATCAGTGCAGTTTGTCAGTGTTTTGCATATGTTTTGTTGATTTTCCAGACTGTTATTCCTTTCACACTATGCAGATGGATTTACATACAAAATATGTGGCTCATTTGTGTGTGCCAACACATTAAACACCTACACACATATGCATGCGTGTGTGCACCCACACAAGTTACTTATGAGAGCCTTCTGTTGGCTATATTTACTCCCTGAACCCATATTCTCCCCTCTACATAGCAACCTACAACTACAAAGCGTTAAACTTACTTTAATTCCTTAATCCTGTCCTAACTCTAGCGGTCTTTGGCACCGTATTTCTATCATATTAATCAATTCTGAACAAAATTTCTAATTCAGCAGACATGTTCATTACAGTGAGAGCAATCAATATACTGGACAAGACACAGCTTTACGAGCAGCCTGCTAAGACTCTACTGGGGAGCAGTGAGGAATAAGAGGCTCAAATGAACTGGTGAGACTTTGGTAAGAAGAGTCAGACATGTTATCAGAAGGTGTTGTACTCTGACAAGGTGTGTTGTGACTTGACACCAGTCTGTCTTATTTTCATGCAGTGTCTAGTTTTCAGGATTGCACCTCTGCTTTTCGCCGATAAAGCTGTTCTGCTGGCTTCATTCCTCTCTCTGAGTGAAAATGCTCTCGAAAGTTCAGTTAGACAAATCAAGTGGGGATCATCCAGAGTCACTGTCTTTTTAGTGCAAAAATTCTTCTTCTTTGTGTTTGTGTGGACAGTGTTATCTTGCTGAGCTGCCGTGGAGGGGTGTTAACACAGAGAGAATTTAGGACTGAAAAGATCTGACTAACTCAGGCTGCCGAAGCCTCACAGTATCTTTGGCTGAACTTTGGAAATCTTTTCTTCTTTGTTTTTAGAAAGTGGACTGTAGCACATAAGTCACTAAGTGCTTACATTAAAATGGATTTTTCTATATGGACAGGAGAGGGGATTACAGCCCAATAATAACCCTTTCAACAAACATATGGGAATGTGAGTGTTGTTTTAAGAGAGACTTGAAAAAATGTAACCCTATCCTTTAAGAAGAGCTTCCACGCCTCGAAGTATAATGGATATGGTCTAAAGAATATGGAATTTTTTCAGTTCTTGCCGAAAAGCTATGAATTGCTTCCTTCTGGTTGGCAGGAAGTTTGTGCGAGTGAAGGAGTTCTAGCTTCTCAGGGTTTTGTTCATAAGCGAGGGTATGTAAGATGGAGACTTGGAACACCAGCAGGTTGGAGAGGAGGTCGTGTGACTCAGGTCTGTTTGGCGACACCTGAAGTTGCTCAACGTCCTCCTGGATCCATATTCTTCACATACAGTATGTTCACAATCGATCTATTCTGCACACACGACATCTGTTGCATGTCTGTCCGTCCTGGGCGAGGGATCCCTCCTCTGTTGCTCTTCCTGAAGCTTCTTCTTTTATTTTTTTCGCCTTTAAAGTTTTTTGGGGGGAGTTTTTCCTTATTCCAACTGAGGCCACATTAATACCGCTGAGACAATTTGAAGGTTTAATTGCTAATCGTATTGATCAAAACTGACTGTTGTTTAAATTGATATAGCCATGTATTTGATTTTAATTGTGTTCACATTTATTGTATATACCGACCTCGGCACCGCTGGAAATTAGGGTTCTTCCTCAACGTGTTTTCCGAGGGTTTAAATAAATAAAAGGATGAGGCTGATGAGGGTCTAAGGACAGAGTGTGTGACGTATGCTGTAAAGATTGTTAAGGCCCTTGAGGCAAATTTGTGATGTGTGATACTCGGCTATATATATAAAATTGACTTGACACGACTGGTGTGGGATCAGTAAGGATGGCATTGTACTGGACTGTCATAATGAAGAGGTAACAGATACAGAAGGCAAAGCTGTGGATTTACTAGTCGAGGTATGTTCCAACTCCCACCTTTGGTCATGAGCTCTGAGTAGTGAACAAAACAAGATCATGGATACAAGTGGCTAAAATTTGTTTTTCTGCCGTGCTTGGGGGTCTGGGCTCAGTCTTAGGGACATCATGAGGAGTTCAGATTTCCTAAAAAAAACTCGGAGAATGACCTCTGCGCTTTGAAAGGAGCCAACTGTGGTTCTGACTGCCTCACTGTGGAGGTTTTGTGGGCATGTCCAAATGGGTGGAGCGTCCAGAGAATGCCCAGGACACACAAGAGGGATCAGGTACGGAAGCCCTGAGAGGCAAGTGAGAATACATTTTTTTCTGGTGAGCCACTTTCTAAGCCCGAACAGGTAAAAAAAAACAAAACAAGGTTTTGCTAGGATAATTTTTCTAAGATCCGTTTTTTTCATCCGTAAAGCAGGTGGAAAAAATCTTTTGCCAGGTGAACATGTTTTGTTGTCAGGATCATTTTTCATCACTACCCCATGTTCTATATAGAACGAAAACCGTTCATGTTTTCTTCCAGGTGAAGCGCAGATTAAATTACTTTTCTAGCCAAAAGAAAGACATGACAGTAACGTTACATAACTTGTTACCACACAATATATACACCTTGAAAGGGCGCTTGGAGAAATTAAAACTCACCTGGAAGAAAACATTAATGCTTTTTTTAGTGCTATTTAGAACATGGGGTGGTGGTGCATTTCAGCCTCTTGTGGCCCAAATGAGTATTACAACAACAAACACTTAGAAAAATGATCCTGACAAAAACTAAAATGTTCACCTGCCAAAAATCTTTTCCCCACCTGTTTTCACAGATGAAAGAAAATGAGGAACGTAGAAAGATTATCCTGGCAAAACCTTTTTTTTCCACCAGTTTTTAAGTGATAAACACAGGGGAGAAAACCATTTAGATATACACTTAGAAAATGGACCAGAATTCTTTTTTTCACTTTCCTCTCAGGGCTTCTGTAATTATGTGTCCCATCTGGCCTGAGAATGCCTTGGGATACACCAGGAGTTGGAGGACATGGCTGGGGAGAAGGACGTCTGGGCTAAACTGCTTAGCCTGCTTCCCCCTGTGACTTGGACCGTGTTAAGTGGCGGGAAAATGGATGATATACTAAAAAAGATAATGGAAAATAGTGTCTAAGTTGAAAATGACTCAACATTCTAACCCTGTGTCAACTCTGATTACATTTACAGTACTTGGTTTTCATTAAGTTGCAAAACACTTGCTTTGTTTTATTTTGAAAGGTTTACATCTCATTTCATGTTTAAGTCGAGCTTCCAGTTTTCGTTATATACCAAAAAGTCTATGTCCAGACTATCTATGGAATCTCCAAACAATTAATAAACGCACATTTTATTAAATTAATTAATTATTTGCAACTATGACTATACCTTATTTCGAACTTTGCTGCAAAACACTGACTGTGTCCCTCCTACTTCCACCTAAACTCTAATCCTCATGACCCTAACCAGGCCTTTGTAAATAAATGAATGAATGACACTCAGTCAAAATGTCCTCACTTTGGAGGATTTTTCCTTCCTATGGACAGAAGCTCAACCACACAGAGTCACGCTCAGTGTAGACAAAGCTGTCTCTTTCCGTCAGCCACATGCACTCATGAAGTTGCCATTATTGTGAAATGTGAAGGCAGCTCTCTCCTTTAACGCCTCCACACCCCCCCACCCCCACCCTGAGATACATGATGCTCATTATATGGGTCGTGAGCTCTTGTGGGTTTGGGCTCTTTAATCAATGAACGCGATGACACATGGTATAAGTCACACTGATATTCAATAGAGCATACCTTGGCAACCAAAAAAATACCCCCCAAAAAAACAGAGATGCAGACAGAAAGTCCATGTGGGTATGAGTGTGGAGAAACGCACAGTACGGTGGTCAGGCTGTAGCTTAAAAGTAGGTGGATGTACATTGTGTGCGGTGCAGAGAAAAAAGGTGGATAGTCCTATATGATATGTGTACGTTCTCCCTCTGTTTCATTTAGTTCTTATACTGTAATTACATGGATGAGAGTCGCTGCAAGGCTCTTTCCCTCCAGTGGTCTTCCTCTCTCTCTCTCTCTCTCTCTCTCTCTCTGTCTTCCTCTCTCACTCCAAGTCTGTGATTTCATGTATAATTACTCGCATAATTATAGTTCCCTCCATCCTACTGTTTCAGGAAGTCTGTTTCTGTCTCTCTGCTATCTCTTGTCTTTCTGTATCTTGAACACACACACACACACACACACACATCTGCACACACAGGCACAACAGTGCTTGCACCCCACTGGTTCTGCTTCATTTTCGCCTGGTGGTAAGACTTGTCTTGTCGCTCTCCTTTGTCTCATTTTTGTCTGAGGCAGGCCTGTTCTAATATTGGAAAGGCAACAGCGCAGATACAGTGTGCATGAAGAAGCCGATGGTTTACTCCTGGGCTGCCGTGCTTCCTCATTAATTATTCATTCAGACATCACATACTTAAAGAGCCTTAAGGTGTGTCACAGCGAATGAGGGGGAAACAAAATGCTCGATTTTTTTATATTTTTTTTGTCTTGCTTACTACTTAAAGCTTTCTGAAACTGTGTGAGAAGGGGAGAGGCACACACAAACACTGACAGTAGCATCGGAAACTTGCACCTTCTCATGTTTGGAAAGTTTCACAAGGCTCGCGGATGATGCCAGTAGATACAATTAGTCTGATTGCTTAACAACTGAACATCACTTTTGAGAGAGGGTACAGAGGGTAGCGCTCAGGTGGAGTATCGAGGTTACACGCTGTCTTTCTGAAGAATCTGTTTTTCCCAAAACTTCCATGCAAAGTAGCATGCGGTGTATCTTCAGCGCTGCTTTCATGTGTCAATCAGCGGAGTAACACACCACGCTGTGTCTCAGGTTAACTGACAATAAGATTATATCAACACCACACACACACACTTGCAGAGTAATTTACTGCTCGACAAGGTTCAAAATGTAAGCTTTGGTGCTGCACTGCAGGTCTACTGTGCAACCAATCGTGGCCTACTTTCAGGTATCTGGAGGATTTTCCCTGCTTTATCTGGGCATTTATGCCCTCACCCTATTTCAGCTCATCTTTGAAAACATGCTGCAATGTAAAGGAGGAAATGCAACCTTTTGTGCTCAGAAGTGCTGAATGTTTCAAGGTGAGTGCCAAGAGTTAGAGTTAGGCTGGCACATTTTGGAAGCCTTCACGTTTGGAGCTTCAGTCAGAGAAGTATTGGTAATGCAATCGTTCTTAATAAGCTGCCACTCACGATTACACCGCAGACCCTAATGATGGTCAGCCATGGTCTTTGTCATTGTGCTCTTACCCCCTCTGCTGGAGAGACAGGAGACCAGGACCTGATGAAGTCGGTCTGGTGGGACAGGCCCGGAGAGGAAAGTAGCCTCACATCTACGGAGGAGGGCGATGTATTTATTCTGCAGCAGGAAACTCCGCAAAACTATCTGCTGCGTTCAGTCTGAACTTCTGCTTTTTTGTCTCCAAGTTGATCTCTTTTCAAATTTCCCTCTATCAGTTAGGTGTGTGTGTGTGTGTGTGTGTGTGTGTGTGTGTGTGTGTGTGTGTGTGTAAGGCAGGGCGGGGTCACATGGGACGCAGGCCTGGGTTGCAGCACATCGGTGAGGCTTTAATTTGGTGTGCGAGGCGAGCCGCGGCGGACTCTCCCAGCAGAGACGGTGCTGTGTTTGTTTTGCGGGTGTGTAAATTAGCGATAATTCGTTTGCTCAGTAATGACGTGGGAGAGCTAATTAGGACAGTGTTGATGGGTGCATTAATTAGTCTCTAGTGTGTGATGCTAATGAAACCCTGATTCGGAGTGTGTGTTTGTATTCGCATGTGCATGAGTGTAAGCCATGTAGCTGTAAAGGCCTACCACTATAGGTCATGCCATGAGGAATGTATGAGAGCATGTGGGAATTGGTAAAGATAGTGACTGTGAGTCAACGTGTGTGTGCGTGTGTGTGTGTGTGTGTGTGTGTGTGTGTGTGTGTATCACAGCCCCTTTAATCCTGGTGGCTCCATGATGTCGGCCATGCCTGACTGCATAGGGATCCCTCCATTCAACCATCACAGGGCAGACGGGCCCCTGCTCGCACATCACACACACACACAACACCACAGCGATGAAGCAGAGGTGTGCAGCCGGTCGGTCACACTGCAGAGGCTTCAGTGCTACAGCCGCATCACAGTCATAAATTCATCCCAACCTATAAAAACGTCCCGGACACAAAACAGACAACACAGGGAGCCGTAATGGATGAAAGGCTGTTTTATAAGTGTGTTCAGTGACAGTTCCACTTCACAGATAAGAAGGATCCATCTGTGTGTGGTCACAGTGGGGCAGTGTGCTACTACACTACTCTGTGGCTTCTCTCAGTCAGGATGAGACAGGGTGGCAGCTTGCTGTAAGAATTTATGGTATATTACTGATGTGGCATTCGTCATAGCAGCGGTGAAAGGCAAGCGTATAGGAGGAAGGGGTGGCGGGGGATTGGCTTTAGAGCCTCACCAGTGATCTATTCTAATCATATTTATTCATGACTATCCCGTTGTACATAATCCATTACAATTCCCGTTCAACTGTATCGTCTGCCGTTTCGTGCTGTCGCTCATTTCTTTGCCTCCTCTCCTTTCTCATGTGCAACTGGGGGGGAAAAAAGAGACATTTAAATCAGCATGAGAGGCCGGTAGATCATCCTGTTTAAAGAAACTACAGCACTCAGCGTAATCTGTGGCTCTGAAACTTTAACTGACAAATACAATGAGGTGATTGACTTTTACCGCAAGAGGCTCAACTTCCAACGGAAGTTTCACAACAAGAGATCGGTCAAAGGGTTGAGGATAGGGAGATTTGTCATGCTGAGCTTTATTGAAGGCTGTCAGAGAGAGACTTGCCCTGACCCAGGCCATGCTCTTACTCACTACTTTGAAACTATGGTATTCATGGGAAGTGAAGTTCAGGCAGCATACCTCGAACCTCCAACTTGCACTGCACCTCATCTTCCCCGAGATCGTTGATGGCCCTGCACGAGTATCTGCCCCCATCAAACAGGCTTGGCTTGCGGATATTCAGCGTCAACACGCCCTGTTTGTTCTGCATCAGGTACTTGGGGTCTTCACCGATGATCATATTGTTCTTCATCCAAATGATCTTTGGCTGAAGAGCAGTGTGTTGGAGGAGAAGGCAAGTTTGGCGGGACAGAGGAGAGGAGAGGAGGGAGCGTATAAACAGAGCGAGGGATGTTGGGAGGGTAGGAGAGCAGGGAGGAGGGAAGAGGGAGAGGTGAAATTGGGTCAACATTTCGGCTCGACAAATCTTTGCCGATTCGGAGGGATAAAAAAAAAAGAAAAATGTGTGTTCAAAGATCTTTCTGCTCCACCTCTTGTTCTAGCTTCAGACATAAAAATACACTCCTGCTGCAAAGGCATCAAAATCCTCTCTGACTGTTCTACACTCACTGTTTGACACTCAAAACTTGTACGCTCACTATAAAAACTCAAAGCATGAGATCTGTGGCGTACCCTTGCAGCAAAGCTATCATGGGCCAACTCAGGTAAAGTGTATGCTAGATAGGTGGTGCTACACTGCTGTAATATATAGTTTGCTCATTTGCAAAATTCAGTAGGGAAATTGCCTAGGTTTCTATGCTAAATGACAGTCCAACAGTTTCTTTTGTTTATTACATGACTTCAGAAATATGCAATATACTTTATCCTATCCTTGAACGGAAGTACACCCAGAGCTCACTGAGGAGGTTGGCGGAGTCCGCCGCCCGGATGTTTTTTGGCGTAGATTGCGGCGGATTGGTGGTTCTTTCGCCAAAAGAAGCGGATCTTCTGGTCGGTGAGTTAAAGTCTTGAAACGTTTCAGTACTAATTATTGGTGGTGGCTTAAGTTTGCAGCAGAAACGATGCTGAGATCGACGTGGACGTTCTCGGGTTGCGTGCACCGAAAACGAGAGCAAACGGGTGTGCAGGGCAGGAAAGACATTTATAGGCATTTGAAAGCAAGAGGAGTGTTTGAGGTGTGGTCCTGCTCCTGAACGTCAGCTAACATCATCTCCATGCTAATTAAAGACATAAATTTACTGACACTTCTGTGTTTACTGTAAAGATGGTAATACCTTTGGGTAGCCGCGGACAGCACAGCTGATGGCTGCACTGTAACCTGCAACCACACTTCTGTCCAGCAGGGGCGCTGTGAACTTGGGGGAACTGGAAACATCCATCTCTTTAAAGGGTGGAGGGTGATAGGCCAAACCTGGACAGGTGGAGAAGTGTTACATTTACACTTAATACACTCAATTCAACTCTTACCCTGAGAACGCACACACAGCGGGGTGCGGACCAGTGTCAGTAAGTCCATCAAAGATAAAACATGTGGCACAACTCTTCTCCAGTACAACATGCTTTATTGACCACACATATTCAGTTATCTTGCCTTCATTAGGGGAGTGTCTGGGGCTGTTTCTTATTTCTTTATATGAGGTGTGTAAGGTTGTAAGATACAGAGTTTGTTCCCTCGTATTAAATAATGGATATTCTACCTTTTTACCCATTGTTGGGTTAAGATGAAAGACTGTATTTGCTAGTGACTATTCTGAAAAGATGTTGAAGATTATATGCTTTGTACTTGTTTTGTATGTTTTAATATCTATCTTGTAAATGTATGTATCCACTAAGAGTAATGGTATTTTGTTAATATTAATTATTAAGAAAACAATGATGATAAGGCGATTCTGTATAGTTGCTATCTTTGGTGATTATCAGTTACATAAATGATCTTCTTCTTTTCCTTTCGGCTGCTCCCTTTCAGGGGTCGCCACAGCGAATCATGCGCCTCCATCTAACCCTGTCCTCTGCATCCTCTTCACTCACACCAATTAACTTCATGTCCTCTCTCACTACATCCATAAATCTCCTCTTTGGTCTTCCTCTAGACCTCCTGCCTGGCAGCTCCAACCTCAGCATCCTTCTACCAATATATTCAAAGTCTCTCCTTTGAACATGTCCAAACCACCTCAGTCTGGCCTCTCTGGCTTTATCTCCGAAACATCTAACATGAGCTGTCCCTCTGATGTACTCGTTCCTGATCCTGTCCATCCTCGTCACTCCCAAAGAGAATCTCAACATCTTAAGCTCTGCCACCTCCAGCTCTGCCTCTTGTCTTTTCTTCAGTGCCACTGTCTCTAAGCTGTACAACATCGCTGGTCTCACCACCGTCTTGAACACCTTTCCTTTCATTCTTGCTGATACTCTTTTATCACACAACACACCTGACACTTTTCTCCACCCGTTCCAACCTGCTTGCACTCGCCTCTTCACCTCTTTTCCACAGTCTCCATTGGTCTGAACCGTTGACCCTAAGTACTTAAAGTCCTGCACCTTCTTCACCTCTGCTCCCTGTAACCTCACCGTTCCACCTGGGTCGCTCTCATTGACACACATGTATTCTGTCTTACTGCGGCTAAGCTTCATTCCTCTGTTTTCCAGAGCAGACCTCCATCTCTCTAGATTCTCCTCCACCTGCTCCCTGCTCTCACTACAAATCACAATGTCATCCGCAAACATCATAGTCCATGGAGATTCCTGTCTAACCTCATCTGTCAGCCTGTCCATCACCAGAGCAAACAAGAAGGGGCTCAGAGCCGATCCTTGATGCAGACCCACCTCCACCTTGAACTCCTCTGTCGCACCTACAGCACACCTCACCACGGTCTTACAGCTCTCATACATGTCCTGCACCATTCTAACATACTTCTCTGCCACTCCAGACTTCCTCATGCAATACCACAGCTCCTCTCTCGGCACCCTGTCATACGCTTTCTCTAAATCTACAAAGACACAATGCAACTCCTTATGACCTTCTCTGTACTTCTCCATCAGCATCCTCAAAGCAAACACTGCATCTGTTGTGCTCTTTCTAGGCATGAAACCATATTGCTGCTCACAAATGCTCACCTCTGCCCTTAGCCTAGCTTCCACTACTCTTTCCCACAACTTCATTGTATGACTCATCAGCTTTATTCCTCTGTAGTTGCCACAGCTCTGCACATCTCCCTTGTTCTTGAAAATTGGCACCAGTACACTTCTCCTCCATTCCTCGGGCATCCTCTCACTCTCCAAGATCTTGTTAAACAAACTAGTCAGAAACTCTACTGCCACCTCTCCTAGACACTTCCATACCTCCACAGGTATGTCATCAGGACCAACTGCCTTTCCACTCTTCATCCTCTTCAACATCCTCCTCACTTCACTCTTGCTAATCTTTGCTACTTCCTGATCCACACCAGTCACCTGTTCTACTCTTCGTTCCCTTTCATTTTCCTCATTCATCAACTCTTCAAAGTACTCCTTCCATCTTCCCATCACACTCCTGGCACCTGTCAATACATTTCCATCCTTATCTTTAATCACCCTAACCTGCTGCACATCCTTCCCATCTCTATCTCTTTGTCTGGCCAACCTGTACAAATCCACCTCTCCCTCTTTAGTGTCCAACCTAGCATACAAGTCCTCATATGCTCTTTGTTTGGCCTTTGCCACCTCTACCTTCACCTTACGCTGCATCTCCCTGTACTCCTGTCTACTCTCTTCAGTCCTCTCAGTGTCCCACTTCTTCTTTGCTTCCCTCTTTCTCTGTATACACTCCTGAACTTCCTGGTTCCACCACCAAGTCTCCTTGTCCACTTTCCTCTTTCCAGATGACACACCGAGTACCCTCCTACCTGTCTCCCTGATCACATTAGCTGTAGTGGTCCAGTCATCTGGGAGCACTTCCTGACCACCCAGAGTCTGTCTCAGCTCCTCCCTGAAAACTAAACAACATTCTTCCTTTTTCAACTTCCACCACTTCGTCCTCTGCTCTGCCTTTGTCCTCTTCATCTTCCTCACCACCAGAGTCATTTTACACACTACCATCCTGTGTTGTCTGGCTACACTCTCCCCTACCACTACTTCAATGGGCAATATATGAGAAAACCTAACACGGCCTCAGACACCGTCCTGATGAAGGCCAAATAGCCAAAAGAACGTTTGGTGAACAAATCACCAATATTTACTGCAGGAAATATTTGTGAAGTGTGTTTTAATTTTGATGGACATGTCTCAATTTAACCCCCACCAAACAATCTTTCTAGTTTGTGTCACTTTTCAAATCAAATCTGTTCAAGGATTGTGTAGAACATTGACTGAAACGCTTGATTAATAACCAACTGCTCTCTTTTAGCGGCTTAGGGGTTGTTTTGCCTTTAATATCCATACCACATCCTGTTAAACTAGCAAAGTGTTTCAATTTGCAGATTACCATTTGAATTATCAGGACAGGAAACGGACTTTTGTTTCACCATGATGTCAGGTGGGTACTATGATCAACAATCCTTACACTTGTATAGGCCAGACTTCTGCTTGGAACACAAAAGAGATTGGCTGGTTGGCTGCCAGTTTTTCTGGTAGAGTAAGCAAATGCAACAACACAGCAACAGTAGCAGCATTTGGCTGGTGGCAGGTGTTAATTTCCCAGCCTAGTTGCTTTCATAATCCGCGGCCAGTATTAAATGTTATTTAACACTATGTCAAAGAATGTTTCTGTTTAGCACAATCAGTGTGAATTCATTTTCCTTTAAATTATGTTCAAGTAATTAACCAAAGCCAAAAGTAGTTCTAATATTATATCTGTGTTCTACAGTTCAAAATCTTTGTATTCATTATAGTCGTTTTGTATTTTTGCATGTGTAATCTTAATCACAATCCCTGATATCGTCCACTCTTCTGTTTTGTGACCATTACATAACATAATGCTCACTTTCTGTTTTAACTGAATACCGTGTAGCCTACAGCTCAGCATGCATTAGATGTTCCTTGGCATCAACAGCAATACTATCATGTTACAGTGTGCGGTGCTCTGCGGGGATTTCATTACCTGTTTTGGAAATGATGGCGGTGTTCTTGCTGATGCCTGGCTCGTCGCTGAGGCCACAGATGTTTTCGCTGAACACTCGAAAGGAATACTCGTTCCCCATGACCAGGTCAGACACAGTGCAGCTGGGCCTGCGGTTGTGCTCATAGACCGTGAACCACTCCTGATGTGAGAGAGACAGATAGACAGAGAGAGAAAAAAAGAGCAGAAGCAGAGGTTCAAAGAGGCTTATAGCCACGGTTGAGATCTACATAAGCTGAAGCATTTCCTATCCCCAGCATCCATGTTCTTCTAGTACACCTTCCTCTTGATTTATACTAGATAATTGCCAAGACACTATAGTGAGTGTTTTGCAGTTATGTGACAAATCTCATAGCAGCCATGCTTAGAACCACCATGAAGGTCCACTGTATGCGTATGGGTGTTGGGAAATACTGTAGCAATGATGTAAGTGGTTCCTGTCAACGAGTCTTTCTACTCCAAAACACAACACCAGTCTGTGCCACGAAAAAACAGAAAAATGGTCCATATTCTGGTCAGACCTGGCAATCGTGTCTTCACTGCATAATAGTAACAATCATGAGTAACAATCATGTGCAAAACCAACACTAACCCAGATAGCACATCTTTGCTATAGTGCGAATGTGTGAAGTTAAAGATTGCAGGTTTAGCTTTAACAAACTTGTTCTTGACATTGTTAGCTAGACAGACAGCTTCATGCAAATTTGGGTGCGAAAGAAAAATGCAAAGAAGCACTGTCCATCTGACCTAACGTATGCCCCGTTGCCCTCTCAGTAACCTAGACTGTTTTTGTTCTCTTGTTAATGCGAAACGGAGAGCACTAGAGAGCCATGCTGGGCAGATAACCGTAACACCAAAACCATCTGAAAAGTAACGTGAGGAAGCATTTTGGGTTTGACACCGAAGACGGAAAGATCGTGGATAAAGTTACAGCTGTTTGCCAACTTAAATGCAAAAGGGAACTGTCTGACAGTAATGTCAGCTTGTACGTACCAATGTCATCCTACAAAGAGCTAAGGATTAGGCTACATGGATTGCGAAAGCATCATTGGAAAAAATGATGTGTATAGTTCAATTTCGTCCAAATTGGATTTTTGGCAAAAGTGTCAGCCCCTTGTAATCGGTCCGCGCTAATATGATAATCACATTATTAACCACAGCTAATGTTAGCTTCTATTGGATATATTACTTAGTGCTCAAGTCGGTTTTGTTGACAAGACTGTTTAGACCATATCACTGACCACATTATAAACCAAGCAGATCTTGACCTAAAATTGATTTACTGACATATTTACTGTTCACAGCCATTGTTGCGCAACATGGCCGCCAGTGAGTTATATCCCTGAAACCACTCCTATGCACTTCTCTCCCACTAGGCGTACCTTAAGCTTCATGTCAGCCTTCTGAATAGTGTAGCCAATAATATCACAGTTGCCGTTGTCTTTGGGCAGCTTCCACTCCAGTGCAGCGTTGAAGCCCCAGACTTCTGTAACGTGCACAGCAATGGGAGGACCGGGCTTTTCTGTTGGGTTCGTGAGAGGAGACAGAGATAGACCTGGAGGATTTTGTGTGAAACTATGAACAAGACAGGCTCGTTAGACAGTTATGAGCAGGAACGGACACATAGCTCAAGAGTATAAAACGTGCTCCACACATGCATAGCAGGTTGAGATAATAACTCTCTTCCCTGCCTGGGTAGACATGTGGCCAAGCTTTCAGAGGTAGAGAGAGAGAGAGAGGTAGATTGATCAACAGATCTGTAGCAGAAAAGTCCCACGGAGAAAAAAGAAATCAACACTCGCAGCGGTAGGGATTTGGCAAACACTGACAGATTAGCAGAGCAAAAGACAAAGGTTCAAGGAAAGGTGGTGATGGCTGCATATATTACTAGAAAATCTGTGCTGGCATAGAACTGACAAACTAAGAAATAGTATGCTTTGCCTGCCTGGATTACAGAGCAGAAGAATGTAGTGTGTGTTTATCATCCATCTTTCTGTGTGGCCTGCACCATACACAGCACAGCACAGAAATACTGTACAACATAGTAATGCATTTGTCATTAATCTTGCTCTGCGTGCTCTCCTCTGTGGCGTACAGTACAAACAGTGAGCAGCCCTGCAGTTTTTGCCCGTTAATCCTTCCTGTACTGTCTCCTGCTGAAACAGTGTGGTGACAGATCAGCTGTGTGTGTGTGTGGGGGGGGGGGCTGATCAGAGGAGCTGCAGCCTCTCATTAGCTCAACCTTCTCAGCAGAGGAAGTGACAGAGTAGCCCTCAAAATCCAAACCTAATCCCAGTCTACACGCAAATAATCCCAGTGGAGCCCCGCCAAATAATCCACCTAGCACCCTGACCCGGGGAGACGAGCTGTAAGCTGGGGAATGAGCTGGCGGCCACAGTGGCAGTGCAGGAGCCAGGATTATGCGAGCGAGAGGAATCGGCGCTTTGATGATTTGCTACTTTGAGTCACAGATCCCTAGGAGTATGAAATTGGGAATTATCATCAAATTTGAAAAAAACTCTTGACATGTCACAGATCTGGGCTCAAGCCATCATCCCCTTCCAAACAGGTTATTAACAGCGTACCTGGTGCACCAGGCACTAATCTTAATGAGAGAACATGCAACGGGAGTGCACACCTCTCTCGGTGAAGCTGAGAGGTGTTGGTGCCATGACGGGACTGACCTACAATCTGGATGTGTACGTCGGCGCTGTCCGACATGTTCTCAATCTGAACGGACAGTGTGTACTTTCCGGAGTGGGTCCTCTCTGCGGAGCGGATGAAGAGGATGGTGTCCACTTCACTGGTGCGAGTTCCCACTGTTTTGTCCTCCAGGGGAACGCCATCTTTGAACCAGGTCACGACGGGGCGAGGCTTACCCTGCAGTTGAAGTAATGGAAGGGAATCCAAATAATGTACTGTGAGAAACATTTAGAGGGGAGAAGAACCTTTAAAAGAATCTGTGAAATGTCAGGGTAACTTTTTCGCTGTCGGTGTTGTGATTATCAAGGTATCGTGTAGTCGACCTCGGAGAGCACTTTCCTGAACACGTGTGCCTCCCTAGTAATTTGCAAAAGAAAATGTATTTCATGTTTTGGCAGTGAAATATTTTAGGGCACCCTATTCTGGTTACGCATGTCTCAGCTTTAGTTACACCACATATTTATTCCATCAGTGTGAAAACAGCCGTTGGAACAGACTGTCCAGCTCTTGGATAAGATGACAGAGCTGCCGGTGCTCTTTTCTCCCAGGAGAACATCATGTAGCCACGTCCTCTGTCTCAGAACAGGCTTTTCATCTGCTTCTTCAAAAGCAAGCAGGGCTGTGGCTCACTTTTTCTTGGCTATTTTTATTTATAACAATGACTTCCCCTTTGCTACTTATGGTTAGCGTCTTTTCACCAACGCCATCATTTGCAAGTTGCTGTCAAATGCTGTAATGCTCCCTTTGCCCTTTCAGCTCTTGCCCTCTCTCTTACTCACAAAGTCTGCAGATCTGTTTTGCATTTCAGAAGAAGAAAAAAATCCCCTATCAGATTGCAGTCATAGGAAAGTCTTAGGCATTTATTTTGTTACTTCCTTTAACCAAAACACACAAGGTAAAAATACCCATTTAGTACAAGGTCAATGCAGAAGTAACCTAGTAATCTTTAAGCACCTTGTGTTGTTCACTCTTGGCAGAACTGGTTTTGCTCTGCTATTGCAAATCAGGTGTATTCTCTAAACTAAAATGAAAAAAAGCCAGAGCTTGGCCAGACTTGGACCAACCTGGAAGGGGATGACCAAGTTCACCTTCTCGCCCACAAGACTGATGAGTTTGGTTCTCAGATGGCGAGGCAGGCGGATCTTTGGATGCTCTGGGTGGTGGACCAGTGAGAGACAGAATTTGAGTGGGTGGCGTGGGGTGAGTATAGAAATACAAAATATACAGCATGTACAGCTTTTACCTTATGTGTGTGTTCATGTGTGTATACCAAAGATATAAATTATTTAGATATGAAAATACACTGTGGAATTATTCCTTCTTAGATCCAGTACGTGCTTAAGAAATATTCCATGAGGTTTACAGTAATTTTATAACAGCTAATGGTAAGCTTTATATGGGGTTTTTTCCACCAAGCAGCATTGTTCTTGAACAGTGGCTTAACACTGTTACTGACAGCTCGTAAGTGCTGGTCCCAATGTTGGGTTTCTGTTAGGGCTTTAACAGATGTGGATTTATTAGATATTTTACATTGTCTTCCAACAAGAGCAGTATGGTTAAACTATGACCTATCAGTTGGATTCCTATAAAAAAAAACATGACAGGTGGCAAATTTAAGATGTATCTCTGACCCATAATCTCTCTGATAGTGACGGCCTGGGAGAGCGTGGCAGGGGGGCTGCGCCCAGCGATATTGACAGCCACCACTCTGAACAGCATCTTCTCCCCCACTGGGAGACCCTTCACCCTGTACTGGTTCTTTCCCACGGGTTCCTCATTAGCTTGCACCCACTGATCACCTGAGGAATGGGTCGGAACAGAAGAAGAGAAGGAGCAATCGAGGGACACATTAGGAAAACAGAAAGGATCCTAAGGTCTCAGGATAATGTTAGGAAACTAATCAGGAATCAGTTGTGACTATTGTTCGCTAAGCCCCGCCCCCTTTGTTACTGTTGCTATGCCTGTCAAGCTTTCCATTCCCACGCAGCACAGTATGCTGTTTGCAGTGATAACAGCAGCAGATTTACATGAAATTCTAAGTAATGTTTTTAAAACAGTGGGTCCTTGCTTTCAATTGGTAGTACTCAAAAGATTTTTAGCGGGAAGCCGTCAGTCACTAGCAGATTTCATATCAGCTAATTAAGCTAATGCTACCTCCATGAGTTGGTTGAACAACGATGTCTACAACTAACATTTTAGTTCCAGCCGGCTCATTTTAAAATGAGAATCTTGTAAAAGGGGACTTAAATATGCAACTAAAAGATGAGGTACTTGTGGCTAAGACTGAGAAATACTACGTAGTAGAAAAGTGGTCTTGATCTGGCCTTTTTTTAACATAACCTGTAAACCCATGTGACCATAAACCCATATACCCATAATCATATGCTCTTTGGCCTTGAAAGCAATGCTCGGTTGCTATTGTAGGTAGTAAGCTAGTTAGATGGACATGCTCACGTTTGCAGCGGATAAACATAGTTTAATCCTTACACTTTTGCTCTTGTGTTTTTGGTTTTGGATGGACTAACAAAAGACACCACCCTGCAAAGTCTTTAAATGCAGAGCATTTGTTCTTACTAGAAATCCATGCACACTGCTTCGGCATGTAGGAGAACTCCAAGACTTGACAGGCCTGCCATGTCAAGTTACGTTTGCTAAGCTATGATTGGGCAGTCGCTGTTTGAGGGAGAGGATTAGCCAGAAGTCATAGTCGTTTGTAAGAATGACTTTTGGATTGCCAGGTTTATGAAAATTTCTTTGACTGGTGTATCCTCCCATAAATGGCGTTGTCTTGAAAAGAGCCCTTCTTGCTAAAAAGACTGAGAAAGTTATGCTGGAGAAGGATGAACATCAACCAAATGGATTTTTTCCCAACCTGGAAACCCAAACATTGTCCTTAATATTAAATATCCATAAAGCATTAATAATAAGTTTATTTAAATTTTAGTAATTACATTAGTTATTAGTATAAAGTGCTAAATAGGTGGCATATATTTACTTCCTTCTTTGCAGTACTCAATGATGTAACCTTCCATGCCGCCTGCTCCGATTTTCTCTGGAGGACGCCACTTGAGTGCACAGGTAGTGTCTGTCACATCATCCACCGTGAGGCGAATGGGCTCGCTGGTGGGGGCTAAGAGAGACAGGAGCTAATTAATACGTTAATACCCAGTGTAAATGGGATGGGAGGTAGGTTAAGCTGCCTCAAAATGAGCATTGTGTGAAAAGCCTCTGTTAATTAACCATTCTGCTAATGGTAAATGGCAAACGCACCAATGGGCATGAAGGGCTTTGAGTTTGCACTGGGCTGAGAGATGCCAATGCCGTTGACTGCAAACACTCTCATCTCATAAAGTACACCTTCAATCATCTTCTTCGCCTCATATGCGGTGGACTCATAAACATCAAAGTTGAGCTTGGTCCATCTGGACGAGCCAACCTTCTTCCTCTCCATCAGGTACCCTGGAGGAAGTGATACAAACATATACGGTGAAGTCAAAATGGCTCAGAGTTCTTGAGAAGAGCGTTCAGAAACACTGCAATGCAATAAACAGAGTGGATTCTAAACTGCTGTTTTCCCCGGGGAGGGGGACATCAGATGTGAACATTAGATGCAGTGTGTTTCACGGATACCTTTAATGGGAACTCCGCCGTTAAATGCGGGAGGGTCCCATGTGATCATGGCAGAGTCCTCGCCAACTGATGTGCATTTGACATTCTCGGGAGGGTTTGGCACATCTGGAGGGGCAGGTTACAGTTGAAAGTGGAAAAGAGAGGAAAGAGGAAAGATGAAGCAGGGTGAGATGAGAGGAGACATCTGGTCGGGCAGTGGGTACTGTATTCAAACATTATTCACACCATATATTCCTAGCTTTGCTTTGACCCTAATTAATGATTTAGATTTTTTTATGTCTTTCATAACTCTGGCCATATATCCACTCCCCTGCCCAGTAACTTTGTAGCTGAGGTGTTTTGCGCCAGCAGAGATTTGGCCAATAACGACAAATCATGTATACTTTCACTCTACTGCTAAGCATATTGCTTGGCAGCGTTTTTCAAAGCATGCTGTAGTGTTTGAGATACAGCCATTGAAATCCATCAGAATGAATAGCTTGTCTGCTTATTGGTGCTTTAATTATTGTATAATGAATACATGGTAAATCGTGAATACTTTTTTACTACTGCTGCCTTTATACTGAGGCATATTTTATAAAGGCATGCTGTGTTTTTTTTTTTAGTTAAATGTGCTTTTAAGCACATTTTCTATTAATTATTTTGTTTGAAAATCTAACCTGGACTGGAGCCTTGAAACATGCTTGAAATCCTTCACAATTAACATCCTGTCTGCCTTTACTGATACCAAACTTATGCTGATATGACTACATGGTCATTTTCACTTTTAACTGCATTAATACACCACAATAACTTCACTTTTACAACAAAAAGCGGATTTACCTGGCTCAAAGTTGGAAGGTTCTGACAGTTTTTCGTTTTTTAATGAAATGAAAATTAATGAAAAACAATGGCTGCCTTGAAAGTCTAAAAACATTCACATATTCAGTCCACATACAGCATGCTTGGATACACAAATTGTAGTAAACTGGCCACAACATGCAAGACCCCGGGTATGGACCTAAAATTCAGATTACGGTGAAAAAGATGGCTCCATCAGTGACAATTTAGGATTATTTTCACTCATCTTGTGTCAATATTTTATGACCATTACCCAGCTCTCAGCCAGCCAGGGAAAAACAGAACAGGAGCCATAAAAGAAAAGAAAATGAGGGGTGAAAAAGTCAAAAGTCAGAAAAGGCCACCGACCCACGATCCTGACAAAGAGTTCAGCCTTGTCCTCTCCAGCAGGGTTAGTCACAGTGATGGAGTAGTGGCCCTCATCCTCTTTCTCCGCCCCCTCGATTACAAAGCTGCTCAGGGTCTTCCTCGACTCCACACGGACCCTTCCTTCGGCCTCAGTCACCACCTAGCACGCAGGGCAGGACAGAGCAAGAGAGACAGACAGAACAAAGGAGACTGTTGAAGAGAAGGGTGTCGCGAGACGACGACGCCACGGCTGCCACAATGACAGGCGATTCATGTTTCATTCTTCATTTGAGCTGTCAGTAACGGCTGCATACTCTGATTGACGCATGAGGTAGGAAGTATCTGACGTGTGCTTGAGTGTGTATGAGTTGAACAGCGAGAATCCTCTCTTTTGTTCCTCACTTTGTCTCCTTTCATCCAGCAAACAGTGGGGGCCGGCTCTCCTGTGATCTCGACGTCAAGGCGAAGTTTGTTTCCGGCCACCACAGTAATGACGTTCTTGTTGCCGGTGCCACTGGTGTCCAGGTGTATTTTGGGAGGATCTTTCATTATGAGCATTAGAGGAGAAGATGGGAAGAGACCGGTCACATCATGTTTTGAGGGAAGACACCAATATGGTTATTTTTTGCTTTGAAACTTCTCAAAGGTGACATTCTGTGCTGCTAGTCAGCATGTTAAATTCACCATCCTTTTCATGCCACAATCTTGTTTCTTTCAGACTTACTGAATGATCTCTGGGTACAAAACTGCAATGGCCTTTAGCATTTACCTTATGAGACCACACTGGTTAGACGCTGAAAGGTTTCATTAAGATTTTGGTTTTCATATTCATACATTCAACTGGAAGGTTTGTGTGTATAATCCACTGGCACCGTGAGCACCTGTGAGCGGCACTTTTTTGTTTTGTTAGAGACACATAGTGCATGCCTATGCCTTTATTTTGAAAACTGCAACATTGTTATTTTAAAAAATCATTTTAAACCTTTCCCTGACCCTGAGGTAGTTTTCATACAGGTTTTAAAGAGTTAGAGCGTTAAAGCTGTAGAGAAAAATAAAACCATATTGGCTCTAGGTGTCCCTTTACATTCAACTTTGGACCAATGCTGAACCTGTATGTCAGCACCCTCATATAGATCTAACAATTACTGCAATGCAAGGTGGTGAATAAGTCAAAAAATAAATAAAAAGGACAAAAAACACAATTATATTTTACAAAAAACACCACTTACCTTGTCTGGGAACATAGTCAATCTTGATTTCTGAGAGGTAGAATATATGAATCAGTTTCATTCAAATTTTGACATGGCTAGCTCACATTCACAAAAACCATCAAATGCTTTATATTTTGGTTTGCGTGTCACCCAGGAAGTTGAGTTTCGCAGAGAGAGAAAGTGCATAGCCGTCAGGGACAAAGGTATAATCTCCAGCGTCTGAAGGCTTCACGTCATCAATCGTCAGCTTGTGGGTCCTGGGGACATGTTACCAGATGTTACCAAGGAGACAACACTCATTGTGACCCGCAATTATGCAAAAGACAGTTGCCCTAGCAACATGCTCCATGAGGCAATATCACAGAGGGAGAAACAGACTAAATGGCTTTCACCTTGTGTGACCGCTGTTGCCTTGGCATATCTCCTGCCATAGGCAGCTCTGATGGAGGGATTACTGAGAGAAACCCCAGACCCTGGGGGTGTGTATGATGTGTGCGAGTGTGTTTCTGTGTGTGTGTGTGTGTGTGTGTGTGTGTGTGTGTGTGCGTGTGCGTGCGTGTGCGTGTGCGTGTGTGTGTGCGTGTGTATGTGTGTGTGTGTTTAGAGGTTAGAGCTTTACAGATTGCAGCCTATCTAAAAATGGGTCAAACAACTAAGAAAATCCTTTGTTAATAGTTTGCCAAGCCATGTGGCAGACAGTGCTTATGATTGTGTGTGTGTGTGTGTGTGTGTTTGTATGTGTGCAACAGAACAAGATGGTTCGGATGGAGAGCTCAAAACAATAGCTTCTTTTGTTTGTTTTTTTACATTCAAACGTGGATCCACAGCAGTCTGATATAATACCTTCCAATGTGTGTCATTTTGATGCGATCACTGGGCTGGACTTCGACGCCGTCCTTGAACCATTTCCCCGTCACTTTTTCATCAGACACCTCACACTTGAATACAGCCTGTTCGGCTGCCTTCACTGTCAGGTCAGCTATGCTCTGCAGAACCTGCAGCTCCTTATCTGAAGAAAAGACACCAACATAGATCAGCTCGTATTGTAGCATGCACAGAATTCATCCTATTCCGGACCGTGTTAGATGGTAACAGTGGGTTAGAAATGCACTGCAGTAACGTTTTTACACGAGGAACCCCGACAAATTATCGATATCGCTAACAGCTAGCCTGGCTCGTTCCAAAGATGACAACATCCTTGCACCAGCAACTCTAATCACCTCACTAATTAACATCTTCTGTGTTTAATCAGTACAAAATGTGCTGGAATATTTCTTGGCCAAGAGCAGCAACGTCCTGGATTGTAGCTAGGTGTTCCCTGTTTCCAGTCCTTGTGCTAAGCTAACCGGCTGCTGGCTGTAGGTCCATATTTACCACACAGATCTGAGAGTGGTGTCAATCTGCTCATAAAACTCTCAGCGGGAATTTGCATATTTCTCAACATTTCGAATGATTTCCTTTAAACTTACTTTTAGCCTTTAAAAAGTTATATTTAATGTAATGAATGGAGTGGAGTCTGCATGTCCTGTGTTACCGTGGGTTCTTTCTGGGTTCTCCGACTTCCTCCCACCGTCCAAAGATGTACGACGTGTGTAGCAGAATTGACAGCTCTAAAATTGCCCCTATTGAATGAATGATTGTCTGTCTATGTGTCAGCCCTGCGACGAGTGCACCCCACCTAAGGCTCCAGTCACCTGCGACCCCCAACAAGTGGTTGAATATGAGATGAGAATTGAAAAGGGATAATGCCTCTTGGTGGCTAGCAGATCATTCATTAATGTATTTTGGGAACTAAGGGGGGAAAAGGCCTGGTTATTTCACTCAAAGCAATGTTGTCCTGTGGACGTCAGCTATACGATCACACACTGTGGGACACAACAACACTGAGGCGTTCCCCCATCATTGGGGTGCACCTTATTCAGGCAGTCTATTTACCAGTCTAGGATGCAACACACTATGTTCATCATTGATCATCTGGTGCACTGTAACTATAACTGGAGTGTCCACTGAGGAGGAAGGGCAGGCATTTTCTCACACTTTAATCAATTTAGCAGACTCGTCTGGCTTGCCAGTAAGCAGCAACTGAGACAGCCTGATTTCTGAAGGGTAAGACAGGACCCAAACATCAATTTTGGAGGTGTAAAAGAAAATTTGCATGACGAACAGTACTGATACAAGGGATTAATGAAGTAATATTAATTATGACATGAGTAATGACTCATTTATTGCTTTTCATGCTTGTCAGAATGGAAAACATCAAGATGCGCTGATGTGTACATTTTCTTTAAGTTCCTGATTGAACAGCCATGTCTGAAATACTTGTTAGCAAACTTTATACACCAGCTGGTATACACCCACAAACTGCTGCTACTGCTGCGGTTAGATTTAACTGTAGCTGTATGAGAGTATTGAGATTTGGTTGGGTTCTTTTCTCATTTTAGTACACTTCAGATATCATGTTGAAACATTTAGTCTGTAAATAAGATACATCGTAAGTTCTGCAGTCTTTTTGTAAGTAGTAAGCTTGATTTTGTTGTTTAAGATGCAATTAGTTGTTGCATTTTCAGGTGGATTTTCAGTGGTATTGTGTGCTTTGCAGTTTGTTTGTGATAAACCTGGTCACCACTGTGATGACTTCGTAATAAAAAACACCACAAGACTGCAACTAGCAAAGTTTTCGCTTGCTAGGAGGAAATCTCAAACACTGGTAATGACCTTAACAGAGGAAATGGTACCTTCAACCTCCAGTTCTGCCTTCGACTCTCCGCCGTTCGTGAAGACGTAATACATTCCGATATCCTCCTTAGTAGCTTCATTTATGATCAAAATGTGCTTCTTCCCATCCTTTTTAAACCTGTACTTTGAACCTGCGGTTTCTCTATTCAGCTCAACTCCATCTTTCATCCTGAGGGGAAAAACACACACACACACACACACACACAGACTTCAGTGACACTTCAACACACAAGGAAGGGAGGAAGAGCTGATTGACATGTCTGCAATGTTCTACATGGCTAGAGCCTTCGTGGATCACAAGGCCTTGGCACATTTTTTTAAAAGGTGCAGAAGGGGAAGGTTTTGTCAGATATACAAAGTTGATATACTATACATTCACAGCAACTGTAGAAATAGTTCTGAGGGAATATTCCAATAAAAGGTTATAAGAAATGTATAAGTAAGTCATTTTCCATAGAAGTTTCACATCATATTGATATGGGTAATGATCAGTAATCAACTTCGTGACTTTTGCCAACAGTTCCCGTGGGGAAATGAAAGAAGGGATATTTGCAAGAAGAGTATGAACCATTGGCAAGGTATGAACTCATAGATTTTTAAATAAACTAATGCGTTTCCTGATTAACTGATATCAGAGTGAACTGAAGGGTATATTGGCTCACCATCTGACGCTGGCTCCTTCCTCTGACACTTCCACCTCAAACTCCACCTTCTCACCCACCACGGTGTGAACATCATCCAGCAGCTTGGTGATGGTAATTGGAGGCTCTAAGGACGAATGCAAAGCTTTGAGTTGAACTTTAAAACAGCAGAGTGGCACTGAGTCATCAACCAACTGTACTACTGTATTGTGTGAATCACTTACTGTGCTGTACACCGTACGTATCTAAATCACCAGAGTAATACTGGCCACGAACATGAGTGGAGGATAAAAGCAGCATGGTGGACAAACAGAGCTGTAGGGCATCAGTACTTGAGAAGAGTGAGCAAGGCTTTGTTTGTGCAGGGCATGAACAAAACAACAAATTTGGCCATTGTTGGAGCCCAGCTTCATTCTGGCACATGCAAAGTTTCGATATGCACTAAAATATAGGCTGCCTGTACAGTCCAAATTAAGTAGAATTAAGTGGAAATTCACCTTACTTAAATGGGTAGCTAGTGAGGCGGCGTCATCGTTTATTGTCTTTCAGTGGGATTGTATCACAGCAATATGAGTATATTATGTTATGGTTGTAGAAAAAGCTTTTCCGTCGATGACTCCAAACAATCTGTAATTATACACTAACAAATGACAAAGTGTTTGTTTTACATGTGTGAAGAGTTTTGTCTAATGTCATGTATAAAACACAATTCATTGAACATCAACATCAAGTCGAACTTCATTAATCATCAGTTTTATTATTTTACCAGTATAATATTTGTTTTAATTCTGTGTTATTGATTTCAACTATATAGGCCGGACCTAGTAGCTACAGATTTATTTTTGCATAATAGTTTTTCTTGACAACACTCTTCAACGAGTTAACATAGCTGTACTTCAGGTATTTTTGTCCTCCTCTGTGGATGGGTGGTGGGTGGCGTGTATTTTAGTGCTCTCAACAAGTAGAAAAGACTAACACACGGAACATGTGAGCGCCCTTTTTTAGATTTGGAAAACAGCACAATATACTCCTGAAGTATATCAATGCCATCAAAGACAACTGTGTTGCAGAGGTGGAAGGTACTCCAAGTCTCCCGAGGTGGAAGTCACATTGTGTAACCACATGGTGTGATGCTGGATGCTCTGCAAGCCTCAGCTATTTGTCATCGTCAGCATCCAGTCCCCCTCCGGACGTCTCAGTTCTGTTCAACCTCAGCTGGAGAGCCCAGAAACTCTCTGAACCACAGTCGCAGCACCACAGAAACATATTCAATTTGACTGCGGGCCCATCAAACGTTTGGTGAAATGCGCTTGATGTCTTCAGTGTAATTTGTGGTTCCTCAAAGTACATTTCCCTCAGGAATACATGGAGGAGACAGAACTAGAATCTGAATGCGTAGTAGGTTTACAGCAGGTGGTCAACACAGTAGGTGTTGCGGATGGAGGCCATGTTTACCTTCAACTCTGATCTGAGCTAAACTCCTAATTTGTGAAATATAACCACAGGAAAATGAATTGTTACTTTTGGCAGTCATTCCATGTGTGTGGGTTTTATATTCTGGTTTGCAATAGCTGCTTTTTATTTGTTTAAGGAGTTACATACAGTACAACAGCGCAAAAGGGGTGTTCAGGCAGAGCGTGAGGCGAATTGAACTGATTGAAAGCCCTGTTGTCATTGACTGAATCAATGGCTTTTAGCGTTGTCAGCTCAGCTGTGACAGCGAAAGCCAAAGAAACAATCATAATTTGATAACTGCGTCATGAATAATAGGTTGCTGAGCTATTAATATTATGTACAGCGCTTGTATAGCGTAGCTTTGTACTGAACTGAATGCTACAGCTTGGGCTAGCAAACTGCTCGCAACAGACAGAATGGAGACCACCTAGCTTAGGGCAGTGACTATGAATTGTTTAACTGAACTGAACAAAGTTATTCCAATCAACAAATTGATGGATGATTTCCACCTCTGATAACATCTGTACAGTTGGTCCATTAGCTGTTTGGTGTGAATAAACGCGGACTGCACAAATGGTTTGGTGGTCAAATTTGTGCAAATAATGTGAGGCGAAAATTCTCTTAGCTTTTTGTTTTCAACGAAGACTAACTTAGTAACTACTTACCATTTAGGAAAAGTAAAGCAAAGTAACTCCTCAAAGTGAAAAATTAAGTAACTATGGTAAAACTTGACAACAATGAATACCCTGAGCTGTTATTTGCTTCAGTCATTGAACTCAACCTGCCTATATTTGGGACAGGCCTTTATTAATTCCTTTCACACTAAACTCTTGCTCAGCAAAGATGTGAAATACGGTAAAAACCGCTTCATAGGTAGGGGAATCACCACTTTCTTTTCGTCTCTTGTTGCCAGTAAATTGGAATGAATTATACCTTTGTGCTCATGGTTTCTGTAAAATGAACTGAACGACTGAATTCTGGAGAATCTAAACAATCTAAAGATGTGTAGCACTACCATACCGACAAAGTTTAAACATATATATTTGTATGCGCAATCTAAGCAGCTTAGAACTAGCTCAAGCAGGCAACCCCGGTGGGCTTCATACATCCAAAGAACTTCTATAAAAACTAGACATCTAAGTGAGACCTGCATTTATTCGTCAAAATGTGTAGCCACACCAAGCCAGTAAAGGACTCGTTTCATTGGGCTTTGACTTGTAATTGAAGTTGTACGGTAGTTATTTTTACATCTTGTTGCTGCTCGTTTCACAGAGCTTCGTGTACGTAAAATGTTGCTGGAAACACAACATTCACCCGACGATAATCACTTCACAACACAACACAGCAAAAGCCAAAGCTTTTGCCTCAGTGCTTTGTCTTTTTCAAAGTACCGTAACTTCTAGTTTTCACTAGTTGTCATCTGCTGTCAACTCCCCACTGCCGACCACCAATGTTCGAGATGAATGACGACAAAAGGTGCTGATGTAGATGTTTGCAAACAACAGCATGAATGGCATTTTTATGGATACAAACACTCATCAGTGCACGCACAGACACACTGTGGCTGCACGGGAGAAGTGTCTGTGGTGAAGAGCTTACCCTCTCGTATGGCCTCTGATAATGTAAAAGCAGGATGGGCAGCAGTGAGCACACAGAGTAAAGCATGGGATTAATATAGAAGCAGTAGGCCCAATTACATCTATTAAAACCTCTCATACTCACACACAAAAAAGGACACAGAAGAGATCGAGATATAAGCACCCGAGTTAGACTGATAACGTCAAATATAATATGATGCTTGTCTTTTAGAAACGTTGGTGACACTTTATTTGGATAGTTCGCCTACAGATAGTTAAAAAAAATATGCGTAACATTTCGCTTTGTCTGTAGATGTTCACCAGATTATCTGACAATTTAAGAACATACCCTAACCAAGTTCCTTTTTTTGTGCCTAAACCTAATCAAACCTCGAAAACTGTTTTATTTGTGAACTGTCGAATCTCAGCTAATAAGCTGTTAAAATTTTGCAAATATTCTATAAACTATTAATAGGCGGAACTATCCAAATAAAGTGTAAGCAGAATGTTTCCCTAAGAAGTGATAGTAATAAATTATTAGCATTTTCAAATACAAAAAACAAATAAGCACAGAAAATGCTGAATACTTGTACTTCTTTGAAACATTTTGGTATAAAATATAAAATGCAAATATGCTGAATATTACCACAAAATATTTCAATTCAACAGTAATCAAAGTGGCCTTCAAAAGCACACATATCAGTCAATCTCTAATAAATATGACAGCACATTAATACGTACAGCACAACAACAGTGATACATGACAATAAACAAACCATAAAAATTTCACTCGCCACGTACTCATTAAAAATGAGTGAGCAGACAACAGAGAGCAGCATGCTACTGTGTGGCATAAAAGCATTGAATTAAACAGATGACAAACACAGACACAAGACGGGAACAGAGCTGTCAAGCCTCTCAACGTGGAAATGACAGCGTTTGCTAAACCGGGCAGAAAAAAACCTCCTGAAAGAAGGATTCCTCCAAAGACAGTGACTCATATACCTTTGACAAAAACCTCCGTGAAGCACTTCTCCTCCCCGACCACGCACTCGTATGCTGCGTCATCAGACAGGTTGCACTTGTTGATAGTGAGTGTCCGCTTGTTGCCCACGCTCTCAAACACATACCTGGACGCACAGGGACGATGGGGGAAGATTATACGAGGTGGATAAAGAACAAACGAAGGGTGAGAGACAGTAGAGACAAAGAGAGAGAGGGAGAGAGAATAATGAATAAATGCTTTGAGCAAATCCAGCCACAATCAGACGCAGAGGGCCTGAAGACAACGGCGTGACTCACAGTTCCAGACCAAGACAAAGAATCCACGCTTTCTTGCACAGACCTTCAGAGTTGTGTATGCACACACACAACTATACGCTCCCACACGCGTACATTTGGGTTGCTGTACAGACGTGGTGACAATAATGCCACCTCATCTCATCACGCACAGTGGAAGGTAGTGATGGGAAATAATCCCGTGGTTAAATGAGAGTGTTCACATCATCGGACGTCTCAAGGTGGCGACTGCCATTAATAGAAAGTCTAATTTGAATGCCGAATTAATAGCAGGGCTGTACCTGTAGGGCTGAGCAACAGTCTAGGCAGAGTTGTTGTTGTGGGAGTAGAACATAGTGTTTATGATCAAAATAGCATGAAATTAGAATTTAGTTTGTGTAAACGAATGACATTAGCTGCTGTGGAGCGCCACAGTTTTTATGCTTTTCAGACGAGTGCAGGTCTTCTTTTTACAAAACAGAAACATGTTAAAGCGCACTCCACCAATTTAGCATTGCACTCCCTTTACATCGTTGGATTTGGAGGGGGACAGCTTTTTTAAAAAGCGATGCACCAGAACCAGAGGCCTGGTAAGATCACTTCTTTCTAACTCCACATCCCGAAGATTTTTTTCATTTAGATTTTTCAAACATGTAATCTTCAGCCCCAACCAACGCCTTTTTCACATATACAATAGTACTCCCCCAAGACATCAAGAGTTTGATGTGTAAAATCGGTGGTTCCCCTTTAAAGTAACAATCCACAATATTCTAATAAATCTTCATTCGTAGTGATTGATATGTTTGGTAAATACCAGAGCTCAACTGGGCACATATTCATTCATATTCATATACATATTTTAGCATTCTAAATGTAAGCAGTTTTGGTTTTATAGCTTTGCCACAGCAGTGATTTGTTTGAAATGAAACAAAGAAGCCCTGGATTTTATCACGCTTCCTCTTTTCTCCTTGGAAAACCCTAATCCCAATGGCTCGGACTCTGTAGCCTAAAGCATTTGATTTGTTAGATCTCGACGGCGACAGTGCACTGCCTGGAAGAACCTCCTGGGAGGCTCCGTTCCGGGACAAAAAAAAAAGTCCCCTCTCCCATAGTATCGTCTTAATCAAAACAGGAAGAGGACTGCCTCACTTTCAATGAACGGCACGAAGCTACTCAAAATGGCAGATGGTGGAGCCATTGACAAAATACCGCTCGCTACAGCTGTACCCTCTTCAATAAAACACCAAAAAGAAGCCTTTGAAGGAGGAGGGGAAAAGAGCAAAGAGGAGAGCGACACAGATACTGAAGAGAGCTCAGCAGGCTAAAGTGGCTCAAAACTAACATGTACAGCTACTATTAGTCATATCCCAAAGTCAGAGCTTGTTCCCAAAGATTTTTAAATGAACTATACAGAGCATTGTTGTTGCTCATCTCAGTGGGTTTCCATGTGCAATATCCTGAACAGCTACCAACCTGTATAATTCAGTCTAACTCATTAGAAGCCACTATGCTAGTTAGTCCATCCATTTGCATGTTGCTCTTAACGGTAGTTGCATTGGACCGTCGCTAGGTAACATTACCTTGCTAACAACAACAACAACACTCCAGTGAACCTCTTAAGACAGCTTGATGTTAATCACAGCAACCGAGCTAATAACCCAGTAACACACGGCCTAGTTAGCTATTTTGAAGCAGCATTAATGTTTGTAGTGAAATAACTTAGTGAAGCTGTAAGGTAACACTGATATTGAAACAATGTGCCAACCAATTAGCAACCACCACTGCAAAGTCATGGCGGAGTTGCAGTTTACATAACGGTCACTAGATGCCGGGTTCAAGAAAACTGCACCTGCACTGACGTGACTGTCACTTGTATCAAGTCACTGCATTTCTTCCCACAAGACATAACTAATGTTTCTGCCTGTGAAGTGTTTCGCTAAAGTTTTTTATATTAACCAGTGGAAAAAAATGAATACATGGGTAAAGGGGCAGATCTGCTTTCGCAACTACAAATTGTTTGCTGACACGTTCGCCAACTTCATAAGGTTGTCAGTGTTGTGTTGCACCCTCAGTTACGGAGGTTGCTACCTGCTTTATGCACCTCAGCACCACCCAGTCCCGCTGCTCTGTGCCTTCATGCTTTTTTTCCTCTGGCTGCAGCAGCTACCAAGATGGCAGTGAGCGGTAAACCCACATCAATACATCAGCAATGTAATTGAGGAAATACTTTTTGCATGGCGCAGGCCTCGAAGAACTGTCAAAGTCATGCGATTTTACAGTTGAACTTTTTACTACATCTCTGGTCCCACTGTTTAAACTACAGTATAGTGCAACCTTATTAAATTGCCAACAAATATCCAATTAAGCACACTAGTATACTCCCTGAACATCATGGTTCAGTACTATTGCACACAGTCACATATACTGTTCAGTGCTACACCTAAATAGAGGTAATTTGCTCACTTGGCTGATGGTTTGATTTCCTGTCCATTTTTTAGCCACTTGATTGGAGCGTTGGGGTCAGTCACTTCCACCGAGAGCTGGATCTTCTTGCCCTTGTCCACTGAGTAGGCTGAATCCAGCTTCCTCAGGAAAGCTGACAAGAATGTATAAAGTGTTAGTATAGTTCAACCACTGCTTTAATAGCCAAATAATCCATAAGTGCCAAGCAGCAGCAAACCATATGCTAACAGACATTCCACCTGTTGTCCCAGCAATATAACTTCTCCCCACGAGGCCCTTAAACGCCGCCGGTATTTACAGCCTACTGCATTAGAGAGCTCCTGTTTCCTGCCTGCCGCCTCGCTCCTAGCGCACAGTCTTCTTTTGCCTCGTAACCACTTTCCTGCCTCTTCCCTCGCTCCTCACCGTCACTCTTCTTGGGCTCCACCTTCTTCATCTTCTTCAGCCGCTTCAGCATGCCCCTCAGGTCTGTGATGCCATACTCAAAGGCAATCTTCTCATAGTCACAGGGCTTGGCTGCCTTCAAGATTTCCCATACATCCACTTCTTCTTTGACCTCCTCGTGTTTCTTCTCCCTGAGTATGTGTGGGTGGGATTGTGAATCGATCAAACGATCACATTTAAGAGAACCAAATTCAGGTTATTTTGTAGGTGTAAAGCTGATGTAGAGCGTAGATCGATAGTGCCTTACCTTTTCTTGAGCAGGGCACTGAAGTCTAGATCACCGGCATCCTCACCTGCATCGCCACTGGAATTAAAAGAAAAGAGATTAAGGGAGATTATCTTGGTATGCTTATAAACCTGAATTTTAACACCTGGGAATTGGGTAGTGAAAGAAGAGCAATAGCAAATATTCATTCAATAATACAACCCCTTCTATTCCACATTACACAGATCTATAAATACATACAGAAATTATGAGACAATTATAAATCCAACAAAGACAACATGAGCAAACACAACAGCACAAAGCAGAGTTGCAATGAATTAGTGCCTGTAATTTAAGCTTACCCTCTTTTTCATCCTGTGTTCGGGTAGACGCAAAAATAGAATGAGTGAGCACATAGAGCAGAGCGTTTGATGAGGACTACAAGCTACCATCATGCCCTAAATTCAAGTGACAGACAGAAATCACAATAGACAAGCACATGTAAGCAGCATTCATGTCAAAACAAATAAGCAGTAAGCAAAATAGCATGCTGTTTAAATATTAACATATCACAGGAAACACAATGGACCGTGTGCAATCTCATTGGACAAGTTCTGAAGGGGGGCTGAGGTGTTGTTAGCACGGCTGTGGCTAAAGGTGACGTTATAGGAGACATACAGTCGTCGTCAGTGAATGGAAGTACACACTCGAGATTCAACCAAAAAAATGGCAGTTTCATGGAGACTAATATGTGGAGAACTTCACAGAGGAGGCGAAACTATGGCTGCATTGTACTGCATAAACCCTTTACTACCCCTCACGTGCACGTTTGCAACAATGCACGTGGTCTTCAGTCATCAATCACCCTCTTGTGCTCCACAAGGTGACAAGCACTGTGCGTGGCACACGCCAATAAATGTCTACAGGCTCGAGTGCTTGTTGTTTTCCACTGTGAACGGTTTTGGCAGCTCTTTTACAGCGCGCACGGCGTTTTCCTGGCATTGTAGAGGCTCATTGAACCCCTCACAGAGCAAGATAAATGCCAATAAATTCAAAGCCATTCTGAGTGATCATGTTTGTCCTATGGATGGATGGTTCATCCAAGGATAGCATCCATCCATGTTGTCCTTGCCATCCTGATGGGAGTAAATTCTCCCAGGGTGGTAACGACCTCGTTCACAGGGCACACGTGATCACCAAATGGTTGGATAAGCATGAAAACGATGTTATCAGTGTACTGCAGTCACAACAATTGCTAGATTTCAACCTACTTGAGCACTCTTGCGACATTCTCGAGCACTCCATCAGTTAACTACCATCACAAAACACCACATGATCGAAGGAGGGCGTTGCTGGATCTTTTTACACTAAGTTTGTTCAGACGCATTGTTTCAGACTCTACACTAAGGTTTATTGATGTAAAAAATGTATTTTCCAATGCTGTTGTTACGTTAATGAGCTTTCTTTCATTGGGCGAGCATTAGCGTTGAGAGCAAAGCACAAAATGCTCATCCCTATGTTATTAGAAACATTTCATGTGAAAAAGGGACCCTTATCAAAGTTGCTGCAGCAGCAACTGTAGCTGCATTAAGGTATAGTTGATGCTCCCCATGAAAACAAGAACTGAAATGTGTCAGTGACACAAACTGATGCTGATGTAGGGTGACAAGCACATGATTCAGAAGAATTTTCATGTGTGTTAATGCAAACCTTACAGCGTACTTAACTTAGTAACTGGCCAAAGTGAGGATCTGACCTCACCCATGGTGCAGTCATTTGAACCTGAAATGCCTTGACTGCTATAGTCCGACGCTGTGCTCAGACCGCCTTGTGTGAAAAAACGCAGCCCCCTGTCCATTTGAATGAGACCGGTCCAGTGGCGCGGCAGGGGAGCCAGCGCACGGCCGTCCGGCAAAAAAGGTTTACCTTTGCACCGCTTCTACCGCAACGCAACCCATTCCTGTTGCATCACTTTGTGACGTGAATGCAGTGTTTCTACGGTTTACTTCGGGACTGTCGTGACCAAAAGTGTGACATGTGTCACTGCGATCATTTTGGCGTTTCATAAGCCTTCAAGCTCATGGATCTGATCCTCAACCTGGACATCCTGGATCATAATTCAAGTCTCACCCGTACCCGAAGCAACACGCCCCCACCAAAGCAGCCCCTTGTATTGTTTTAACACAGGGCTGTTTTCAGTCCAAACCCACACTATGTTTTGTCTTAAACTAAAATTGACTCCCAATATAAAATCAAAGTACACATACTTAGTGCCCAGCTTTACGCTGCTGAACCACTTTGACTTACATACTTGTGGCTGGAATATATATATATCCACATCCTTGGCCCAAACAAACGTAAGTGAAATTTAGTGATGTCGGAATTTGATTGATTTGCAATGTGTGATGTGTTTCACTTGCAATTGTCTACGCGTAGCACCCCACATGATTGCCACTGGATTGTTTTCTTTATTTTGGCATTCATCTCTGTGTAGCATTGTCATGACATACAGTATAAATACTGTTTGACATGCTTGTACACTTTCACCTGTCAAGAATAAAGAATACTGTGGCATAATATGAGTGCAGGCAAGAAATGCAGCATACAGTATGTATTCCACAGAATATTTTCTGTCTCCCTTTGAAGCCTTTTCAGCTGGCCAACCAGTCCGCGTGAAGAAAAAAGATTAGCCTGATATGCCCGGGGCATATGATGGAGAGCTTGGGCTATTTGAGACATGAAACACACATTAAAGTCTAGAATAAAAAAATGTAAAAAAAGCCTGTGAAAAAAATGGAGTGAAAATCCTAAAGAATGAAGTCAGACCACATGTATTTGGTTGTGCTACTGTAATACATGTTAAGAGAAACACACAGATGTGTATCCCATAGGAAACAGGATTCTCCATACTTACCTTCTGGAGGTTGAGCTACTTGACCCCTACATAACACGGTGTTTAACACACTCATCCATTATCTGTCCAGCAACATATTTGAGTTTTAACCAACTTTTCACTTTTCATTTATCACACTAAACTCTCTCCCTCTTGCCCTCTCTCTCCCTCATATCAGCATTCTGCAAATAAGCAAACTGACATCCTGTCTAAACCACAATATGATGCTGTCGTTTTGCCTCTTGTGTTTCTCATCTTACCTGCGCCTTTCTGCTAGCGCTCTAATGAGGGAAGGAAATTATATTTTTAAACACAGATTGCAAATATGGAGACTCAAGGTGTCGGCGCAAAGGTGTCGGCTGATTTACGATCATCACACAGCACACATTCAGTAGTCTGGCTGAGAACAGCTGAAACAAAACAACTTATTAGAAAAGCTCCAGTCGGGGGATACATCCATAGATACACTTCACACAAGCAGAAGTAGAGACAGAAATAGACAGTGAGGGAAACAAATATACAGTATATATATGTATAAAAAAGTCCCTTCAGAGACTGTCACAGAGAGATGTGACGAAATACATAAGATGCTAAACCATGAGGGACTCCAGGTGAAACAAAACACCAAGGCGGCAGACGCATTGAGAGGTGACAGAAAGAGGGAAACGGCAGACAGACTGACGCGTACAAAATCGGCTACCACTGAGAGGTAGACAGACACACAGGCAGAGACACTCGTTGAGACTGACAGATGCCCAGAGGCAGCGATCTACAGAGGAGCATATGGGAGACAGTGTGATGGGTGACATGTTGAGTAGACCCACGCCGACGCTGACACTCACGATCGCTTAAACGCCTCCAAGATGTTGTCCTGCTGCTCCTCTTGTACAGCTGAAACAAGACAGAAGGAGAAAGACTGGTGAGAGCGCGCCTAGGTTAATTCATTACACAGCGAGCTTGAGCTGCAAAGGAATAATGGACTGATGACCTCGCTAGGCCACTAAATGATAGGACCTAATGTGTATCGCACTCACTGAGTTATTGGCTGACAAAGCCAGTTACACAGTAATGGTGGATACGCTGAATGGAAGATGACAACAATGTGATTGTCTGTGCCCAGACCTACCCTGCACGGAGACTTCGAATGTGCAGCTGTCGCACTTGTCTTTGGAGGTGACCTCGCAGCGGTAGCCACCTGCGTCTCCATCCACTACTTTGATGATGCTCATCTCGTAAGTGTAGATCTGACAGGGAGAGAGGGGATGATATGCAAGGAACACACGCAATGAAATGAACACCCGTGTACACACACGCACGCGTACACGCACGGACGTACGTGCTCAAAAACACACGAGTATACAGACGACATAGTTTGACCGATACTGGTTTGCTGATAAAGCCATCAGACCGATTTTGGCTTTTATTAGTGTCACTCAGTCAGCTGGTTGGTCAATTCAGTTTGTTTGATTTGGAATTTTAAACGTTCTGCACAGAATTCAACGCAAAAACAACAAAATAGGTTACTGCATCTTTAGGAATGTACATTTTTGTCCAATTCAGCATGATTTAAACTTTTACTGTTCATTTCGGCATTTTGTTGGATACAAGTTGTGCTTCCATCTTGTGCATAACCTGCAAAATATGTGTATCTGTGTCACAAAGTGGGAAAACCATTGAATGAGGAAGTTGTGATGTAAAACGAGTGACATGCAAACCTACACTCCTGCAGTCTTACAAATGTATTTAAAGGTTGAGAGGCAGTGTGTGACACACCCCTCACACACAGAGAGAGAGTGACAAAACAAATGATTGGAAAGACAATATCTTTTGGTTGAGTTCGAGATTTCAATTTTGAAGCTACATCTATGGCATGTAAAGCCGCTGTTGTGAGATGGTAGGGGAATCAGCTCAAACCTGATCATTCACTGAATGTTTTCATATTTTATATTTATATGCTACCATGGCCAGGTCTCTCTTGTAAAAGAGATTTCAATCGCAATGAGACTTCCTGGTAAAATAAAGGTAAATAATATTTTACTACTTTGTAAGACTAAGAGCCACCAGCCATGCTAGCGGCTCTATGAGGGTGTACCAAGACACAGTGGTGCTTAATGTTAGCATCAGCATGCTATGCTCACAGTGGCAATGCTAAGATGCTATGTTTAGCAGGTAATATTTAACAGGGGCCTTATCTTAGTATAGCCAGTTAGCAATCTAACAATTGCTAATTAGCTCTAAACACAAAGTACAGCTGAGGCTTATGTGAATAGTAGTTTTGGAGCCAAAGCATTTAGCAATCTGATGAAGGCGCTAGATGAAATAGTCAGGGGATCATCAAAGTCATTAGAATTTATCCTATAAGGACCTTGAATATCCGTAACAAATGTCATGGCATAATAGAGGGGAAAAAGGCATTGGCTTCCTCCTCTGGGGACCCTGAATATCTCAACAAAATTTCATGGCGATCCAACTAATAGTTGTTGCGATATGTCAGCCTTGAAATGTGGTCCTTACCAACTGACCCAGCAATATTCCCATTCTTAGAGCCACGCTGTTAGCATGGCTAATAAACTCTGTAACAATGAACGTGCAAAGGTTGTACTAACACATATAGCGTGACCTTACATACCTTGGTGTTTCTGTCATAGGACTCTTTGAACTGCAGGTGCTTCCCAGCTTTGCTGCCCAGGTCCAGCCACTTCCCCTTCAGCCATTTCATGTTTGGCTTCCTCAGCAGGTTTGAGGAGTCAACTTTAGCCACAAATGTGATGTCCTTGCCTGCCACGAACCGGAATGAGACACAGTAGGTAATTAAAATAGATCAACTGTCTATATTCCAACAACAATTTGGCATGAAGTTGGCCACTCCTTTAATTTTGGATACAATTCAGGATTTTTATGGCGGATCATTTTTCCAGACCTTTTGTTGCTGTCACGCTCTCCGGCTTCATTACGAACAGGCCGGTCAGCTCGGACAGCTGAGGATCCTCCCCTGGTACATGTTCTGTGATGTTGAATAGATAAATCACAGTGGACAAATTAAAGGTGTGAATCATGATCCGGGCACCACTCAGATAAAGACAGACACAACAAAAAAAATTGTAGATGTCCACAGGAGACAAGTCGACCAAGCAAACCACCAAATCAGCGGTCTTCTTAATCATGGTGCTTTTACAGTGAAATGCCTATTTGCTGATCATATGTATAATTTGATGATAAGAAGTCTCAAACCACTAAATTCCACTCTCTGAGATCAGGGATATATTCTTCTTATACGATTATTTAACAGTCTGTCTGTGAGGCAAAACCATTCAGCGAGTTTGCGTAATGCCTTTGCCGTTACTCTGTATAAACCATTTGGGACCCTCTGACAAATGACAGGCGACAAAGGAGCCCCCTGGAACAGACTGGCCCAAGGGAATAAAGAAACTCTTCAGATCATCACTGAAGACATCACATTGGGGTTGACTCTCTGCAATCTTCTGCCACCCTGACAGAACATGAGCTGAAGCTGTACACTCTTATCTTGGCGATAGAAAACGAGCTGCTCTTTTCTCCATTGACACGTTTCTTTGGCAAGTAAATTGATGTAACCTCTGTAAGGTGTTTGCTTGTCTGTGGGTATGCTTTACAGAGACGCTAACGTATTCATTTCTCTTACCATCCGGAGGCAACTCTGCATCGGGGTGGGGGGGGGGGGGAGAAAGAGAGAGCGGGAAAAATGTCAGTCTGTACAGTATCTGTGCTGTGCTGTTAAACACAAGCGTTAATTGGCCCAATGATAATCCTGACTTCAGGTGCGGAACACTCACACGTTAAATCAGCGTGCTCTCACACTCCAAAAAACACATCTTTCTTTCTCTGACTCGAATCAAAAAATCCTGTTTTTTCTTTTACAAAAAAACCACACAACTGTTAATGAGTTATGTCGTCAAAAATCGAATTCAGTCCCTTTAACTGTGCTGTAGTCAGGAAGTTGTTAATTGTACATAATCTACACTGTTTCTCTAATTCCTGAGTCAGACATACTGTAAGGTGCACAGGAAAAGAAGGTTTAAGGACAGGCAGCAGGTAAAGATAAAGGCACATCGGACCACCAATCAAGTAGAGTGAGTAGGGCCCTGGGTGGACATCCATTGGACGAGAGCAGTTGCTGAGAGAATGGATCCAGGGTCACGTGTCAAATAGGGTCATGCGCCTCCATAAATTCAGAGAGCCACACTGTCGGCGCCTCTTCCCCTCTCTCTGCTTTTATGGGCTCAGTTAATTTGATCTTTTAATCAAAAGTGCCCCTGAGGACAGATCCAAGTTCAGGTGTTCAGGATGATTTAAAGGGTTTCAGTTAGAATGTGAAGCGGGTAAAGCTGATCCTGGAATGGCATCCAGGGGACACTTTTGAATGTTTACACTCTTACACTGTTACACTGGACACTTGCTGTGTTTGGGATGAGGTTTGGAATTGAAATGAACTCTCTGGCTGTTCTTGGCTCTGGGAATGGAAGTTTCGGATGTTGTACAATATCCTGCAGGGACTAATTGTCTGAAACCCCCCTACAGACCCTATTCATATTTTGGATAAAGAAGACAATTTTTAAAAACCCACGGTAAAATATTCAGTAACGCTTTATATTACGGGCCTGGTATTTCCTCATAGTTTCCTAATCATTTCTAGAAACTTTACTGTTAGAAACTATGTATTTTGTTACTAATTTTAGGGAAACTAGAGACAGAGTTCGGAGCATAGTTTAATTCGAGAAAGAGCGAAAGAGAAACATTCCCAAAACGCCGTATGTGTTCTGTTCAAGTGACAAAGCCCTTTAGTGGCTGTAGGAATTCTGAGTCTTGTCGATTGGGCTAAAAAGCAAAAATCAGGTGACATTTTTAAAATGACAAAGTCCACATTGGAAGGAGATCAGGATGGATGGATGGGTCAACAAAAGACCGCTGTTTGTTTCCCGCCAACATTGGTTTCGTTAAACGTTACATTGTAACCATGACCAAAGACTTATTTTAACCCAAACCATGATCTTTCCCTAAACTTAACCGAGATGTTTTTGAGCCTAAACCTAACCAAACCTTAACCATAGTTAATCTATTTTTGAATTTCTACCGAGTTTAGAAGGCACACACTAATGATGTCGTCCTGCCAATGGGGGTGACAGAACCCTGGAGGGCATTGACCAACAACATGTGCTGTGTCATTTCATTTGGAGGACTTGTTGTTTAGTTTAGTCAGTTGTGTTGACTTTCAAATCAGTTGTCGATTTCCAGAGGCATTGAAAGAACCGCTTCATTTAAACTCACAAAAAGATGTATTCATTATTCACTGATTATTGGAAACCGTGTTCTTCCTTGAATTGCAAATTTGCCTGTAGATAAATTGCACATTGTTCAGCTTCACCTGCTATACACTGACTATAAGTCTAAGTTACACTACTGTAGCATAGCATTCAATTGGAATTGATTATTTTATGGTTTACCAGTTATACATTGTCTATATTTGACTTATAATTAGTGCCAAATTGCATAGTTTTTTCTAGGAACCTTCCTAGAGAATTATTAGGAAATGATTAGGAATTTATGGACCCGTAGAATAAGAGGTTATTAAATATTCTCTCCCCGACTGGGTATTACTGCATTAAAATAGTACCTAATCTATCCATTCCAACCATAAAATATATTACTATACATAGAATGTATAGCATTGTAATTTCACAGTTATTACTTATTCAGTATATCGTCAATTTATCACCAGAGCACCACCAGACAGAACACACAGTTTCTAAAATGGCTTCAATCTTGTGTTGTACATACAGCATATGAAGAGATGAACACCTGTATTATTGGTAATATTATTCAGCAGTAGTATATTGTAGTATATCCACATATCGCACACACATATGATATATACCCAGCATAAGTACAGGCAGGATATATCACTTTTTATAAAGCAGACCTCATCAGTTCACTTCACAATGAAACATTCTCTCGGATGCTTTGGTGGAAGCAATCTAACCACTACACTTTTAATCACTTTGAAAGCATATTTTTATTGCAAGACGCTGTCATAAACTTCTCTGTTGTCTGTTGTATCTGTATTTTATTGACTTATTTTACCGTCAGTTTTTTTCATCTGACAGTTTATCTGATGAATTTGCTGCACCTTGAGATCTTTCAAGTTGCGTCTTTGCTTTGTTTTCCTCCTTTTCTTGTACTTTCCTTTGTCTATTCGCTGTGAGGCACTTTGTCACTTTTGTTTGCTACGTGAATAAAGTTATCGCGGTGATTTTTGTTATACTTAATGTCCAGAAATCTTCAAGGCTATAACTCGGCAAGAAATGCTAATCTTCATGAGCAGAGCAATAATGAATCCATCTGCTGAGTGAAAACCTTTGAGCTTAAGCACCAATGATGGCCATCACCAGAGCAATCCCAGGCTTCTGGGAGGAACAGTTCCAGTCTGTCACACTCACTAACAGATTCCCATGTCGACTAACACACAAGGTGGTTGGCACAAAACAAGCACGAAAACAGAAAGCACAAGCAGGCCGGGAAACAGTGTATTGTGTCTTTTCCTTACCATCCCTAGGCTCATTGTTTGCTGAATGAAAAGAAACAGTTGGTACATGGAAATTAGTCATGTGGACAATGAAGGGTTAAATCACTTCCCACAGTACTGCTTTAGTCTCCTCAGACTGAAGAGGTGTGTGTGTGTGTGTGTGTGTGTTAAGTTTCAGCCTGTCTAAATATATTGTAGTTTGTCTCAGTGAATAGGCTTATACATTGTCATTAATCCAATCTTTGAAGAGCAGCTTTTTTCATTCATAATCACACACACACACACACACACACACACACACACATAAGCGCGCGCGCGCAAACACTTATACACAGACAAACACGCTAATGACCAAGCAAAGCGCTTACCTACAGCAGGCTGGACATCTGTTAATGAAGAATAAGCACAGGTTAAGCAGATGAACTGGACCAAATGAGTGGTAATGCAGATATAATGCACTGCAAGCATTCCACACATGTGTGTACTGTACATACAAACACACACGAGTATGACAGAATAACGCATAGCTTCATAAGCCAGCCGCGAAACTGTGAGTTATAATGATCATTTTAGAGATACATCGATGTGTTTAATTTAACAGGTGAGTAATGCCACAATGAGCACACACACATACAACAACTATCTAGCCAGGACAGTGCTCACCCTCTACAGCAGGCTGCCTACCTGCCACTGAAAGTGACATAATAACGTAAAGGGGAACAGCAGTACATTTTGAAAATGTTACATAATGACGCGCTGAAATCACTTCAAATGATGTGGTTTTCCTCTTACAAGTGTGTATTCAAAATCTGTTAGAATATCTATAAAAGGTGCAACTTTTGTTTCTTATTTTTTCCCGCCATGCAAAGTTACGGTTCACTTTAGGCTGCTGCACTGGCTAGCGGTCTCAGTGGATCCACCTGGTTCCTAGTATCCGATACGTGATCTGGGGCCCCGAGTCAGGACGGATCCAAATCATCGCGGGCCAAAAGAGTGTCAACTGTTAAGTGCTTTTTCAACCACAGCTGCTTGAGTACGCCACAGATGCATTCTTCTTCCTTCTCAAACACACCTGGCGTCTACGTTATCCACACTGCAGACAGTTCTGCAGGAGATTCCGGCTAAGTGTTCTTTTTTTTTTTTTGTCTCCTCTTTTTCGTTTTTTTGCGTTTAATTTTATTTTCATTTTCCCAATTTTTTTCAACCCACGTAAGATTGCACCTCACATAAGCCAAGCAAAACAAACACACAACACCACATCAAACTCTCAAGATAAAAAAAAAAAACTACAAAAAAAACAAAAAAACCAGCAAAACAAAGAAACGAACAAACAAACAAACCCCATTTATCCAAGCAGACTAGCACCGCCTCGACCTCAACAATGGCTTGATACCTTGTAACTTGATGTACATAAAACATAACTGAACATAAATGAATGAGTTATGTACTCACAGGTTCAGGTAGGTTTTCCACTGGTCCATCAAATCGGGTCCAAAGTTTTAGCTCTGCTAACTGCAGCTGACTTACACCTGCTAATTTAGAAACCCGCCAACACCATAATCTGCAGTGTAGCCCTTGCTTGGTGGTCCAGTAGTCCTGATTATCCGAAGCCAACAGTAACACTATATCATAAACATTGTCTTGCTCTGGTATGTAATAAGTGCTTTTATCCAAAGCACTTTAGAGTTTGCCTCATATTCACCCAGTCACACATTCACACTCACACAGCGATGGCAGCAAGCTACCATACAAGGTGCTGGCCTGGCCGTCTGGAGCGATTTGGGGTTCAGTGTTTTGCCTAAGGATACTTCGAAATGTGGACAGGGGGAGTGTGTATCAGCCACTGTCTTTGACGCATGTCAAGCTTCCAGGGATACCAGGCTAACACGATGGCAGTACGTGTTAACTCGGCTAGATGAGAGGGAGGTGGTGGCAGCTCGTTCCTGAAAACACAGTGGACACGATGGAATGAGGATTTGGGGTACAAATGACCAAAGTGGTTTAGGGCTTCCTTTGAATGTGACATGAGCTGTGAGCTGTGGCAGGTCAAACAAAAGGCTCAGGGCGTTAAGCGCAGACTAACGTTGTATCAGCTATGTTCTTGCAGGTCGAATGTTGTTTCAGCCTCTTCGTTCATCTTGGGTTATAATAAATTCGTTTTGGGATATTGCTGTAGGTTGGCCAGTGTTCTCCTTCAAAGACAGCGACTGAGCAAAAATGAGTTGCAGTGTTCATATAACTCACTGCTCTACTGCATCGGTGCACCTGCAGACACACGCGCACATTTAATCACTCTCAGGGAGCCACATAAAGTTTATGCCATAATTCATCTCGAGTGAGAGCGACTGCACAGTGAAAATACACACCCACAAACAAACACGTGTACAACTTTCTGGCTCGTACCCTCCATTACCGTTGCCTCATAATATGAATTGACATTTAATTCAACAAGGTGAACTGAAACTGTACACATTCACAAATAGACTCAACACATAAATCTACAACAAAGTACATTTTAGTCCCAGGGGACTCGTTACTTGTTGCCGAATACGTGCTACTGGCAGATGAAATCTCCATAAAGATGCATATACATTCTGTGTGCCAGTGCTTGACAATTAATAGCGTGCAATTTGCAGCACAGTACATGATTCCACCTGATATATACATACAGTACATATGCCTCACACGTCATGCAGCTACTCTGCTGTGGGCTACTACGCCCACACACAATTATTTCACACATTTAGCTGAATGCATTACCCTCGACCATGGATTGGACTTGAAAGGTCAGGGTTGTCAGACACACGGGGAACTGAAGTGAGAGGCGCAATCTGCCATTCTTAATCTATGTCAGACTTCTTTCTCACACATTCCAAACAGTATCACCTTGCAGCCTACAGCAGGTTGGGAAATACATTGACACTCAGCGACTAACTGATCATGAGGTGGAAACGCACAACAAAAGTCCAGAGAACAACAAATCACAGGCAAACTAGCTAGCGTTTCCACGTCAGTTCTACGATATCTCTATATAGGCATTGTGTTGACTGCAGGATTCTTGGAGCTGCTGTATGGTCCCACGTGTCACTGCATCAGAATGTTTTTTTTCGAAATGACCCATAATTAAAGGTGCCATATGTAAGATTCCGAAAACATTGTATGATTTTATTTCATGTATTAATACGTTTTTATTGACAATTTGTCAACAGATTGTAACGTAACTTAAAAAATGAGACTTTCCCCGACTTTCTCGGTTGCCCATAACAGCCTGCGGACTGATAAGTATGTAAGTGAAGCTTTATTCATATAGTACTTTTTAAAAATACACAATTATTAAGTGCTTCACACACACAAAATTTAAATGAATAAAGTAACTAAAGATATATTACAATACAAAAACACAGCACAAAACCAAGCCACTTTAAATAGCCTACTCATTCATTAGTCATTTATTATTGGAAACCTTATTCTTCATACTGTATTATATTGAATAGTACGCTTGTCTGTAGATACATTTCACATTTTTGCATGTGTACTGACTTAAGACTCTCAAGCAATTAATTTCAGTGAATCAAAAAGGAGCATACCACTTGAACACCGTGTCTGCAGTAGTTCACAGTTTCTTCCAGGAAACCTTCTAGGAAATTATTTAAAAATAACAAACCCGTAAAATTTTCAATGAAGGACATGGCACAGTTTAGATAGTTTTGGATAGTGATTTTCTCGACATTCAAATAAAATAAGAGAGACTAAATAAAAAGGTGGCTAAACTGAGTTTATTTCCTTCCAGCGCGTACCACATTTTTTTCAACGCGATGAGCATTGTTTTTAAATTGCACTTCATTTTAACTAAAGCATTGGCCAAAGCCCTTAGCTGTAGTCAGCACCCATAAGGTTTAAATGTGGAATGCTAACAGTGCTAACAAGACACTTTTACAGTGGTAGCTGAAGGACAAATGGAAAGATTCATTTACATGTGATGTGTGTATCCGCAGACTTAAGTATACCCCAACACAAAATAGGAAAGTCGAACACACACATTCACACACATACTTTCACACATTCATGTGACGCTTACCCATGAATTAAACACCTTCAATTTTGACAATGCTAATTAGCTCTGGTGCTTAAAATAAACTCATAACATGTCCTCAGTGCTAATAAAAGAATATCGGAGAAACACTGAACAGTAACTACTGTAGCATGTGTGTGTGTGTGTGTGTGTGTGTGTGTGTGTGTACGTGTGTGTACGTGTGTCATCATGCGTCTCCACACACAGTCCATGACCACAGAAGTTTCTCTGCTTCTGTGTTTGTTCCATCTGTAAGTCTTACCCTCCTCCTCAGCTGACTTCTCTGAATGAGGGGAAAGACACATTATTTTGTGGATGACGATGATGATGATGATGATGATAATGATGATCCATAGACAGTTACATCTATGGGACACACGGACGAACAAACACTGAACGCAGTGTGTTTTTCTTACCCTTCTGGTCTGAAAAGGAGAGAAAGAAGAAAAACGTGTTTGAAAATGAAACAACGTTTTCGAAGACTTCATTCAAATATTTGTTTTTCAGTGGTTATTGAAGTTTAAATGTATAGTAGCTGATTACTGTATGTGAAACTCAAAAATAAATTGGATTTCTGGAGCACAGCTTGTGGGCTCGGCCTCGATGTCATGAAGGCACTTACCAGCAGGGGCCGCTGCAGCCTTTTCGCCCTTGGCTGCTGCAATTAAACAACAATTATGTAAATTAATTTGTGCATCCTCATTATTTCATATCATACAACACCAGCAGCACAGCATTTGGATGGTCACGGCTTTCAGAGGTGAGACTCAGTAAGCTGTTCTTGTGGTCTGAATTCTCAGGAGAATTAACGAATAATAATTTCAATACATCACTTGGGGCACTTTATCAGTCTATTTATCTACAGTACTTTGCTTCATGTATATATACGTATATATATATACGTATATATATACGTAAACATTCTGCTCTATAATGTGTACTCAAAGGCTTTCAGTTAATCTGAGGAAGCACACAGCAGATAAACACTGCGTTTCTACAAATAGAAATCAGACACCTTTATACAGTAAATATACAAAACTGCACAAAATATACACTTTTAAATAAACAGTTTTATTCTAATAACATAAACACACATTCACAAGTACCCGCACAGGGAAAACTACATTCAGGCAACCTTGCTTTATGCACCTCTTCTTGATTTCTGTAGGGTTTGCCTCTGGCAAAAGAGAGAATATTGGATTTCAGCAGGGGAATAGTGCATGATTCAAATTAGGCATGGTTTACAGAAACAGTGAGGCTGAGATAAATATAAGTGAGTTTTTCAGAGATCATGAGGAATAATTGGGCTTAAAAAATTCTGAAAGGGGCGGCCTCAAGACAAAAATGCTTTTGATAGGATAAGTACATCAAAGTTCCAGGATCCCAGATCTAGGTTACTTTAGAAGCTCAAGGGTGTCTAATGAGATGGCAGATTAGGCATGAGTTTCTGTCTGCCAGACAAACTAAAGCACACAGCTGCACAGTAATAATTCAACTTTGGCAGCATTCACATCTTAACCATGTATTCAATAATTTCGCAGGTCTGTGCCCTCATTAGGGCCCCTGTTTAAATGTTAAAAAAGGTTGCAGTGCCTTACTTTGTAGGGGGGTACTGTCAAGGAAGCAATATTAAAGGGGACAGCCACAGAAATGAATGAGGGCATCATCTTGTCAGCTATCAGCTCTCCAAACCACCAACAACAAGCCACAACTGGCACTGCGGGACAAGTGTCCCATGAGTCTCCTTAACAGTGGGTCTAAGATATCAAGGCCCGGCCTTGGCACCGTGCTTGTGCTCAAGGCTGGCACACTATGTCTGGCATACTGTGGTGGGGGGGGGGCAACACGTCTATTTTGGATAAGGTTTGTTTTTCAGGCAGCAATCTGTTAATGCCTCTCTCAGCACTTCAATCCAAGAGGGGATCTGTGACGCACCAGGCAGTAAAAACCTCTTTAGGTTCCTGCTGAAGCATCTATCCCACTCCTCCAGTGTAAATCAGAGGGAGGTCAGTCACTGAATTTCAGATTACTTAGGTGTGCCTGAGGTCTTCAGTTTTTACATACTCGTCATGACGTAGCACGAGGAGGGTTTGTTTTTGAGAAACAACCATTACCCTGAGAGACAACTGGGGCGTTAAATAAATGTCATAAACTGGTTATATGAAGCTTGTTTAGATGTAAAGGTCCCATTTGTCGTTGTATAAATACCCAGTCAGAGCCTCATTTATTGCCAGTGGAGCCGCTGCACAGCAATATAAGATCTCAAATGAGAGTTTTGGTTTGCCGGTGTCAAGATTTGAGAGAATAGTATATGTGGTGTGACATTTTAAACATTTTTAACAATGCTGATGATTAAAGCTGTCACTGGTGGTTGATGCAAAATGCCTCTCCTAAACTATATGAATAAAACAAATATTTTAGAGGAGATTAGACTTGCTAATTTCTGCGAAATGGTCCAAAAAAACAGCCTAATTCATATTCCAACTGACAGCCGTTTTCTTTACATCATAACTTAAAATATGATGACAAAACATCATAGGCTAGCTACAACAAACCTAAGACATAAGATCTTTTTACCCTGCGGCAGGGTGTTGTCTCACTGCAGCGAGGAAAGATGGTGAGATTCTCAGCAATCTGTGTGTGTGTTCCTCTGTTACTTCGAGCAACATTCTGTGTGCAGTAAATGTACCGTAGAACGCCAACGTCACTGCTACCTCTTCTACGGATGATTACGCAGGGGTTTTAGACGTGTTTTCAGGAACATGCTTTCATATCTAATTTGTCAGCATTTCACTGCTCAGTATTGCCTATTTCATGAATAGTTTACAATGCGAGGTTAGGGTATCTGCCAAATGCTCGAGAGTTTTCTGTATGTCCCATGTGAAGGATTTTACGCAGATGACCACAGAGGAAAAGAAAAATGCAAATTATTACACGACATCAAAAACGCCACACAGAGAAAATATTTTAAAGCTGTTCAAGGCACATTTTATGTTGGCAGTTCCAAGTGGCAACGAGAGGTAAGTGTTTGGGGGAAAAAAAAAAGGAATTTGAATACCCAGAAATAACAAAGACGGGATGTGATATAAAATGCACACAGAAAACGTATGTATACAAAAGGATGGCAAAGGGATAAAATGGGTAAAAAGTCAAACAATGGTGAGGCCATTCTTCTCTGGCCAGAGCGCTCTGCTGTTTAAGAGAAAGTTTGTATTTGTGCTCATTAGTTAATACGTTGAAAAAATACGTTTACTCCACTACATTTATCTGATAACTTTAGTTACGAATTTGCACCCAGATTAGAAATACAAGTTATAAATCAACTAACAAATTGTGATATATTATCATAGTTCAAGCTACCCAGCAGTATATAAAGTATATAAAATACCTAGTTAAAATTAGCCCCACATTTACACATCAACGCATTCAAAGTTATAATCCAATAATAAATATTATTCTGTGTCATTGTGCATATTGAGTAGGGGTGTCACGATGTACCAGTATTGACAATAATCCTGATATTTAAAAAATAAAAATTGATATCATATTAATAATACACATATGATCACTTCCCTTTCTTTCGGCAGTGATGCATAAAACGTAATGAAGAACAAGAAGGCGCAGTAACTAGCTAGCTTTTAGCTACTTTTTTCAATTTTTCAACAGATATCGCGATAGTGTTGTTATGGTGAATTCTTTTGGCCATGATAATTGTGTATTGAGAGTGCGATACTGTGACAGCCCTATTTTGATGCTAATACTTCACATACTAATTCAAATTTTTAATGCAGGTCTTTTACTAGTAACTAGACTATTTGTGGTACTCACTCGTCATCAATGTGGTATTGCAACTTTTGCTTAAGTAGAAGCACGGAATACTTCTTCCAGCATCCAGGACATCTCCCTCAAGACCAAAAATGTCAGCCTCATGGTTCATTGTCTGGAAACAATAAATATCTATAACAAATTTTGAGACAATCCACCAAGCAGAGGTTGAGCTATTTCATTTGAAAAGGGTACATTTTGATCTGCTGGCGGTGGTGCTAGAGGAAAAGGCAGAGGATCACCAAAGTCAGTAGGATTCATCCTCGGGAGTCCAAGAATGTCTGTACAAAATGTCATGGCAATACACCCAATAGTTGTGAAGATATTTAAGTCTGGACCAAAGTGATGTACCGACCGACCAGCAGACATTGCCATCCATAGAGTGATGCCGCTAGCATTACTACAAATGACCCGTATGTTAGGAAATGGTGGGAAGCTATGATCTGGGTCAAAAAAGGGCTGAAAGTTTCATCAGTTCCATACCCGACACGTTGTTCTCTACTGTCGCTCCACTTTGTGATTTAGGTTGATAAGATGGGTGTATCTTTACAGCAAGAAAAAAGAAATGTTGCCTGGTGCGGCTTTTCAAAAAACGCATTTTTTCCCCTCTAATTATCCATAAGCGACCTGTTTCTCCTTCAGACCACTTCGTGAGGTCCTCCCTCCGTTTGCCGTCAGGTCCCCCCCTACCACAGGCCTGTCTGTCCTGCTCCGTGGGAAAAGCTGTGAGCAAACCGCTAAGTCACAACCAGGACAACTGTGACCTCTGAACCCTCGGCGCTAATGCTGAAGGTAATGCACGGCTGATGAACACTCTGTCTGTGTGGATCCATCGCCGCTCTCATTACCCTCCACGCTTCATCGACAGCCCTCTCTGGCCTAGATAATTTCACTCCACAGCCGTCTGTTTCCCTGTCTTCCAGGTATCTGTTAAATGGATAATGTCTCTTGCGGTCTCCATTCCTTCTTCCTTTTCACTTAATGCAAATCCCTACTCTCAGCACTTTTTTGTCCCACCGTTTCTTTGTCCTACTTTAATCTAATTCCACTGTCTCCTGAAGTGAAGAGAAAAAAGCGTTAAGCAAGATGGAGAGCGAAGAGGGTGGAAACTGAAACAGGGAGAGAGAAGAAGAATGAGCCGGGCCACCTGGGGTCAAGGATGGCGTGAAGCCTCACATTAAGAGCCTGCGGATTGGGTTCTTCAATGGGGGGGATGAGATAAACACCGTTTATATTTATCAAATATCATGTGAGATGCTTGCTGAAAGGTGATTTTATTTACTCGGTTTTCGCTGACCCTGTCACTCTCAATGCTTCCTTTAAATACACACATAACCCGATGCTCTGGGAATCATTATTATAGCCCCGCTTTTTATTTCCAAAAGCTTATCACTGATATCATTTTCAACTTGAGGGCTTAATGCCATAAATTGAACAACATTAAGTAATAATTCCAGCATTGACGGGGGGGACTTTTGTGTGTGAAATACGTATGCGTTGGTTTTTAAAGCTCAATTGGTAGAGCAGAAAACTGTGACTGGGATGGGGATTTGGCTCTGGTCATGGACACCAAAAGATTTGTTCATCCTTGACTCTTCAAGGTGCTTAGGATATAAACGTCCACTAAATGACATGGAATGTTCTATATATATTGCACTGGATTAGGTTATAAGGTTATACATGTTGTATTCACAACGTTGTGCTTTTGATTGTTGAACCAGTCCTGATGTAGAAGTAACTTCTATAAACTTCTCAGCTTCTCAAACCTACAATGACTGATTTTTTGGCCATTTGGGGGCAGAAAAAGCACCGGTATTACATCACCTTTTAAGTCGATATGGTGAACTTGTTCGCAAACAGTTTCCTATTTACTCATCCAGCAAACATGGAGCTGCATTATCATTCATTTTGTGTTCGTGTTTGTGTCCACCTGATGAATGTAAGTCCAATGTTGACCCTCTTTTCAGTTCTGTTTTTTGTCTGAACTACTCCCCTGTGGTCACCAGGTGGTTTGTCTGTCTGGGTTTTTAGAGCTTTGTCACTGAAAACAGCTGCCTGCTCCCACTGAAAGCAATGTTACGAGAGCAGTGAGAGTGAACCAATACAACAAAGTTGGGGGCAAGAAAACCAAAACAATGTGCTGAAAGATGCTACAAAGCTCTGCAGATTTGAGGGGAACTGCAGAGTCCATATTCCCTTTGGGTTAATCACTATGGGTGAACCCATTCACTTAATAGTCATGTGATTAATATAAAAATATTTATTATAGCCGCTTTAAACCAACATATGTGTTCATTGCTTTGCTCCCCTAAATAAATCTTTCAATCGCTTTCGTTGGATGTCCTGTAGATGAGGTTTGTGTTTCCGTATGCTCTTTTTCTAATCCGCCATGGTGGCTATTGGCAACCGCTGCTCATGCTAACGGTAGAGTCTTCATAGTGAGACCTGCAGCACCAGACACAAAGTCTTTCCAGCCAACTTAACTGGGGATCGCTCTCTTCACTATCTCTTCTATCATGTGATAATCACATGCATATCATATTATATACTGCACAGCAAGATGGATATTTATTCAAACATTAATACACCAGAAATTATTACAATGAGAATGATGATGTTTATGGACTATTTTGCCACACACCAGAAAACAAATATCAGCAACACTTTATAATACTAAAAAACAGTGAGTAGATTTACATTGCTGTGCTCATCCTCTGCACAGTGTCTCTCTCTCTCTCTCTCTCTCTCTCTCTCTCTCTATGTTCTCTCTCTCTCTCTCTCTCTATGTTCTCTCTCTTTTGAAGGGTAACCTCTGTGGAATGTGCTTCATTAATCTCTCTTGACATTTCCCTGTCTTCCTTTGCCGCGTACGTCTCCTGCTTGTTCAGTCGGTTAAGCCAAAGGAGTCAGGCCAAGCCAAACGTTTGAATCCTGAAATTCTTCCTCTCTCATCGCTGAACAAAGCCAAAGAGGGCACAAATTCCTCATACGCATTTGTTTGAAAGTGTGTCTTGATGCTAGATGCTGAGCAGCTGCTTCTTTAAGAGACTGATAGATGCTAATGCTGCTGCTGAGGAATGCACCACTTAAGTGCTTTTGTTTCTACTGGATCTTGATGTTGGAAGACTGCTGAATGCATTAAGTCACTTAAGCGTGTCTACAACCGTGAGCTATGGCAACAGCAGACGTGTTAACTAGAGACTGGAGCCCACGCGGCCTCCTCTCTGACTGAGAACAACACCAGTTGGTGGCAACATATTCCCTCTGCTCATACTTTGTTAATGCAGCGTGGTTAATGCAGCATGGTGTCCTTTTACATTGCACCCCTCTACACTGGGCAAGTGTGTAAGTCACAGGTGAAACTAAAAGCTCATGTTTCCACGTGTGTCAGTGTAGCTTCATGCAGATCCAACTAGTGGCAGGTTGCAGTTTCAAGTTACTTCTTGGAGTCAGAGCTGCTCTGGAGGCAAAATGTTGGCGTTAAACCTCAAAGTCCAGAGTCAAAGAACCACAGGATATTTCCCATAATACATCCTTGTGTCGTTGGTGAGCCCTAATATTTCCGGTAGATGCTAAAGGTTCATGCGCCAGGAGGAGGCGACTCGGAAAACCTGAACGAAGGGAAGCCTTGAGGCACAGCACAAAAAGGGTCTGTTTCAACCACACTAGAAAGTAACACCTGTGGATCTCATTAGCGTGGGGAGATCGTTTCCCACAAAGACACAGAATCAACTTGGGGATCATGGAATGGGTATCCAGTTACTCTCTTTCTTTTTCCTGTTAAAATAAACTGAAGCCCGATGGAAAATGCAAAGGAATAATGGAGGATTATGTTTAAAGGGACACTCCACCGACTTTACAGATCGAGATGAGTGGGGAGCACAACTCAGTCCTTAAAAATTGTTATAAAATATCTTCTATTTTCTCTGGAGCAAGCTTTCGAAGGTTTGGAAAAATAACCCCAATGGTGTCATCGGAGTAGAGACCGAATATTTTCGACAGAATTGCATTCCGGGAGGTGTAGGATCTAGCATTTTAGGCTCTTAAGCCATTCTAGGGACTGCATTGGTCTTTATCATTCTTTTTTTTTTTGTTTAAATCTCTTTCCAGTCCCTGAACCTTATGGAAGTGCAATACTAAATTGCTGGAATGCCCCTTTAGGCCTCGTTGTCTTGGAACAAACAATTAAGCCATAAACTCTCGTTGGATTTGCTGATTTCAGTTATAAATCAGAGCTGAAAACTGCGGGTCTTTGCCGCCACCTACTTAGACTGAACTCAATCATTCAGATTATTCCTGCTTTAAGAGCAGTTCTGCTTCTGAGTGATGTTTTAGTAACTAAAACTCCAATCCGCTCCAATTTATACGCATATTTGCCAGCGCTATTCAACTGGGAATCCCTCAATGCCTTAAAAGCACCTTAATCCCACTTAAAGAGCAACTCATTCCATTAGAATGCCCCACGATCACACGTGGCCAAGCTGCTGCCACTGTACTTAAACCACATGATGGTGCGACTGAGATGTGTTTTTGTACTCGCACAATATTCAAATAAACATCAAAATGGGGAATATTGGCAGTAGAGAATATAAAGAAGATTAATATTCAAACAGTCTATTTATAAACCTGAGTGTGTGGATGAATGTCAATGGTATTATTGGCATTTGGCTGGCATCCTTGCTGGGGGCAGAGCGTGACTGATGGAGTTTCACCATTTTACGATGAGGATGGAGAGCGATGCTGTCGGCAGAATCAGGGTACACTTAAGCCTCTGGCCCCCCCTATCACTCAATCATTTGCCAAGTTAATTTGACAGTCTTGATTATCTGACTTACAGCTGCATCATGTACTGAATCGTGCGTCACCCCTTGTAGGAGGAGAAGGTAAGGAGATAAATTCAGAGTAGGGTAGCTTGACAGGAAGATTAGTAATGGTTGTTGGAAAACCAACGTTAGAGGACAGATATTCCATTAATCGAGTGACTGGCAAGGTTGAAATTGTCATATCACAAAAAAAAAAAAAAAACATGCTTCCAAAAGAAAAATACTGGAAGATGGATCGCTTTTCCCAAAAACCAAATTGCTGCTGGTTTTTATTCTACTCTGTTTTACATACAGTGCATTCTAGACTGAGGCGTGACATACAGAAAGTGTGAAAGTGAAAGTGTCAGGGAGCTGAGTTATTCCAGGCAATGTGTACTGTAAGAGCTCCCACTTTTAAATACACTGACCAGGAACCGGAGAGATGTTTGCATATTTGGATGACCTACTTTTTGTTTTTGGCTGCTGAGTTTCAGTGCGAGTAAGGGGGAAAGGGGGAATATGTTTAATATTTTTAATATTTTAGAGGATTTCTTTTCCCATGAACGTCTATTGGAACTTGATTTTTCTGTAAGCTTTCGAAGACAATAGTCCGACGTTGTCATCCAGCGTGTCTATCCTGCATGGATTAAACAGTTTATTAACAGAAATAGTATGATTTAATTGGTTTTCAGTCTGTGATTGTAACGGTTTTCCAAACAAATGCAAAGTCTCAGGTACAGTAGGTTCATTGCAGATGGCAACTGATAAAGCTGCAGTGACTGGTCAAATTTCCAGTGAATGGACCATTTTTTGCAGGCTTTAATGGGTTGAGGGGAGAAAATGTGAGGAATTGTCAGACAATTATATTATATTTATATTTATGAAAATATTTTCAGTCTTTGGTCTGTAGTCACAGAAGTAAAGCTGAAACATTTAGCCAATTCATAAATAGGCAGAAAGGTAATTTTGGCCAAACGATTTTGAGAATCAGTGAATCATCTAAGTCACATTTTACGCAAAAACGGAAACGACAAAAAAGATGCACCTGTTTCAGCCTCTCAAATGCCACTTTGCTGTTTTTTGATAGTAAACTGAGTGTCTGTGAATTGGACAAAACGAGCATTTAGACGACCTCACCTTTGGCGTCGGGGAACTGTGATGGAGTTTTTAGGTATTTTATGACATTTTACAGATGAATCAATAGTGGGAAAATGTTTTAGCTGCAGCCGTACAGTGGAGGACTACACCAAACTGTCAAGATCTGTTATTGTTGCTTTGAGTGGCGGTTCGGTCTCTAGATGATAGTTTGTTGTTTGCATGTTGCTTATTTCATTATTGCAGGAGGGATGCAATCCAACATTTCAATGACGCCATACACTCTTCTTTTCTGTTTCATCTTGAGCTCAGTAGCATGCACTGAGCTCTGCAGAGACCTTTCCACAAAGAAAAAGGTCACAAACAACGTTTCTCCCACAGAGACAAGTTGATAAAGCTTTAAAGGTGCTGATCTTCCTATGTTATTTAGGCTGCATGCATGCTGTAACGGTCATGCATTAAGCCTGTTGTGACTGAGGACTGAGGGGATTAGCCACGCAAGCCTGTGGAGGAAATGTGAAGGATGGGGCGGCTGTATATAACACTGGGTTATAGTGATGATGATAAGAATTATGGCTTGTTTGGATTCCACCAGGGATGTCTCTCTCCCCTTCCCCTCCTCCCCTCCCCTCTCCTCTCTGCCACACATGAGGATGAAGATTTATGGATGAACAAGGGAGGAGAAAGGAAAGGATTTGGTAATAGGGTTGGAAGAGGAATAAAAGGGGTGCGCAGCTGAGGATTTGATTTTATGGCACCGCTGTAAACTTTCCTGATGATTTGAATAAATTGTTATTATGTGAATAAAGCAGTCTCAACATAAGAAAACAATTGCTAAATGCAACTCTAATTTAGGGATAAGGAATCTGTGGTGTTCAGTAAACAAAGGCGGGCTTTAAATACTGTATTAAGCTGTCATCCACTTCAGCTTTCCATTAATTTCCTTTTGTCTTCCAGCTCACATCAACAGCTCCAAATAGGCCAAGGCCTCTCTCAAATCACAGAGGAAGCTTGTACAATAAGGGATAAATTCTGGGTGTGTATCTTCTGCACAACACACCGCTTGGGCTGCGTTTAGAGAGTCTTTGTTAATGATATATCAGGGCTCAGTTAACTTTTCACACTCTAGGACCTCATGGCAAAGTCGCCCGACTCTGCATCTGTCTGTAATCCATCACGCAGCGGGTGCATACCTGTGGGAACGTGGTGATGGCCTTGGTATTAGGTAACGCTACACTGGACCAGTTGTGAGGCTTGCGGTTTGGGAGGGGGGGGTGAAGGGGTGGGGGATGACAGGATGCTAGCCTCTCTCTAGCCCGCAGCCAATAGAATGACGGGAGGTTTAACCTTCTACTAAACAACTGCTACTCTCCAAAAACAAGAAGACTCATCGATGGCCAGTGAGGATCAGTTTCACAGACGGCTCTATAGTGTTTCACCAAGATAGACTAATAGTCAGACTTCAGAGAGACCTCTAGATTGCACAAAGCTGTCTTATGTAGGACCTGTTTTACCATGAAATCCGTGTGAATTCAAACTTTTTTCAAACTAAAAAACATGGCTGACGGAGTAACACATCACACCGCGCAGCTCCCTTCACGCCAATAGAAAAAATGCTTGCCTCCTGGAAGAATACAACAGTCACGAGAACTCCCTTGAAGACTGTAACAACACAAAACACTTCCAGTAGCATAAAATCCCAACGCAGTGCAGACCTGAAGCAGAGGTGGGCTGTACTCAGTACTTCTGCTAACTCCTCAGTCGGATTCAGAAACCAAATCGACTGCTGTATGTCTCCAACAGATTCCTGCCCTCCCTGAAAACTCTTTTCCTCGCTCTCTAACATTGTTAGAAAACCACAAATTATGAGCCATGTTTATCTCTTTTTTTGTGCCATCTGCTGCCGCTGGTCAGCAGGTTTCCCTAATTGTTACCATGGAAACATGGGTCTTAGTTCTCGGTTAGATGTAAAATAACTCTTTATTTTAACTTGCATTGCACTAAGAGCAAAATTAAGACAGGCCTAACACTACAGACCAGTGCAAGATATCTTTGTGAAAGCAGCCCCAGTTTTAATTTTGTTTGTTTTATTTGGCTTAGATTAGTCTGATGCAAGTGCGACAGTTTCACAAAAATATAGACTGACTTATTTTAAGCCTAAAAAGTTAGTCACCCTAGCCCCAGGTTAACTCAGAACTAAGAGTCATGTTTCCATGGTACCAGTCGGTGATACCTACTGGCCAGTGTTTCCATGGTAACAATCAGTAACACCAGTTGAAAAGTGGCACCAAACAACAAAAAAATGAGGCAAACGTGGCTCGTAATTTGTGGTTTGCTAACAATGTTGTGGAGCGCGTAATGAGAGGGGAAAGAGCTTTAGGGAGCGCAGGAAGCTGTTGGAAATATGGACCTACAGCAGTGAGGACAATGCTTTTTGTTTGTCCAAGGAAACTATCCTGGATCTGACTGACGAGTTAGCCCAAGTCCTGCCACATTAATAAAACACAGCATCTCAGCTCTGCGACAGGTCTGCACCGTACTGAGAGCTTTTTGCATTGTTGCCATCGTCAACGAAGTTTCCCAGTGAAAGGTTCTTGCCACTGTGGAATTCTTCCAGAAGGCGAACGGGAGCTGAGCAGTGTGATGTGCTTACTTAGACAGCCATGTATTCTGTTGTGAAAAAGGTCAGAATTCACAGCCAATTAGTCCTACTTAAGATAGTCAAGAACTAAACAGCTTTGTGCACCTGATGAATTTAGACATCAGTCTGACGTGTGACTATGAGTTTGATCAAAGCCATAATCAAAGTCTATCTTTGTGAAACCGGCCACTGCTCTGCACCTGTCCTAAAGGGCGGGGTGCTGGGTTCTGGCAGTATTGCTGGTGATTAAAAATTGGGTTGTTATTTCTGCACATGCTCAGCAGTGGAGCAGCACCACTCTGGCACCCTGAAAATATAGCAGCATCAATACTGGTGCACAAGGCGTCATTTTTCTGTAACTGGCTCATTCCAAAGAGCCCACTGGCTGACGAAACACGTCAAGATTACTGCGGTGAGCAACAATGATCCTGCTGTTTTTGTTTTTTCAGTGGGTCAACTAGGGGCTAACCAAGTAGAAACACCCCTGCATTCCCAGAGGCACCTTTCCCTCCGTGGACCCGCGAGGCCACGGCCATTGCTCCAGCACTTGAGAACTATTCTTGTGGCTGTTTATTGGGACGCGTGCTTCTTCCCGACCCCCGCGGCTTCTTGAGTCCCGGGGGCAGCCTTAACCGTGGAGAGCAAGACGCCACCGGGGGGGGGGGGTCACATGAATCATGTCATCTGTAACCAGCTGATCGACAGAGGCAGAGGGGCTCCAAAACTGAGACAGTGTGTTGAAGTTCAAGAGTGGGGCAACAATTTGGGATGGGTGGAAACACAAGAACAAGAGGAGCCTGAGAGAAGGTAGTAATGTGGTGTTGGGAATATGATACATGTGATGTCAGGACACTGGATTGGCGACACATTGGTAAGATATAATGAAATGTAGGGATGGAATTACTGCATGATGGAGAATAAAATGGGAAAGGGTGTAAACTGCTCTGGCGGGGGGAAGATTTCAGTTCTGTCGAATGCTTTAATAAATATATATTTTATTTCAACACGTCAGCGCTGACATGCGTGTCCAAATGTCAACCTTCAAGGAACCAAGAAAGACACTTTTTGTTTTGAGCGAAAATGTAGTTTGGATTTTACCAGGTGGAGTTTGAATTGCTCCATTAGCAAAAGAGATCAGGGAATTTGTGTCAACCCATGACGGCGAATGTGACACCTCGACTGAAATCCACAAGAAAAAAAGCAGGAGTTGTGACTTTTCCACACAATAACAGCGATACAGTGAACTTCCTACAGATTGGCGAGGGGAGATGGATGTCAGCGGAGGAGACAGCGTAACAGAATGAGGGAGGCAATCAGGGTCAGATAGATTAGGCGTCTGAGGTGCAGAGATACGACGCACGGTAGTTTCACCTGACTTGGCAGAGGTCCCTCTAACAAATCATCCCGCTCATCTCTCCGCTTTTATCTGTTTTATCCTTTCCTTCCGCCTTCCTTCCCTCTTTTCCTCATGCATGCATTCGTTTCTCAGGTTTCAAGCGAACAGCTGATTTACGGGTCCTTGAGGTCACTGTTCACAAAGGCAGCAGCGCATGTTTCAGACCCCGGGACTGATGCAAAGATTACGACATACGCTCCATCCTGTACAGTTTAATGTCACCTATTACAGTGTTGTATCAACGCGGGGTTAATGTTTCAGTGCAGAGAATATTAAATGTAATTCCGTATACATGGTTAGGCTATGCTACGCTGCGGGAATCTCATATGGGCAGTTTATGGTGCATTGCAAGGACTTGTCAGCGATGAAACAAGACGTTTACTTTCTTTTGCAAACCCTGTTTTTCTTTTTATGAAACTCCAGTTTCAATACATTTGAAATTGATAGAACTGTTTCTTTACTTTAGGTTAACAAAAGACAAAAAAACTACACGTAAAATATCTGCTATTTGGCTTTGTAGCACAACTAATTTTGTGACACGCGGGTCCACTGGGTTCATTTAGCATTATTGGGTTAATACATTTCCGGGCCTTGTATAAGATATGACCACAGAAGAACAAGTACCCTCTATAAAACATAATCACAGAAAAAATTACATATAGTAATTCATTTCTTCCGTTATAACCGTACGTCAGACGTCACTGTGAGCATGATGACTTTTGTCCCTTCACCATTCCTGCTTTCCTCAGCTTAATGACCCTCAAGGACCCAGGAGGATTCCCACCCTCACACAACACATTTGTCCCCGTATCAGCCTAAAAGATCCATTATCATTACCAGTAGTGGCTCCCTGTCCAGGCTTTTTTCTTTCCATTACTTCTGTATCATATTTTTTTTGATGAGCAACATTTAATCTAATAAAACAAATACTAAGCGAACACTAAAACCAAACACATTCTATTTTTACTCTCAAAACATTCTAAATATTTGGTATTGAAACAGTTAAGTCAAATAATTGGGCTAAAATGGACATTCACATGCATGCCGGATCCCTCTTATCCATTGCATTTCAGTCACTATCTGTTAAAAAAATATATAGTCCAACTGTCGCTCAAGAACTTTGTCAGTAAAAGAGAAAACAACATGGGGACACTGACAGTGCATTTATGAAGACATGCGCTTTTAATTAACTAATGAAAGCTAAAACGCATACCACTGATTGCAAACGAATGCTCATGTTTAACAGCTTTGATTCACATGCCAACTAATGAATTGCATATTAAGAGATATCTTGACTATATATGAGTTA
>CM022470.1:3712359-3733047 GCA_011952105.1 Coreoperca whiteheadi | reverse complement strand
TGGGTTGGGTGGGCAACCACTGGTTTGTTGGTCAGCTTACCTGGAAACGACAGGAGCATGCAGAGAAAACATCCATGTGGTCCAGGGAGATCGCCGGCTCTTGTGCTTCACACTCAAAACGTCAGCATATACTGTGCTAAGGCTAGCTGTTTTTCCTTGCTTCCAGTCTTTATGCTAAGCTCAGCTGACAGTCTCCCAGCTCTAGCGCCAAACTTCTCGCGCTCGACACCACCGAGGCATCCTTTTTCTCATTATAATATATAACACATTATAATAAAGCTAAGATCAGTCAAAACGGCGTCTGCCAGAGCGTGCAGCACTGGAGCCAGCGATCAACCGGGTACAGACGGCTGTTCCCCAAGTCCTCATCACTTCACAGGTAATTGTACCAGAGGCCAAACCTGCATCAGCACCCACGGTTTGGAACATTTAACAATTGGCCGTCCACGTCGACCACTATACACCCTGTTTTAGTGTCCTCGTTGGTCAGTGCAGTGGGTCACTACACACACACACACACACACGACTTCAGGTCCTAATATAGTGTTGTGGGACGTGTAGTAGCTAGTATGGTGAAATGCGTAGTGTTGAAATTGTTATTAGTGTTCAAAACAACATTTCTTTTTGTCAGTTGCTCCTCGAAGCGTGTGCCTTTAATTTTGGTTAGTGAGAAATAAATGGAGGTACTAGCTTTCACGCAGTTTCACGTACTGTACGTAACATCTGCCTGCCAATCCAGGTCTCCTCCCGCCGTGGCAACCTCTCTTCACATTTCCTCTTCCTCTTCCTCTCCGCTCGCCTCCCTCCCTCCCTCTCAGTGCTTGAGGGAGAAGTCCCCTGTGTTGAGACGGGGCCGAGGCAGGGCCCCAAACATTTCTGTCCCGTCGGTGGCTCCGGGTGCCAGCAGGGCCTTCATGCTGGCGGCGATGTGCTCCAGGTCAGCGCAGCCCACCTGAAAGGCAAACACACAGGGGCTGTATGTTGACACGGCGCAGGAGGGAGTACACAGCGGCTGGGCAGGGCTTCCATCCAGGCAGGTTTATACGCGAGGTGGCGAAAAAGGAGAAAATGCGAAATGTCCTGCTAACCTCTAGGAAGGTATCCCCCCCCCCCCCCATTCCTCAGAAAATGGCGTTTGAAATGTAAAATGTAAAATATTTGCCTAGCGCGACCTTTTACGGTCACGTGAGCGGACGGAGCCGTCGCGGCCCTGAGCTGGTGCATCAGAATACTGAGAGCTGAATAGTGTCTTTGTCTTGGCCTTTCGACAGCGTGAAATGTGTCAGGGTCAACTGACAGCAAAAAACATCTCAACAAAAAGCAACAGCTTGTTTGATTATCAATTCTTTTTTTCTATCCTAATTTCCCCCCCCCCCCCCCCGTAACTTTTAGGATGTCCGCTTTTCAATTTTACATCAGGCTGCTGGGAACTGCTTGTGCATTCTGAAATTAACGAGTACATTTGAGGGCATGATATTTAACACTCCCCACTCTTATCATGAGAGGGACACACAGTTTTTAAAAATAACACTTCTTTATTAGACCAAATCCACTGCACGTTTCTACTGACCTCTATGTCTACTTTTCATTAGAACTGACAGAATATAAAGCTGAACAGGCCAGTGTTAGAAATGTTGAATGACGACTAACTGAGCAGTGGCCTTGAGCAGTCCTCGTGTTTTCGGAATGAAGGAAGTTCAACTTGGCTCTCTTTGGGCAACGTCATGAGCGGAGTACTCAATTTGACACGCGGTGAAACAGTAACACTTGTCATATTCAGTCAGATTACAAGTAAGGCTTTAAATAAGTGCGGGAGTCATTATATAGGGCTTTTTCTACATATCTAAGCGATGGTGGGAAAATAAACCGATAAATCCAAATGCATAATCCATTTATTTTCCATGGTGACATTAGTAGCTACTTCTTTTGTCTCCTGATGAATAAACTGAAATAAGAGCAACGTTTGCTGTTTCTGTTGCCAGAGCAGAGAGGAAAACTGCAAATAATATGTGATAAAACGGCCTGAACAAGTCTGTCCGAAACGTTGTATTTATATATTTACTGAGTTTTATGTGGACGTCCTTTCTATTAAAAAGGTGACAGTGACGGCATTTTTCTTATCTTCTCATCTCACTGAAAGATTTAATACTCGGTGCGCTTGTGTTACCGGGAGCATTGTGCCATTGTTAGTGTGGTAAATTATCTCTGATATAACTATCACAGGCAAAGAGACTCTACTGATCTATTAAAAACGTCGCTTTTCGGTCTTTATTACTGTCATTTCACTGTAAACACAGTACCCTTGTGCCTGTCAGGATCCTGTCGAAAATGAAGACTACATTTTTCTGGTGATCTTATTGGTCAATAGTTGGGCTTTTAAACAGAGAGCCACCCAGAATAGGTTGCCATGGTGATCCACCCCGGTTTAAAGTAAGCCAGCTTCATGCTAACGGAAGACCTCTGATAGTTAACCCACTAATCTCGCTGCGCGATACAGGCCCAAGGACATGTGAATCTCTGCATGCTAACCAGCGGCTCCGTCCGTGTGTAAAACGGCCTGTTCTCACCCGTTCGCCGCTGTTGCCGTCCCCTTGGGCCCCTCTGTTCCCCCTGCAGCCCCACGCGGGCACAGACACGGGCAGCGAGCGGGCCAGGGCCATGGGGTGCGCGTGCCGGAACGAGTAGACGGCGTGACCCACGGCCATGCCACGCGACGGCGGGGGGGCATCCTCGCTCAGAGAGCCTAGGACAAGGCGGAGAGACGTTATGTGGATAGTGCGCTAATGTGCGGCTGTGGCTACTTTCAGTCGGCGTACCGAGCTCTTACCGTCGGTGCTCTCCTCCTCGCCGTCGGACTCAAAGAACGGCTCGCAGTCCCGAGACAGAGAGTCCTCGTCCATGGAGAAGACACCTGGGGCAAAACGACGCACTGAGAACCGACGCACAGCAGAGCATCTAGACTACGACACAGCTTAACTGCAGCCCTCCTCACCAGCACTTTCATTCCCGTAGGGCCTCCTCTCGTCCATGTCCTCCTCCTCGTCCTCGTCCTCTTCTTCCAAGTCCACAATCCCCGGCCTCTGCCTGCCCTGCTCGGCCTCCAGCGCGCTCTTCTCCCGCTCCCTCTCCCCGTTGCCGTTGTGCCCGGACGCGGCTCCTGAGCTGTAGATTGACGGGTAGCTTTGGGAATACAGTCTGCCGTTGGGACTGACGCCGCCCAGCCCGCCATCTCCCGTGAAGCTCTGCTGCAACAACAACAACAGCAACAACAACAACAAGGTCATGGGTGTGGCGAGTTTAAATAGGTGTCACAGTGTTGCGCATGCGGGCCATTCACTCACCCCCCTGTGTCCGGGGTCCGGGGTCAGGTCGACCGCCTGCTTGCCCCCCGCCTCTCCCCCGGGCTGGCGTGTGTGCCTCTGGGCTGTAAGCATGGTCGCGGAGTGCAGCACGCCGATGTCGTCCACGTAGCGGCGAGCCGACTCTGCCAGAAACCCCGGACCCCACACATTATAGGAGAAGTCGCACTGCTTCGCAAAGGCACTGCCGGCGCTCTCCCGCTTCCGCCTCCCGTCTCCGTCCGCAGCCGACGACCGGAACTTCTTACACGCCGTCAGTATGGCCAGGTCGCAGCCGGACTTTTGGCAATACGTCTCCGCAGCAGAAAGCAGCGCCAGCCAGCTCTCCTTGTGGTTGTCTGGTATCTGGTGCTCGGACGATTGGGTGACGGAGGCCATAACGGTGCTAACGGGAGTAATGCTGCTGGGTGGTGAAGAGTTTGGACTAAAGAAGCTATGATAATGGCACCAAACTTAAGACAGTACTGAGAGGTAACTTTGGTAGCTGCGGTGTATCTGACTCACAAATGCAGACAGATCACTTAATTTATGTGTTGTTGTTGTTGTTGTTGTTTTCCCCCCTGGTGGCCTGCTGGTGTGCGCTTAGTTCTCGCACTGGCGGAGATGGAGATGGAGGAGGTGGGGGTGGGATTCATCAGGTGGAGAGGCACTGGGGTGACTGTGGGATCCGGGAGCCAGGGGAGAGAAGAGCTGTTGCCAAGTCGCTGGTGACGCCTGGAGAGGAGAGCAGACACAACAACAACCCAGGTCAGGAAAATGGCAGGGCACGCGAACAAACGGGGTGCGTCGCCTTTGAATGGAGAGAGAGCCCACTTAGATACGTGCAGATACACATGCGAGCCCATCGACGGGTCCCCGGACAGTCGCAGCCCTCTCCGCCTCCACGAGCTGCTTGGCACCAGCCTGCGCTAACCACTGCGGCCACTTTAACGTTACCTGCTCCCTATCGACCGACCCCCCCCCCCTCCGCTGCCATCTTATTGCACTTATTTCTGTCTCGCTTCAAGCTGCGTGCTGCGGACTGGTCTGCAGCTGTTATTGTTGATCTGGTCCAACGACGGAGCCGCGGTTCTCCTCCATTTTTCAGGCTTTAGCAGGAGCCGAGACGCGCGAGTATAACTTACAGGAACGGGGGGGGGGGGGGGGTTCGCCTACCTGTTCAGCGTCTTTCTTCCACGTTGCCAGATGGGTGTCGATCTCAAACTTTATTTCTTTTCCTTTTCTTTGTTTTGTCATACGTATTCTACCTTCTCCAACGCTTTCTCTCCCCTAGCTAAGCTCTACGCCAGCAGCAAGCTCGCGAGGATCGATAATGGCTTTTCTGGTTGAGAATTCCAAAATAAAGGCCGTGTCAATGAACGCGTTTTGTGTTGCACGAGTTATGAGGGAAGAACTGAGGAATGTGTGGCTATTTAACATAAATTAAGTTTTGTTTCATGTCCGAAGCGACGTTCAATCAAATGTGATATGTTCTGCTCTCAGCAGGCATCGATAAAACATTAGGAACAGAATCTGTGTATAGTAATTCATTTTAGTTCAATATCAAGCTTAACCTCTGTGCGTTTCTATGACAACCAAGCCGTAACTAATCGTAAAATGCACGTACTTTACCACGTGACAAAATAATTTTATTTTGAAGGCTGATGAGGTGGCTCCCATCCGGTGTTGTTTTTAGTTCGCTCTGGCTGACTTGACGCAGCTCTGACGTCGCCTGTTTACTGCCTTCCAAACGAACGCACGTTGTATACGTGACAAAGCTCTGACGGGCGGGCTCGTGCTCGCCTTGTTGTCGTGCACGTGCACACCCCACCTACCAGCTGCTCCATCAGTTGCTCACAAGTTACTTTGTTTTTCAGAAAAAAAACCAAGTCACTGCAGCTATCAGATAAATGCAGTGGGGTAGAAGAAATATAGAAGTATCAATAATGGTATTTATAGCCATGTTAGTACTACCGTTATTAGTATTTATATTAATTAGATTCACTTTGTTGAGTTGATGAATGAGGAAAATGAAAGGGAATGAAGAGTAGAAGAGGTGACTGGTGTGGAGCAGGAAGTAGCAAAGATAGCAAGAGTGAAGTGAGGAGGACATTGAAGAGGATGAAGAGTGGAAAGGCAGTTGGTCCTGATGACATACCTGTGGAGGTATGGAAGTGTCTAGGAGAGGTGGCAGTAGAGTTTCTGACTAGTTTGTTTAACAAGATCTTGGAGAGTGAGAGGATGCCCGAGGAATGGAGGAGAAGTGTACTGGTGCCAATTTTCAAGAACAAGGGAGATGACAGAATACATGTGTGTCAATGAGAGGGACCCAGGTGGAACGGTGAGGTTACAGGGAGCAGAGGCGAAGAAGGTGCAGGACTTTAAGTACTTAGGGTCAACGATTCAGAGCAATGGAGACTGTGGAAAAGAGGTGAAGAGGCGAGTGCAAGCAGGTTGGAACGGGTGGAGAAAAGTGTCCGGTGTGTTGTGTGATAAAAGAGTATCAGCAAGAATGAAAGGAAAGGTGTTCAAGACGGTGGTGAGACCAGCGATGTTGTACAGCTTAGAGACAGTGGCACTGAAGAAAAGACAAGAGGCAGAGCTGGAGGTGGCAGAGCTTAAGATGTTGAGGTTCTCTTTGGGAGTGACGAGGATGGACAGGATCAGGAACGAGTACATCAGAGGGACAGCTCATGTTAGATGTTTCGGAGATAAAGTAGAGAGGCCAGATTGAGGTGGTTTGGACACGTTCAGAGGAGAGACTGTGAATATATTGGTAGAAGGATGCTGAGGTTGGAGCTGCCAGGCAGGAGGTCTAGAGGAAGACCAAAGAGGAGATTTATGGATGTAGTGAGAGAGGACATGAAGTTAATTAGTGTGAGTGAAGAGGACGTAGAGGACAGGGTTAGATGGAGGCGCATGATTCGCCTTGGCGACCCCTGAAAGGGAGCAGCCGAAAGGAAAAGAAGAAGACATTTACATTTACATTTAGTCGACGCTTTTATCCAAAGCGACTTACATATGAGAACATTCACAAACCGAAGGCGCAGCTTCGGGAGCATTTTTGGGGTTCAGTATCTTGCTCAAGGATGCTTCGGCGCATGGCTGGGGGATCGAACCGCCAACCTTCCAATTGGGAGGCAACCGTTCTGCCACCAAGCCAAGGCCGCCCAGAAGACTTTGTTATCAAACAACATGAACCCCTGCACCATGTAATTTATTCCATTATACATCCCTGCCGTAAATACTGTTAGATACCGTCTCCTCTGCTTGTTTTATTTTGAAATGTATCATAAGATGTGTTATTAGATGTGTTATTTTACACATCATGTGTCTGCCCTGGTGGTGGTGGGGTTGACTCTGACCAAAGGGTCTTCAGAATCGTGAGTGTTCACTGCCCTCCAGTGGTCACCGTGAGGGACTGCAATACAACAATACAATTGTGTCAACACACAGCGTTAATATCAGTATTATTACTATTAATATCAGTATGTACGCGTCCATGTATTAGTGTGAGTGTTACAGTTGAAAACAGCAGCACCAATTTTAGGTTGTATTACGAGTTGTATTAATCACAGTTTTGTAGCCTGGAGACCAGTGTTAGTGTGCCATACTGTAATTAAAAACGGTCACAGTGGGGAATCGCACTATGAACTGCATAAATGCTACACTTCTGAATATACTGTATGTGGCAGCGCACAGACGCAACTGTCTCTTTAGTCGTCACCGGAAGTGCTTCTATGTTTGTGATTGTTTCCGCAGTGTTCACTGCCCTCCAGTGGTCACAATGAGGAACTGTGACGCCACATTAGGTTTGTGGCTAACACAGTTTTAGGAATGCAATAACCCATTTTATTTTGATCATTTGGCAGAGAAACACAAGTCGTTAATCCGGCATATAGACCAGCATTAGCATCCATTTGGAGTCGTGTTTCTGACCGGCTGGCTAATGTAAGTCCAATGGTCACTCTCCTTTTACCTCTGGTTTGGTCTCCACCAACTCCTGAAATATCTGGCCCTTCAGGAGCTATGTTCACCAGCTAGTCGCCAACTCTGTCTGCCGTTTGGCGCTGGCTTCTTGAGCTTTTTTTTTCTTAAACTGCTACAACTTTGTCATCACTGGTGGAAGTATTCGGATGTTTTACTCAAATAAGCGTAGCAACACTGCAGTGTAAATATACTCTGTGGAATTCCTGCATTCAGACTCTTACTTAGGAAAAAGCACAAAAGTACTAGGATCAAAATATACTTAAAGTACCAAAAGTACAAGTACTCATTATGCAGAATGGCCCATTTCAGATTAATCTGTTTTATTGGATTACAATAAGTGATCCATTAATGTGTACTTCACTTTAATGTTGCATCTGGTAAAGGTAATAATACATGATAGGGTATTAGTTAATTATATTTTGTATTAATAATCCAATGATCCATCCTTCACACATGGTTTTACAGCCTACATTTTGTCATCATAATTGTATGTACTATGCTTTTCTGTTGTGCATCTATTCTGTACACAAGACCTCTATTGCATGACTGTCCGTCGTGAGAGAGGGACCTCTCCTCTGTTGCTCTTCCTGAGGTTTCTTCCATATTTTTGGGTATTTTTTCCTTATTCGAAGCGAGGGTCTAAGGTCAGAGGGTGTCGTATGTTGTGCAGACTGTAAAGCCCTTTGAGGCAAATTGGGATTTGTGATATTGGGCTATATAAGTAAAATCTAATTGAATAACTGCAGCAATGCCAGTACCATCATAATAACAATATGTACGAGTCATTATTAGTGTGATTAATAGAGATAGCGTGAGAAATATCAGCAGTCTTCTCGCCACGTCTGTCTTGACGCTAAGCGTTTACTGACCTCTAGCGGTCACAATGTGGAACTACATCGAAAACAAACCTCAAGTTAGACATGCCTTATAGTTATATAAGTCAATTTATATTGACCATTTCCGGTCAAACACAAACTACCGCACACCAATATTATCTTATTATCCGACATAAATGTGTCTGAGTGTCATTTATTGTGGGCTTTTAAAAATATTGTATGTTAAACTGCGCGAACCAAGCGCTACATGTACAAGCACTACGGTCTGATTGGCTCACGTTCCTGACTTGACGTCCGCTTGGGGGCGGGGCTCTCCGTAAGCAGGAAGTGTGACGTAACGTTTATTTTGGAAAAACGGAGTCGAGACAGAGGCGACGGAAGAATGGAGCGACCCTTCGAGGACTACAAGGTATCCCCAAGCGTTTGCAATATTCTCACTGTCAGTATTCAAATGTGTGAACGTTGACCACTTCCCTCCCACTCGACTGCGAAGTTTGCTGTCAGCGTTAGCCGATGTTAACTAGCCGTTGGATACAATACAGCAGTGAATTGCACTGTTAGGTACGAGTTGTCGTCTGGCTGGGTAACGTTATATAAGATGTCGGTGTGTAGCTACCCGAAAGCTGTATCTAGAACCATGTCGACATTAAAGCTTGCCAGCAAAGCCTGTCTCACGTTATACCACCAGAGTAAAGTTTTGGCTAGTTCGCATTCAGCGACTGAACCGTCTGGGATCACGTGATATGGCTCCTGTCATTAACGAGCTCGTTGTCACGCAGTTTTCAATGCGTCATCTCACTTACGCGCCACAGGTAACGTTACGGGTTCGCTGGGTGATGGCATGTTGCTATTTTGTTTGTGTGGCAGTTCACGCAGTGACGTTAGGTGACGTCATTTCGTTTTACAAATCAGATAGCAGGTACGACCATGTAACGTCATCCCGACGCAAGCCAGGGCCAATCCCAAAACATTACAACATTTGTTGCTTCTCTTTGTCATGTATGAAAGTGCACTGAATGTCTTTGGGTCGGACAAAGCAAGCGATTTGAAGACCTCATCTGTAGGAAATATGGCATCTTTTTTTGTTATTTTATGGACGGAAATATGAAAGTAATTGGCAGACTAAGAATCTGTACCGTACCCTTACCCGGCGTGTTCCCATGAGTGAAATCTGGCACAGCATGAAGGTAGCCGCCTCTTTAGTCCAGCTCACATTTTATGATCGATTCGTCTGCTTTACCTGCGTTTGGGTTTTTTTTCTTTCTCCTCAGCTGATATTTGAGAAGGAGGGGGTGTACCTCCACACGAACGCCAAGAGGAGTAACCAGGACACAACCATCCCGGGGTTCATCCGCATTGTGGAACGGGTAAGCAGGGCTTAGACTCAAGACTCAAGGCTGCCGAGACACAAAGGGGGGAAAACCCAAAAGCACTGGGATTCTTAACCATGCATCTGTTTTAGGCCGGGGTGCCGGCTTTAGAGTGGAGCCCGCTGGAGGATGAGGGTCGCAGTGCCCCGACTGTACTCTACACCAAAAAGGTCAGCCGTCATCTCTTTGCTACACCTGAAAAAAGGACAACAATGTGAGTGTTCTTTCTATCGCAAATATAATTCCCATCAACCCGCTTCTTGCCAATTAGGACGGAGAAGGAGGGGAGGAAGATACAAACTTCGACCCTGGGTATGAGCCAGACTGGGCAGTTATCAGCACAGTGAAGAAGGATCGAGAACACGTCCCAGTCAGAGATTCAGGTGCCGTTCACACTTCTGTCACTCTGGGCAACCAGTTATGTCAAGACAGGAGGCACGAAGCTAAATGTCTCGCATTTCGCCTGCAGGCCAGTGGTCGTTCTCTCTGCCTCTCTCAGAGTTATACTCTCTTCGGAGGGCTCGGTTCTCCTTGGGGCGAAACTTCCTGGTGCTCACTAGTAGAGGGGGGCACCCGCTGCCTCCCCTGCACTTCCACCGAGGAGGAACCAGGGAGCTGCTTAGGGCCCTGAACCATTACATCGTCCTGGACCAGTAAGTGTCATCGTCCTAATTCTAGCTGCAGTCTCTGTCTTGCTGTCACTGCAAGTGTGTTCGGATTCCTCCCACGACAGCTGATGTCGCGTTTCAGACAGAGGAGCTGCTTTTTACCCTTTACCCTGGGAGGAGGGGGAAACGTCACATGGTTTCTGTTGTTATCACCAGGTCACCGCTTGACGGGCGGCTCTTCCTTGCCTACCCTCATGACTCAGGCGCTCTCTCTCAGTCCTTCGATAAGCTGCAGCTCCTTGATGATGGAGGCTCGGATCTGGTTTCGGTAATTTGTTTTCATTTATTTAGTTTTTTAATAATGTTATCCTTGATCATAGGAAGCTGCATTAGAGCACATATTGATCATAACCCCCCCCCCCCGTCTGCTCTTATGTGGTTCTGTTCTCTTTCTGCCTGAACAGAGGTTTATCCAGGACCCCTATGCCACGACATTTGGTGGGTTCTCCAAAGTCACCAATTTCTTCAAGGCGGCACTTCGACCTCCAGATTCCCCCGTCTACTCGCGCACCCCTCAGGATCCTAGTTTGCCCCCACAGCCCGACGACGAGCCCGGCTTCGAACTCATCAACTGTGTAAGAGAAGGAAGCCAAAAAGCACGCAGTCGTGGCTAATACATATAGATGGCAGATTGTTATAACGGTAATCAACATGAGAATCCGACATCCGTTGTTAATGTTTGCGTCTGTCTTTCCGTTAAAGGGGGTCGAGCTTGGTCCCAGGCCAGACGTAACCAGGGGACAACCACTGGACAAATGGGAGGAGTTTCTGGACCCAGAGGGGCGACTGAAGAACCCAGAGAGGATCAAAGAGCTAGTGTTCAGAGGGGTAAGACAGTAAATACAGTATAAGCAGTTTATCTCCTATCTTGTTGAACTTTTTCGACCCCCTATGTACCCGATGTGCGTGTGTCTTCATAGCCTTCTTGACCATTGCAGGGCGTCACACCGTCCCTGAGGAAGGAGGTATGGAAGTTCCTCCTGGGCTTTTATCCATGGAACAGCACTGCAAAGGAAAGAGGGGACATCCTGCGGGTCAAGACGTTCGTGTCATCATTACTGCGCATGCGCTCCCAACTCTTTTTGATGGTTAAAGGGATAATTTGACATGTATGGGAAATACTCTTACTTGGTGTTTTACAGCGAGTTCGATGAGAAGATCAGTACTGTCGTGTCTGTTTGGTAAATGTGGAGCTACCACCAGCAGCCCGTTAGCGTAGCTTCCTTGGGTCTTGTCGTCAACGTGAGGCTGCCAGGCAACCAGCGGAGACTCCAGGATGTGACTGCGCCTGGCCAAGAAATAGGCCCGCACACAATCCCCCCGTAAAACCAGACTTTGACATTTTCCCACTTCAGTTTTTGTACTATTTTTACATGTTTTAGCTCTTTATTATTTTTTTTTTTTAATCAGTGAGCGTTAGAGGTGTTGTTAGGTGGATTTTGCTACTTATCAAGCTTCTCGTCTAACACAAGAAAGCGAATTTCCCAAAATGTCAAAGTATTCCTTTAAGGTAGTCAGCCCCTTTACGCCCTTTCTGTGTCTGCAGGGACGAGTACTTCAGAATGAAGGTGCAGTGGAAGTCGGTCAGCGAAGAGCAGGAGATGAGGAACTCCCTCCTCAGAGGATACAGGAGCCTGATAGGTCAGCGCTGCAGAAGCTCGGTTCATTGTGTCAGTCAGCGGCCCGTGTGCGCTGCAATGGATGTTGAAGTTGAGCCGTCTTTGTTCTGTTGTGACAGAGAGAGATGTCAACAGGACGGACAGACACAACACGTTCTTCTCTGGGAACGACAATCCAGGACTGACCCTCCTTCATGACGTGCTGATGACCTACTGCATGTACAACTTTGATCTCGGTGTGTCTCTCTGAATTGTTGGCAAACGTTTCCAATTACTCAGCAGTGAAAGTCTGGGTTTGACTTTGTTAGATTACAGTTGACCTTAAGGTTAAAGGGATGTTTTAGGTGGTCTGAGTTGCAGTGTCCATGTCCCCCTGACACTGTTGTTTCCATGCGTGCAGGTTATGTCCAGGGCATGAGTGATCTCCTTTCTCCTCTCCTGTTCGTCACCCAGAACGAGGTGGAGTCCTTCTGGTGTCTGACAGGCTTCATGGAGCTGGTGGTTAGTGGAAATTTCCCACTTTCTCAGTCACAAACCTGTGACCTTTGAAATTCAGCCAAGAACAAGTTTATATTTTCGGTTGCTCCTCCCTACTTTAATTCATTAGAGGCATCAGCGGTGAGTCGGGGGCCGTAGAGCTGTGTTACTGTGGGTGGGAACAGGATTCAGCACTGAATGAACTCCAAGCTCAAATGCGACCCTTAATGTTCCTGCTTAGTGTGGTCAGTTAAATGATTCCTGTGTGGCGATTCATCAGCAGTTCTGATTTAAACGAAAGCAGAAAGCACACCCTATTAAATATGAAGCAGTTTCAGGTTTTTTTTTTAGTTTGTGGATGTCTTTCAGCGCGAGCTTGGTTGTGAGACCTAACAAGTCTCCCCTCTTTTCCTCTGCAGCACCAGAACTTTGAAGAGTCCCAGGAGGCCATGAAGCAGCAGCTCCTTCAGCTCAGTATCCTGCTGAAGGCTCTGGACCCGGAGCTATGTGACTTCCTGGGTTAGTCAGCTAATACTCACGCAGTCAGACTGGTTTGGATTAAAAGACACCATAACAAGTCCTGAGGCCAAAACTGGGCACGGAAGTTATTCGGATAATGCAACAAAAAGTAGGGCAGAAAAAAAAGAATGAAGCTAATGAGAGGCTCTTATACGTAATGCAAGCTCTAGGTTATCCATTAGGATCTATTCATTATTATCTACAAAAGTATGCTCATTTACAGCGTGTGTGCATGATAAGCATGAAAGTGCATGCAAAATAAAGGAAGTGATTAACTGAAATTTGTGAATTTCCGGGCTCCAGGGTATTTAAAACGTGCTTAAGATGTAACTCTTGATATTACTCATTTACGAGGAGCTCATTCTTCTGTTTTTGACATATTTCTGCCATCCATCAGACTCTCAGGACAGCGGCTCTCTTTGCTTCTGTTTCCGCTGGCTGCTCATCTGGTTCAAGAGGGAGTTTTCCTTCGAGGACATCCTCACCATGTGGGAGGTGAGCGCACCCCGTACTTCTATTCACGGAGATTTTTTTTGGGGACGTCCTACTATCGAAAACATAGTGTAATAGTGTCCCCTTTCTAGTGGGGCTTTGTCCCCTCCTTTTTTTTTTTTCTTCCTCAGGTCCTCTGGTCTCGTCTTCCGTGTGACAACTTCCACCTTCTGATCGCCTGTTCAATCCTGGAGTCCCAGAGGGGAGAGCTGATTGGCTCAGACCACGACTTTAACACTATTCTGAAGGTGTGTGTGTGTGTGTGTGTGTGTGTGTGTGTGTGTGTGTGTGTGTGTGTGTGTGTGTGTGTGTGTGTGTGTGTGTGTGTGTGTGTGTGTGTGTGTGTGTGTGTGTGTGTGAGAGAGAGAGACAGACAGGAATTGGTGTCACTTTGCCTATAACGATACCCGTTTTCATCTGTAAACCTCCTCGCGCGTTGTGAATCCTCTTCAGCACATTAATGAGTTGACGATGAAGCTGGACCTGCAGAGTGTTCTGCGTGGAGCAGAGGCCATCTACCTCCAGCTGATTCAGTGCAAGGTAAGAGGCGCTTCGTGGGGGAGTCAGCTTCAGCGGGCTGTCAATGGCGTATCTCCAGTCTGTGTCCAGATTTGGTCTTGCAGTTGTGGTTATAACGAAGAGCAAAGATGAGGCGCATTTTTAGAAATAAAGCTGTATTTTCAAAAGCTAAATCTAAACAAAAAGAACCTCTATAGAAGCTGTAGGGTGATTGACACCTCTACACCAGTGTTTCCTAACCTGGGGACCCCACACTGGATCCCAACATTAATTTTGAGGGGTCACAAGATGATTAAAGGCATAAGAAAAAGAAAAAAAAAGCGTTATGCCAAATAATGTTTAATACTTCAAAAAATGAAGACTTTCTCGTCTCAAGGCCCCTTAAAATCCTTCAAATTAGAAAAGGAAAAATGACTCTTTGCTGGAACACTGAAAGGCCTTTCATTAGGGGCCATAAGAAGACAGTTCTTCATTTTTAAGCGGTCACAAAGCAGAAATGATGGGAATATTTTTGGGACAAAATGGGGCTCTTTAATGTTCACCAATATAAGGCAAGTCTTTTCTCACAAACATAACTGTTTTCTTATTTCCTTATTTGTTAAATATTGTATACTGTAATTGATATTTCATATTTTCATTTTTATGCTGGTACTCATGCTCCGCAGTAATAAAAATCAGTCATGTCTGTGATTGGCTCAATTCTTATTATATACTGTTTATCCTGTTTTGCTCTATCCATCAATTTGCTCATACACTGATTGAAATCTACCCCAGAGTTGATTGCCGCTTTTTCCCATTTAAAAATCTATTTTAGAGTTTTTGAGAATTTTGTTAACTCTATACCTCGCGTGTGTTCTACATCAGCGGCATTTCAGCATTTCAGGGAAAATTAGGGCGATTTAGAAATGCATCACTTCCCCGGAAGATAGAAAAATGGCTTTCTGCAGCTTTTTCCACATGGTGGAGCCAAACTGTTATCAAAAACAGTACACAGGGATGGAATACAGATTCTCCGGTAATGGAGGCACTTCTCCACGCCTCCTTGTTGACATCTCCTCCCCTCCTCTGCCCTCCCCAGGAGCTTCCGCTCAAAGTGCAGCAGGTCCTGGGTCTCTGCATCCCCTCCGGCTCTGAGGAGCACAGCCCGGACGCCCAGGCCTGCGAGACGCCTCTGCGCCTCCTCAGCCGACCCCAGGCAGGAGCTGCTTCATGTAATTCAGCACACGGCCCCACCTGTCCTTAAATCTGTAGGACAGCTGGTGGACTGACAGTCACCACGAAATATATGGAAGATATGTATATATGAAAACAATATATATAAATATACTGTATAGGATCCAATGAGACGGAATGAAGACAGTTTGGTGAAGACGGTTGTTTCTGTTTGCCGGAGGCAGGGGGCGTTGCTGAGGCTTTTTTCTTTTAATGTACCCATGAATGTTACAATTCAAGCTTTTGAAACACTATAGCCCTACATGCAGTGCTCTTTTTCTTTGTGTATGTTGTCCCCCTCCTTTTCCACGACGGTCTGTCGCTTGTTTACATGTCTCGGCCGCAGAGTACTGCCATCCTTTCTACGCTCCATGCTCCTTTTGATGCGGCTGTTTTTACCTTTTCACAAGTTGTTCAATAATTGTAGTCGTCTGTGCTGGACACCTGAGTTGCAGCGTACGTTCAGTGCGTTTCGTTGTGCTTGGCTTAGATTTCCCTTGTGTCTCCGCGCCACTGTTGCTGAAAAGCGAAGAAGATGAAGGATAAACGTACTAGCAGCGCCTTGTCAGTACTGTCTGATGCCATTCCAGCCCTGTGCAACGTTTTTGCATGCCTTTTTTAGTTTTCTCATGTGGCGCAGTAATATTTTAAGCCTTGTAATTGTCTGTATCATGTCATAACGTTTTCATCCGCTGATTACTACCAAATAAATGGTGGAATCTTTCTTGCTCTCGGTCTGTCTCTCTCAACAGGTCTACTCACAGCCAGGATCTGATTTATTTATTTATAAGTACATAGCATAGACCAGTGCCGCATAACACAGCATTTAAACTCACCAGTCTACTCTCACTGATATAATGAACAAAATATTAGAAGCCCCTCTCTGTGCAATGCAATACAGCTCAACAAACTGCAGCCTCCAGAATTACCATAAAGTTGAATCAGCAACTCTTTCAAACAGTTTCAACAAAAACTGAACGTTATAACCTTCACGACAGGAGGATTTATTGCAGGACTGTTGTATTGTCCTGCATTAGGTTTAGCTAGGCGTGCCTAATAAACTGACAACTGAGTGTATAGCCTAAGCTGGCACTACATAAAACTCGACGAGAAAATACACACAAAGCAACACTAAAGTCAAGAAACACTTACGAAACCGCATAAAACACAAATACTTTTTTTTTTTAAAGCAACTACAAAACAGCACAAACCCAAGCAAATATACACAAAATGAACCAATAAAACATCCAAAACAGCATAAATCAACAAGGAAATATACACAAAACACAAACAATGATACAAGAAAATGACCATAAAACTCAGTGACAAGTACCAGATCCTTCGTGACAGACGCCTCCTTTAAAAATGTGCCTCACCTTTCGTTTAAAATGATCCCAGTAATGAGCCATTTTGAGATCTGTGGCTCAGGAGTCCATCATATTGATCCCCTGAACAGAGAAAGTTGCCTCCGAGTTACTGAGCCAGAAACCCTGAGAGGCAACACCACGTCACCTAGGAGCCTGTTACTTAGACATGTCAGAGTTCAATATGAGCAAATGTAATCAAATGAGCCAAACTTCTGATCCCCCATCCCACACACACAAACACACCCATTAGCAAGCTTTTCATACTTTGATTATGAAACACTGTGATGTAGTGGGAAGCGATATAAGGTCTTTTTAAGTGTTTGTTAATGAATTTGTCATCAACTTTAACGCCTCCTGTGAAGCATCCATAACATCATACAGAAACAGATAATGAATGACAACCTAACACAGTTGTAATAATATAAAATTCTAATTGTTGGAAATATTATACATTAATAAACACTTAAAATATCCTTACATACAAGTAAAAGCATACATAATGCACTTTTTTGGGGGTGGAGGGGGATGGGGAAAAAAAGAAATAATACATTTGGGATCAAACTGAGAAATTGTATTTATTCCAGTGTGACAGGAACGACCATTTGTTCATGTAGTGTCTTAACTTGTGAACTGGTTAAACTTTGCCCCCTGCGCGCACACACACACACACACACACACACACACACACACACACACACACACACACTCAGGGGCCAGCAGGTGTCTGTGTGAGGTGAATGGCTGAGGGGGAAAATAGGGCCTCTGTTCTCCACTGTCCCGGGAAATGAGCTGGAAAATGAGGGGCGGGGGCAACACACCCCCTTCCCAGGACCCGCTGCACTCCTCTTTTGGCTCGTCGCTGTCTCTTTCCCCCTCGATCCATGTTGTTTGAATACAGCTGTGATGTATGAATTTAGCAGGGCGCTTAAACAGGCCGACGATCTGTCACTGTTTCTCTTGCCCCCCCCCCACCCCCCAAACTGACCTCACTTGACTGGCAAAGCTAAACTCACTCGGTCCTTCATTCAAACTCAATCTGCTTTCAGCCCCTCTCAAAGCCTGTTTTATAGGCGAAGGCCTTGTCGACAGCTTTAAACCCCTTAGTCTCTCACTAATGCTGCAATCAACTAAGCGTGTGTGTATGTGTGTGTGGGGGGGGGGGGTGTCTCTTCGTGTTGTCATTATGCTTAGACGAGCTGTTATCTGCAGTAGATGATGGTGGCTGAAGCTCTGCCCTCCGCGCTCGAGGGCTGAGCCTTGAGTTGAACGAGCATTTTACGGACGCTTTACATTTCTCGAGGTGTGTGTTCGTGGGGTGGACCGTTTTGTGGACTTGTTGTCACTCTTGCCTCACACTTTCGTTCATGCCTCCTGTCACGTACTTTGCTTGAATTGCACTCTGCAGTGCTCACAAGAGTTATGTAGACACGTGTAAATGACATACTCTGCTTCCACATATTTCTATCCGGAGAACCGGAGAGTTCGTCCACCGGTTCTGGCTGAGTTGCGCCTTCTATAAGAGCATTTTAAAAGAGAAGCATTGAGCTGTTGTGTGGATAAAGGTAGCCAGTGAACCTATCCGTGAGCAGTAGACTGAATTGTTCCAGTTGTTTTGGACAGTAAAGTCCACACCTGCACATAGAAAATGTCAAATCATGAAGTCTTTATATTTACCACAACAGCTCCACTGACAGCTCGCTGTGACTGTGACATATTTATGTCTGCAGCGGTGGAATGTAACTTAGTACATTTGCTCAAGTATTGCACTCAAGTACAAATTTTAGGTACTTGTACTGTGCTTAAGTATTTCCATTTTCTGCCACTTACTTGACTACAATTCAATTTTATTTGTATAGCCCAATATCACAAATCACAAATTTGCCTCAAAGGGCAAAATGTAGGCCCTAAAACATAAGTGTATCAGACGGATCCAGAAATCCTGGCACGTACAAATATGATGAAAATGGGGAAATTGTACGATATATAATTGGTGGTCTGAATACGTTCCTCCACCACTCTAATAAAACATAAAAGTCCTTCGAAATGATCCTCCTTTGAGTTAAAGCCAAAGAACTTAATTCAGGTCACCATTTTCTTTCTATTAAATAGTTCCTAACCATGTTCTGCGCAAATGTCATGTCCTGAGAAACACACTTGATGGAATCATGTCCAATGAAATGTGTTTGTTTTTGTCTCGAAAAAGTTTAAATAACTTTTGAATGAAGCTATTTCAAAAGCCTAAATAACCTGTGTACCCTGCCGATGTGAACCTGAATCTCATTTCAGTCACGGTGAGTGAGGGTGGCCCTCGGCTCTGCACTGAATGCAGCCTGAATTATTGATGCTCAGCCGACATCAAGTCGTGGCCGTCCGTGCGGCCGTCCACTTAACTCCCATTTGAAACATGAGCTGCCATTGAAACCTTAATGTGTGAAAAGCCACCTGTAATGACTGTCAAATGCAATCTGTATTCCCCGCTGGTGAGCGCGACCCCATTGTGACCGTCAGAGGAGTCCCCGGGGGGGGGGAGAGAGTGTGTGTGTGTGTGTGTCTGCCCCATGAATGTGTGAAGTGTGTGTGAGGAGCCAGCAGCAGGCAGAAGGCCAGGGGCTGTTGTCTGACACTGATTTGTAAAGGGGGACAATGCGGCTCATTGACCTGCCCGGCTCCACTGTCTGTTGCACATACCTCGCCTGGCCCTCCCCCGGTGGCATCGCTGCCCTTTAAACACGGGCAGCAGATTGCGGGGGGGGGGGGGGGGGGGCGACGGGACACAGGTTGCTTTGACAATGAGAAGCCTCGGAGAAAAGAGAGAGGGAGGGAGGGAGGGAGGAGGGGGGAGCCAAAACTTTGATGAACACATTTACAGAGAAAAAAAGACCTCACTTTCACCAGGATGTGAGGCTCGCAGAATCAGTGGCATCTTTTAAATCCCTCCTCAAAACTTCTTAAAAAGGCTTTTTTATTAATGGCAGTCTTATTTCCAACACATCACATCTGTTTTATTCTTGTCATTGGTTGGTCTTTTATTCCATTTTAGTTTTGCCTCATTGCGTTAAAACATTTCCGTTTTAATCCTGGTTCAGCCACCTAAAGCACTTTTATTATTATCATATTACTATCTTTACATATCTGTCCTTACCCATTGGTAGGAAATATAAGAGGAGTACAGTATTAGAGGTCAGCTCATGTGCAGTTCTTAGCAAACTATAGAGTAAGGCTGCAACTAAGGATCGCTTTCATTACTTGCGATTAACCTGCCAATTCTTTTCTTGATCAGCTGATTCATTGTTTCTGGGGTTTTTTGCATCCGGCACCTTCGTGTAGTTTTGGCTAGTTTTAGCATTGTTTGGTTTATGAAAAGTCAGAAAACGGTGGAAAAAAATGCTGAGAGCCCAAGATGACCTCTTCAAATTGCTTGTTTTTGTCCGAAAAAACCCAAAGATATTCAATGTAGTCTCATGTAAAACAATCTCATTTGAGGAGTTGGTAACAGTACATTTTGGGCCTTTTTGCCTGAAAAAATAAATTAAATGAATAATAATCAATAATCAAAATTAATTTGACTGTTGATTGAATAATCGATTAAATGGCTAATTATTTCAGCTCTATTTTTCTTAACAGATTGGCGAATTTACCTGAAGAGGTAAAACTATCCAGTATCTCACAGGATTAAGGAGAAGATTGGGGAAATGTAACAATAAATAATAATCATCATTACTGTATATTTTGGCAATGTATGACACTAAAACTCCCATCTGAAATCAGACTAATTATATAAGCATGAGTACAAACGTAATAATGAGTATTTAAGGGTATCTTAAAGACAAAAAATAATCTTAACCAAAATGAAGTCACTGCATATATGAATTTATATTCAATAAGTATCAATACTTGAGGAGCAGGATTTAACATCCATCCAGACTTTGACAGATTTCTTGCTCACGTTGTAAACAAACACCCTCCTCCCTTTGTCATCCATTCCCATTGTCAGAGTCTGGATATGACCTTTTCTCTCCTCTTGTCTCCTCCTAACCCCTCGCAGCCTTTTCTTTTCCTCCCTTCTCTCTTTCACCGCCGAGGGCAAGCTGTTGCTCTGCCCCTGCGGGCCACTCCCTCACTTGTCTGCCCCTCTTTCCTCCTCCCCTGCTCTCCTTCTTTCTCCCTCTCCCCACCTGTTGAAGCAATTGTTGGACAGACCATATTGTTGTCTTCTTATTATTTCATGTCACTCACGAGGGCCTCCCACCCCTTTCTACGTCCCCCCCCCCCCCCCATCCC
>CM022470.1:3685713-3704846 GCA_011952105.1 Coreoperca whiteheadi | reverse complement strand
CCCTTACATTCCAGCAGAATCATAATTACACTGATCAGACTCAAAGGTGCTACAAATACAGGTCAAAACTGTGCGGCAGACCTGTCACTGATTGTTCCAGACACCTAGAATTAGTCCACTTTTTTTTATTTGAAAGCTTCAAAGAATTTCAAGACGACCGCCTCTGTCTCTGGCTCTCCGCTCTAGGCCACCAAGGACCTGGAGAACTACGACGCTGAGAGACACGAGGAGTTCAAACGCTACGAGATGCTGAAGGAGCACGAGAGACGCGAGTACCTGAAGGGCCTGGACCAGGAGAAGAGGGAGAGGGAGGAGAAGAGAATGCAGGAGCTGAAGGAGAAACACCGCCAGCACCCCAAAGTCAACGCCCCGGTAGGCACAACTGCACCCATGTTGGGTTTGTTTTTTTTTCCCACCGGCGGGAGCGAATCAAGCTCTCTCACACGTTTTCCCTCTTTCTGCTGCCCCCCCCCCCCACACACACACACACACACACACTCAGGGTAGCGTTGCTCAGCTGCGGGAGGTTTGGGAGGAGACGGACGGACTGGATCCCCAGGAGTTCAACCCCAAAACCTTTTTTAAACTGCATGGTGAGTGTCCCCTCTTCTTTTAACCCTTTGTCCTCCGTTCACATCCCGCTGACACGCGTCAATATGGGTAAAGTTTCCCATGTCTTTTCTGCCCTGTTTAGATACAAATGAAGATGGGGTTTTAGATGAGCAGGAAATGGAGGCTCTCTTCACTAAAGAGGTGAAGAACCCTACAGTACACCATGGCTTCCCATCGTTTTTTTGCTTTGCTCAAACCTTTTATTTATTTAATCTTTATTTATCCAGGTAAACTGTTGGAGAACCACTTCTCATTTACACACATGACCTGCTCATGTAAAAACTGAAGGTTTTACAATGAAAACCCCGATAAAACCCCATGACAGAATATCAAAAATGGATGATCATCTGTGTGAAAATACAGCTGTTTCGTCTGTGTTTTTTTTTTTTAAAGTTAAAAACATCTGTTCATCTCCCTCCTCCAGCTGGAGAAGGTCTACGACCCAAAGAATGAGGAAGATGATATGATGGAGATGGAGGAAGAGAGGCTGAGGATGAGGGAGCATGTCATGAAGAATGTGAGTCGAAATGTATTTCCTTTAATCTCATCATTTTCATCATGCTGCCATGAGTCAGGCTCCACGCTTTTCTCTGCTTTGCTTTGACCTGATGCAGCTTAACGTTTATGTGTGTTGTTTTTTTTTTTTTTTAAAAAGGTGGATGCAAATCACGATCGTCTTGTCAGCCTGGAGGAGTTCCTCAAATCCACAGAGAAGAGGGAGTTCAATAATCCCAAGGAGTGGGAGGTAAAGAGCCCAGGGGTGGCCTGAGGGTTGGGGATGTGGGCGGGTGATTGGATGGCCTGTGGTTGAAATCCCAGGGCAGGCTGGGAGCATGTGGGGTGGTGAATTGAATGGGTAATGCTATCCCCACAAGTCATTGCTGTGAATAGAAGTAATGTGATGTAAAATTGCTTTAAGTTAAAGGAGCACTCCACCAATTTAGCGTTGCACCCCTACAATATTCTCAGACTCACGATGGACTGATTGTTTTTTTTAAAACGGGGGTCAAAATCAATGCAGCATGACCAGAGATATCTTCTTTCTTTGTTCTACACCGCCGCCGTGTCAAAACGTGGGGCCTACATTACCCACAACGCAACTCTATTGTTAAAATCAGTGGAGTTCCCCTTTTTGATTGGTTAAATAAGGGTGCGTGCACATCAGGACTGGATTCTAAGCAGGTTTCTGTAAATGTGTCATTGGCAAAGTTACCCTCAGCTTCAGTGAAGAGTTTTCACTGAATATTTGTAGTTTTTATAATAAGGAGCAGGCAGTAAAACTGGCACGAAGGAGACATACCATTTCCTCTGGGAAAAGGAGGGATTGTAATTTGTCATGTCAGATAAAGAGCATCCCGAGAATCAGCGACACGCACAACAGTGCAGAGCGGTGTAAACAGCAAGAGGCAGGCCCACCTGGTGAGGTTACGTGCATGAGTACGGAGAAGGTTTGAGAGTGAGCTCCCGCGACAACGCTTACAAACCTGCCACGCTTCAAAAGCAGTGTAGATTCCTCGTAATACGTTCGTTCCCCCTGCCATCGCTCTAGACTCTGGACACCAAGCCGGCGTACACAGACGAAGAGCTCCAGCGATTTGAGGCCGAACTCCGGGACAAAGAGGAGGAGCTGAAGAGGAGGGCGGCGACTCTGCATCAAGAGCAGGAGCTGCTGAAGGAGAGAGGCAAAGCCCTGGAGGCCCAGAGGAGAGAGTACCAGCAGGTAGCTGTCAGTCGCCGCTTCATGTCGCCTGGGACTGGACTAAAAGAGGGGATCCCTTGACATAAGCTGAATGATATAAACTCAACAACCACTGTTTAGCCTGTAATAACACTGAACCATGTGCAGAGGATAATTCAATTGCTATATTTCAATTTCAGGCAGTATTAGAGATGTCCCAGAGACAGAAGGAACAGCAGGCGGCAGACGGGCAGCCTCCTGCGGGTCCTCGTGGGGAGCTACAGTTCCAACCAGAGATACAAAAAGGGGAAAGTAAAGGTAAACAATCTGAGATATGATCTATAACATGTGGCATTGTTGGTATGGATTCCTGCTGTCATTGTTTTTACCGAGTGAATCTTCCTCTCACAGAGGCCAAAGCTCCAGCTGAACACGAAGCCGAGGCCCAGAACAATCTGCCTGCGGAGCCTCCACAGAATCTGCCTATACACACTTAATGCAGCACGCTCTGACAGCCTTAACACACGCACACACACACACACACACTTGCACTGACACAGATACAGATATCCAGATGGGATCTACAACCTGAATTATGTGAACTGTATGTACAAATTCAGACAGCCGCGGCTTGTGAGTCATAACATATTGTACTGTGTGTGTTCATTTCTGTGGTCTACATTAGATTAAAAGAGCTCAAAACAACAGATAACACTCTATGTATTTTAGGAAATCTTCAGTTTCAGTGAAGTTTTCATTAATGTCGGGTCTTCAGTGTAAAATCCTGAACATCTTCAAATAAAGTCTTAATTTTAAAACCTCCTAACCAGACTCCTCAAACTGGGGGTGTACTTTTTTTTTTTTTTTTTTTCTTTTTTTTCTACACTTCAAAGCTGAGCAACTTGTCTTTTGCTCTCCTCTCCCTGCTACCTCGCGTACCACAGTAATGCGGCGTGAGATTGTACTCCTGAAGAATGGCAGCAGATCAGTCAGAAAGCGGTTTCGTTAAACGCCAACGTTCGCCTTTCCGGAAACTCTGATCTCAGGGTCCCGTTTGCTGATTCGATTCCGACTTCTGCAGCCTTGCTACAGAACTGAACCATCACTATGGATTAAAAGACTGGAGAAAAATCGAAATGTTGACCAACAGAAAATACATTTGGGGGGCCGTTGGTAACAACAAACCTTATTGAATGGTCTGGCAGGCTGGATCTGGCCCCTGAGTTTGTGTGCCCTGCTCTGCGCTTGTATAAATTGCAAATGGTGGAGGTTTTCTTTACATGATTCAGTCTTTGTTGTAGGCGCTTAGGTTCTTAAAAACTAACACAGCGCGTCAGGCAAGCCCAAAGGCGACTGAAACCCCAGTGTTCTGAAAGCAACATCTTTTCGTGGCACCACGAGTCGTGCAGACCTCTAGGGGTGTGCCTAGTTTCCCCCAGCCGCGTATGTCGTGTAAGATAAGATGAGCCTTTATTGATCCGCAAAGACGGAGATGTAAGTGCAGATAAACATAGAAAAAGTAATATGTGAAATAACGTAATTTTGTGAAAAATAGGAATCAAAATATAAGCTACCCACGCCACGCCAGTGTTGCGGCTTGAACTAATGTCTCTAAGCAAAGTGACCTAATGATGTGGTGAGTAGCAGTCAGGTATGCCAGTAAGGTATGGTGTACACCACATGCAGTGGAGTAGGATGGATGTTATATCACATCTGTTGCATTATATTGAATATAAAATGTAATGTAATATTGTATTTATATGTTAGCGTAAGTGTTACTTGACACAAGCCACTATAACAGCACGCAATGTAATATAAGTGATAATATAGTTTGGAGTGAAGTGTCTGAGTATGGAAGCTGGATGTGTGTGTGTGTGTGTGTGTGTGTAAGCCCCCCCCCCCCCGGGTCACTGGGTGTCTGCAGACGATGGGGCCTGTTGTCCACTGTCATGGCTCCCCTGGGGAGCTGCCGATCCTTGTTGTTGTCGTCCTGCTGATGAGATGCTCCCCTGGCCCGCCGCTCAGGGCATTCCTACCAGCATTCCCCCGCCCCGCTGCCCTCCCGCGCCCCCCCCCCCCCCCGTGTGGCCCCCTCTGTCCCGGGCGTCCCACGCAGCTGCCTCCTGTCAGTCACTGCTGTCACATCAGCCGGATAAAGATGTCTTGAGGAAGGCGCCTGGCCGAGGATGTCCGTGTTTATCATGATGCAATCTCTGGAGTTGTGACGCAGCAGAGCAGCGTTACTTTGAAACGTTCAGCCTCGTGGATATTGAATCCAATACAGTTGTTCCTCCACTAGAGCTTATCTGATTGAGTGTAACCATGCACTTTCTGGATGCACAAACATGTTTTGCTTTTTTTCCAGCCTGCGAAGTGTTTTATCAAGTGGCGTTGGACTCCAAGAGGAAAACAAATGCCACTGTCAGCAGTGCAGTGATACTGGAAGATCCAAAAATAAGTTTTAAACCTGGTGTTGCCGGATGCACATGCGCCGAGATACATTATTAATGTGTCTGCAGTGCCAAAGCCAATGAGAGCATGACAGTGAACCAGGTCAGGCGCTTTAATAAACCTCGCAACTCTTTAATTGGCATTCAAAAAGGGGTTTCTTCATAATTTAAACTAAAATTAAGATGGAAACCAGCTGCTAAAACCATTTTTGTAAGCGGAGATACAAAAAATCAAATAAAACAAACTCAAGTACAACTTTGTGCAAAGTCAGGACACCGGGGCAGGAGGGGCATAATGTCTGCAGTGAACCTATAAAGGTTCCTTTGCCCAGATACTTATACTTCAGTCAGTGGCAGAAGACGCATTCAGATCCTTTACTTAAGTAGAAGTATGTAAGTGTTATTAGCAAAATTGACTTAGACTATCAAAACTAAAAGTGCTCATTTGCCAGTAAAGTGTTCCTGTTTCTGGATTAATATCACTGCTGCCTTAATGTGTATGCTGCATTTTATCGCTGTAGATGTTGAAGGCTGAGCAGTAATACACATTAGTATATCCTGTCCAACAACAAAGGTGCAGTAACATACCTTGTTACTATAAAGCAACAACCTAACACGGTGAAAAGAACCATTAAGAGTCATATTACGTTTGATATTTAAGATTTCACTGCACTTCAACGTCAACATTTAATAGCAGAGTTTTTTTTACTTTTAATGGAGTACTATTATTCCATGCTTAGGGATATGAATACTTTTAGTGTAAAGGATGAAGGATAGGGGTTCTTCCTCACTCCTTGGCTGTGGCCACTGTGACTTCCCTCAAAGGGGAACAAACAAACACTGTAATCCCGTAAATGGCGGTTGTGCTGAGCTGTCGGTGTTAGACCGTATTGAGGCGCAGTTGCCAAATCACAACGCGTTGGCGTTTGATCCGCTCCTCACTGGTCTCTCTCTTCTTATGTTTTTTAAAAAAAAAAACCAACATAAATCGAAGATGGTGAAGTTCTCGTTCGAGGTTGACTTGTCAGGGCTTTTGCAGAAAATGTTGAATACTTCCGAGGCGGTTCACAGCGTCTGTGATTATTAAGAAAAACTGGTGAGCTTCTTATTAACTGACTCATCTCTCAGGCCGCTCTCATCAGTCTCATCAGTAATTATTCAGAGTGCTAACAGACAGTGCAGGTGTGTGTGCGCACTTGTACAGCCATCTTTGTGAGGACCAATTTGCGTTTTAGACCTTGGGAGTGAGGACATTTTTGGAAAGTGGGGTACTCACTTTTTAAGAGACCATTCAAGGGGCTGTTTGAGGGTTAAGTTTTGGTTTTAGGGTTAGGTTTAGGCACTTAGTTGTGATGGTTAAGGTTAGGGTAAGGGGCTGGGAGATGCATTATGTCAATGGGAGTCCTCACAAGTATAGAAGTACCGGGTTGTGTGTGTGTGTACATGCTCTCTGTCTGGCATTTTATTGTCCACAGAGGTGGTCAAATCTCAACATGAACACTAAAATATAGTACAATATATGAACAGACACAATACAGAGTACAGGTAGTGCAATACAGAGTACAGGTAGTGCAATACAGAGTACAGGTAGTACAATACAGAGGTTGGCATAAAATCAGGTGATTTTTCCTTGGCATATTTGCAACTGTTTGATTCTGTTCAAGCAAGCTGACAAATATTAGAATTACAATAGCATTAGTACTACTCCTCAAACAGCTTTTCTGAACTAGCTCTACAGTCTACAGGACATTGACAAGTACTTTAGTGCCCTTAATGTCTTCAGTTATTGTGTCCTTGTGGGGTTTTTGTGTGCTGGTGTTTGTATATTTGTATGCGCCTTGCCACAAAAGGAATTTCCTCTCAACTGAACTCTAAAAAAAAAAAAAACAACCCAGCAATGATCAGTTTCCTTAAGAGATGCCGATAACTTTCTCCAAAAAAACCACCAGAAAACACGGGTCCATCCATCAAAGGGGAGAAGGGCTTTTATTCCTGCAGCCATTTTAAATAAGTGACTCTTAAGTTACTGGGCGTCCAGTCGGTGGTGTGTAGGGTGTCTGTCCATGTGTGAGCCTCTGCTGTGTGACCTCTGTAATTAAGTGTCCCTGTAAATCCCGTGCTTTGTATAATTCTGTATAAATTCTGTATGTCTAACTTGTTTGTTCTATGTTTGCACTGACTGTGGAAAAGAATGTCAAATATCTATCTATCTATCTATCTATCTATCTATCTATCTATCTATCTATCTATCTATCTATCTATCTATCTATCTATCTATCTATCTATCTATAACTGCCAAAGCATGTCAGCTGTGTGGATGTGATCCGCCGTTTATTACCATCCCAGAGACTTTTCTCTTTCTGCTCCATCTGTCTAAAAATTGTTCCCGCAACTTTAGTTCGGGTGCACTTCGCGTTTCACCGGTGGCCCTGCTGTGAATCACGCTCTCTGAAGAGGACATTACGTCACCTCCACCCCCCCCTCGTCACCTACCTAGGGGCTTCAGACCCGCCTCCCCTAAGATCTGATTGGCTGATAGACCGATCCCTTCGTGGCTTCTGACGGTGACTGCTACACTGTTACTGACGTGTCTGTAACATGCGGCTCATTTAATCATAAGGAAGAAAATGTGTCTACATTCTGATTCCATTTCTTTGAATAAAATAATTGAATCCCCATAATTAAGCCCCAATCGACCCCCGAATTACTCAGTTTGATATAAACCTTTAACAAAGGTCAAAGTGCTGGTCATTTTTAAGTCCTTTAGTGCTGACTGTGACCTTTTCAAAAGTTCCCCGCGGCCCTCGGTTTCACAAAGCAAATGTGAATCCATGACGGCTGCCTAGAAATCGACTCTTTCGGCCTGAAACCTTGTGGCGGTAGTGCGTTGCATGTCCCTGCTCGAGCCGCCAGAGGGCGCGATTGTTGGCTTATGCCTGGCCAGTTTCATGTCCCGACACACAGTGAGAATAAATTGAGGAAATACTTCTCCCGCCCGGCCGCTCTGGGGGTGTGCTTTTGGTTTCGCGTTTGAAGGTGGAAAGGTGCAGGTATAAGTGAGTGCGAGGACGTGGGGAGTTTGTGTCGGGGACGCTTGTGCCTTTAAGAGCCTGCATCTTACCGAGGAGGAGAGATGAGGGAAGATGAACGATGGCAGTGCCGTCAAGGTACACAGAAACATCGGGAAGCACTATTATTTGTCTTCAGAATAAAGTTTTAACTTGTCTGTCTTAATCTCTTAGGTTGTTTAAAGAAGTAATTTATCAGCAATTGCTCTTTTGTTTTTTTAAACTGTGACTCAATATAGGCCTGATATACCAATGTGTCATTACACCTGCCCTAGGTTCCCGTTACACCTGTCCTGCAAATCAGTGTTTCGCAACCTGTTTGGCTACAAAGCCAAGCGATGTCTACTCACAAACAGGTTTGTTATGTCTAGTTGCAAGCAGTTCAACCACAGAGTGACATTCCCTTCTCAGAGTGTTTAAAGTGAATAGTTCATGGATGCCTGAGGAGGTAAAACGCTCACGTATTTCTCAATAAAAAACAAAAAAATTCATAGATTAGAGAATGGTAAACAAAAGCTAAACTAAACATTTGTATAGCCTAGCAGAAATACTGTATGCCCCCCCACCCCCAAACTATTAGATAGACTATTAAATGTTAAATAGGCTATATTGACTGGATGTAGGCCCATAGGTGGGCTGTGCAATGTTTCGGTATATAAAAAGTACAGGGTTGATTGGGTCATTTTCAACCATGTTGGGGTTCGTCACGTCTTCTGTAACATCCGTGACTTTTTGTGGCCCTTTGGCCAGACCAGCTGTTCCGGACTTGCATGCTTCATTCTGAAAGTCCTGACCGGATGCGGCCCGTGTTCCCTGCGCGCGCTTTGACGCAGCGGCCGTGCCGTGCAGTCGCTCCCACGGCAGAGAGAGGGAGGGGATGGGGCAGGCTGGTAACCGGGCTGTAACGGGGATAAGCTGCAGCCTCCGTCTCTCTGACGCTCTGATGGAGTGAACCGGGCAACGATGCGCGCTTCTGGCCTGTCTCTGTCGGCCATGGAGAGGGTAAGGCTCACAAACCGGCTGGTGGCGGCTGAAATCCGCGGCGATATTACCGTGCACAGATCTGGCCGTGCGTTAGGCGACCCTGTTTTTTTTTTGGGGGGGGGGGGGGGGGGGGGGGGGGGGGGGGGGGGGGGGGGGACACTGGGTGTTGATAGGAAATAGACGCCTTGCAGTCGGAATAATGCCAAAGCGGCGCGCCGGTTTCTGACATTTAGGTTAATCATATCACCAAAGAAATGACATAATTGCGTAATATCTTGTGATTTCATCTGTTAATTAGGCCTACATAATTTACAGGATGATTGGCACCTCCCACCATGATGTGAAAGCGGTGTGAGGCTATCCTGTACAGCCTTAAATGCAAAAAAAAAAGATATGCTGTTTTTTTCCACAGATAGGCCATTTATTTTGTTAAGACAGCAAGTCATTTCCCGTCTTAACACCCCGAGGATAATACGCCTCCTGATTCACCCAGAATATTTTTAGACAGATGGGCTCCGGAGCCGTAGAAAGAAGCCGAGTTCCTGCTACAGCTCGTCGTTACAATTCATGATGACACCCTTTTTCCCCCCACATGAATGTATGAAACAGCGCCGCATCTTTCCGCCTGCCTACAGGCCTGCTAATTGTTCTGTATTTGCGTGACGGCGTTTTTGTAGGCTGCTTGAGGTGAAGCCAGCCATCCGCGACTCATTTCCGCACATGATGCGCATTCATTTTCCCCCATTATGCCCGCGGACGCACGGACAGAGAAAGCCGAGACGCGCACTGATGGATGAAATGCTCCAGACGTTGAGCATCGTGATGCCAGTCAGTGCAAAAGCAAGGGTTATTCTTTCTTTGAGGTTCGGTGGTGGTGGTGGTGGGGCCGGGGGGGCCGTCTGAGAAAGGTTGCCTGTATTGTCTGTCTGTGTGTCAGGACGGATCATGAGTGAGTGATGATATGGCAGGCCTTATATACAGTGTGTGTTCCAGCAGGAGTTACCACAGTTTGCCTAAAAGAAATGCCCCCTCCCTTTCTTCTTCTCTTTCCAGGTCCGTCTCTCGTCCCAGTGAAGCGTGGGCCAGGGGTCGGAGGTCGGAGGTCATCCACCACACCTGCACTTGTCCCTCTTACCCCTGCACCCGGCCCCTCCTCCCCCCACCACCAAACGCTCAGCCCCTGTCAGCCCCCCACCGTTTCCCCCAACCGCTGGAACTTGTCTCATATCCTTTTCCCCCACTTTTCTCCCGCTCACAAATCCACAAAGCTGCCGTGTCCGTCCTCCCCCCTGCACTTGTGTCTCGCCTGCCAGCCTCACCCAATCAGCTTGAGAGGAAAGACCCTCAGCCAGCGACGTAACTGTTGACCATTTCATGACGAGTCGGCCGTTCGCCAGACACCGCGCTCAAGTGTCCTAGACAGCTGCTCACTTAACACCCCTCACACCCAGGCCTCAAGATGATGTGCGAGGTGATGCCCACCATCTCGGAGGACGGGCGCAGCGGCGGAGGAGGCGGCTCGTCTTCCCCGGCGGCGGGCGGAGGAGGGATGGGCGGCGGGATGGGAGGCATAGGGGGCTATGGCAGCCGGGATCTCCGCGGCAGCGGCGGCGGCGGCGGCGGCAGCAGCGACGAGGGGGGCAGCACGGGCAACCTGGAGTCGCTGATGGTGAACATGCTGACGGAGAGGGAGAGGCTGCTGGAGAGCCTGAGGGAGACGCAGGACAGCCTGGGGACGGCGCACCTACGCCTGCGAGAGCTCGGCCACGAGAAGGAGTCACTCCAGAGGCAGCTGTCCATCGCCCTGCCGCAGGTACGATGACTGGAGGGGGGGGGTCTCAGCGGGTCGGGCGGGAGCTGCCGACACACCTGAACGAGTCTCACTAGTTTTGACGTCACATAGTGGTCTAAATGTTTGTTTCGGTGCTGTTGCTGTGGAGGAAACACATCGTATCCTCACACACACGTCTCAGTTTATAATCCAGCCTCCCCCTCCCTGTCTGTAAGGTACTTCAATTGAAACAGGTCACATTTGTGATTTGTCAAGGTCAGACTGAAGGAAGGTTCTGTAACGGTAAAAAGGGACATGTGCAATTGGCTTAAAATGACAAGTTCAATCGTATCGGTAATGTATTGCATTATCCAAGGTATAGACAAGTGTGTGTCAGTCAGTCAGTCATTTTCTACCGCGTGTTCCCGTTTTGGGGTCGCGGGTGACTGGAGCCTATCCCAGTAACTTCGGGCCTTGGGCGGGGTACACCCTGGACAGTGGCCAACTCATCGCAGTGCTGACACATAGACAGACAACCATTCACACTCGCATTCATCCACTAGGGACAATTTAGAGTCACCAATTAACCTAAACATGCATGTCTTTGGACGGTTGGAGGAAGCCGGAGAACCCGGAGAAAACCACAAGTGTGTGTGCTTCCCATATTTGAGTTTTTACTCTGCATGTCTGACTAAAGGATCAGATCACCCCCAAATGAAGACTCAGCCATGAGCTGAGCGCTTGGCGTAGAATGTCTGTTAGTTGTTGGGGTTTTGTGTGTGTGTGTGCAAATTTGTATTCAAACGTGCAATATTTACGTCCTTACCTCTCACTATTGTTTGTTACTCACAATGCTGTGGACAGACATGCACCTCCTGCATTCAGCACGCAGGGGTCCACTGCGCTGCACGCATGGCTGAAGCAGTATCATTGGCGATTGGGAAAATCTAGGAGATGATTATAGTGTGAACATTGGATATCTGGACCCATATTTCTATTTACAGAACCTTGCAATAACAAGAAAAACTGCTTGGTGTTGTATGCGTCCATTAGAGCAGGAAAAAGACTATCATCGCTTAGCTTTAACTTTCATAGTCTGGGAGACGGTTGAGATGGAGCAGATGGCGGTATTGGTAAGGATTAGCTGTATGTTTTGTGGCCCTACATGCTGACTTCAGTGGCGTGTTGGCTGACACGTGGGTGTGTAGTTAATGAACTGTTGCTTTAATTTCAGGTACGAGATTAAAATATACTGTGGGATGTGCGCACGGTCTTAACTGCGCCTCAGGCTGCGTGTCATGATGAGGTCTAATGAAGTAAAGCACGCTATCCCAAGCTCGTGCTCAGGCTCAACATCTTAAACCTTTGAGGTGCTAAGAACTAAGCAAAACACAGACCTACAGAAAGTAGTCCACATTCACATCCATAGTATATATGCCTTAAGGTACTTAAGCAGAAACGAGGTACATGTGTCAGCACTGGACAGCATCAGGGTTACTTCATACCGGCAGTGAATGAGCCATGTTTGCCTGGGTCAATATTATCAATCAGCAAGTCAGCGTACACATTTTATTTTAAATATGACATCTAAATAAACACACACAGTAAAAGAATACCCGAGTACAAGATTCACCTGCTCAACAATTCATCCTTCAAAGCACTACAGTCGCTTACCTACCGTATATAAAAGCGTCAAGACCCGAAATGGGAAAAATACTCCATTCAAAATCTGACTTCGGCAAAAGTAAACAAGCGTTCTCAGCGGAATGTACTTGTGTACTGTATCAGAAGTACTCATAGTGAAAGTGGTTCCTCTCAGTGTTGAATTATTGATGTGTTAACCTGTAAGCAGGACTTTAATGTGGTAGCTGGCCTAGGTGACGCTGAGTCTGACTCCTTCATTGTTACTGTCGGGGAGTTTAAAGATGCAAACCTCCCAATCCTCAATCAGCCCCATCATCACCTGTCCTTTCTCTCAATTAGAACTCTTTAGATAATGCCACAAAAGTGGCATCCTGAAGCTAAAATGAGGCTGTATTGTATAGTCATCAAGGTAAAACATGGCTGAGGCCTGAGATTTTCTTTCTGACAACACTGGTATTTAACTGAGCTCATTACATGTCACGATTTCACTCTGCAACGTAACTAGCAACCGCTAGAAATGTCTCCCACCGTGGTAATACTCAAAACATACTCAAAACATGAACTTTAGTCAAGTTCTTTACTTAAACTTCAAACCCCTTTGCATTATTTGTATCTGATTTTCTGACAAAGAAAAGCCCCGTGGTCTTTGATGGATGTCCTCTACGGAAGCTTATTGCTGCCACGCCGGAAAAAGAAAAACTGATCAGTATCACTTTGTAACGTGAAAGGTTTCTTGTTATAACGACGTTTTTCATGTTATAACAAGATATTGTCACGTTATTACGACATACAAACTTATGTTGTAATAACAAGAAACTTTTCTTGTTATAACAATTTAAGTTATCACGTCATAATGTGAAAAGTTTATTGTTATAACAAGATGTTTTTCACGTTATAACAAGAAGTGTTTCACGTTATAACAAGATAAATAGTTTATTGTTATAACGTGACAAACATCTTGTTATAACGTGAAAATATCTTGTATTTTCACGTTATAACATGAAAATATCTTGTTATAATGTGACAAACATCTTGTTATAACGTGACAAACATCTTGTTATAACATGAAAATATCATTTTCGATACATTTTTGGGGGGGGAAATTGCACGCTTACCTTTGTGATTGGAATGTAATGGTAGTACACGAGAGGCCCAAACTGGGGCTACCTAAAACCTAGAGACGATGGCAAAGTGTTGCGTTTGCCCCTGTAGTACAGAAGCCAGCTATTACATTATCCCACGTCCCGGCGCTCGATGCAGCTAATCATTTTGTAATTCCACTCAACATACGAGGGCTCCGTCTCTACTTTCAGGCAGGAGTCATTGTTGGATGCCTCAGGCGGCGACGATGCCTCCCGACATCGTTAGCACCTATTTTTCTCCGCCGCTACGCCTGAAAAGTCCAAATGTAGCAGGAGATGTGGCAGCGCGGCACATTCTAACAGAGAGTGGCTGGACATTAAAGGGCCATATTACCCATTCGCTGAGGGAAGATCAATATGGTGCACGCATCTGCGGAAACACACACACACACGTGCGCGCGCGCGCGGAGAGAGGAACACATGGAGGGCTGTGATACATTCTACAGTAGATGAGTTCAGTGAGTTCGTCTGCGTGTGTGGACGTTGCCAAGAGAGAAAAATAGGAGCGAGGGATGGAGAGAGCGACAGCATGGCACAGAGAGAAAGCGAGAGAGAGAGAGAGAGAGAGAAAACCTGGTGATATGAAACACACAAAGACTAACAAATCGAGACCATTTACATATTGCTGCATTTTAATAGGGTGGCTTCAAGAGTCTGATTTAGATGTTGTGTATTATGACGGGGGTGGGTGGGGGGGGGTGGGTTGAAATGGATGAAGGGAGAGAGTGGCAGGGTGAAGGGAAATGAAAAGTGTAAGAGGTGAATGCCAGCGCACTCGGGGAACAGACTGATTTGCATCGTGTGTTTAGATCCAAGAGAGAGGAATCGAGAAAGGGTCTCGTATCGGTGGTCCATCTCACTCCTTCTCTTCCGTGAATTAATCCCAGAATTATGATATCCTTTGGGCGCAGGACGTGCCATCTGTACACAGCAATTTCCTCCCTGAGCCTTCCTCTTCCATCTTTTCCATCCTTTCGCTTCTTTCTCGATCCGTCCTCCCCTATCTCAGCCCCGTGAACGGTCGCGCGTGTGATCGTGTGTTCAGTGGGGTGTTGGGATTACAGAAAACGAAGACATCATCTCCGCGGGGCAGATGATCACAGCTGAAAGTTAGACGCAGCCCGAATGACTTGCACTTGATAATGTCACTCAGCTTGTCTTTGTTGATTTGTTGCCATAGATACCATTTATTTAAACTAAAGGCAGCAGATTGTAATCATAACTACCACGTAGCCAACCTCACATTATACATAATTGGATTAAATTGCTCAAAATCTCAACAATTTAACTGGACCGCTGTCAACTGGAAATATAAGACATTACACTGCGCTAATTCCAGTTACTCTCATGCTTGTTTAACCTCCAGGCATTTGTTTTAATGACGGGCAAACGCACCGCCGGTCATGGTTATTGTGTAATTAAACCAATTTCAGGTGCAACACGTGCAATAAACCTGGTTGTTAGATTTTATATTGAGGCCTGGTTTAAGACCCCTGGCGGGCCATTCACTGTGAGCGCTGTGGTAGATGTGGCAGAGACTCTACTGTATGTGCTGTTTGGTTGGTGTTTAGCGAGACGTTTTTCCCTCTTCCAGCCAAAATGTTGCTGCATATCCGTGCGTGCTTGTTCAACAGTGTGAGTTTGCTAATGAAATCAAGATTTGTCAAATTGCTCACCGTGGTTTATTGCACTGTGTGGGCTAGCGGAAAACATTGGCAGGGGGAATCTTACAGTCCGCGGTCTTTTTGTTTGTTGTTCTGCTCAGTGGCGTATGTTTCCAACTGGCCAAAGTTAGAAGAGATGACCTCACGCTGAGATATTTCCAGTCCAGTTACCATGGAGCTTGGTGACCACATTTTCACTCATCATGACATGATTTGTTGGTTAAGATGTTTAGAAAGTGAAAATGTCACACCGAAACCTTCATTCCCCTGCTAGCTTGCTGCTAAAACCCTCCACCTGTAAAACCAACCAGCGAGGCCAAGTTTGTACCTGCTCTCTGAAGGCATTCTGGGAAATGAAGGAAGTCGCCACTTCGCATGTTGAAGCAGACAGGGCAGGTTAAGAGAAAGTGGGAAAGTACAACGCTTTATTATAAAATAATGTGTCGATGCAGTGAACTTTACAGTTGTATGAGTGTGTGTGTGTGTGTGTGTGTGTGTGTGTGTGTGTGTAATCATGACCTCATGTAGCAGCAGCAGCAGCAGCATTGGGTCAATAACAGCACCCTCTTGTGACCCTGCAGGAGTTTGCGGTGCTGACCAAAGAGCTGAACCTGTGCCGGGAACAGCTGCTGGAGAGAGAGGAGGAGATAGGAGAGCTGAAGGCAGAGAGGAACAACACACGAGTCAGTACACGCACAAGTCTACACCGAACGTCTGCTTTACATCATGTTCTTGTATTTATGTGGCCGTCAATTGCTCGCTCCGGTCTGGTTTGTCTAGCACGCACTTTCCTCTGTTCTGAAAGAATTCACAGTGACAACCTGAGACTGACAATTTCTAACAGACGCGAGGTGCACCGTGGAGAGGTTTTATTGTATGTGAACCCACATGTGCTTCCAGCTGCTGCTTGAACATCTGGAGTGCCTGGTGTCCCGTCACGAGCGTAGCCTGAGGATGACGGTGGTGAAGAGGCAGGCCCAGTCCCCGGCTGGGGTCTCCAGCGAGGTGGAGGTCCTGAAAGCCCTCAAGTCCCTGTTCGAGCACCACAAAGCGCTGGACGAGAAGGTGAGGGAGAGACTACGGGTGGCTTTGGAGCGAGTGACGACCCTAGAGGAAGAGCTGCAGTCGTCCTCCCAGGAGGTGAGTCCACGTCCCTGCGCTTGCTTTGTGTTTTTTTTCCCACAGGTTTCAGTGAATTACTGATGGACTCTCTCCTGACGATTCTCCGCCGTGTTGTTTTAGGTTCTGTCTTTAAGGGAACAAATCAAGCGACGGCAGCAAGGACTAGACAACGGCAAAGAGGTAACGGGATGTATTCTCTTCTACAAATTTCAGAAACGTTGCTGTGGTGTATAAAAGCCAAGCGGGTAAAAATGCTGAGAAGAATGTACTGTTACAATACCAGCGCTATGTTGTAACCTGTTATTGCCTGAAGGTGGCGCTAGGGTGTTTTTTTTGGGGGGGGCTCAGTGTATACGAGGAGCTGTGCAGACGTATGTTTACCTGCCTTCTAATAAAGAAGCCATCGTAGTTCTTCTCTCTGTCGTATTTTCCCACAAAATACACAGCAGTGGACGCCTCGTAAAGAACTTGAAACATCAGAGTCAGCTTCTGGTGCACACGAACAAACCACATGAGCTATCTCGAGCAGAGATCCATTGGATCATGTATCACCACCGTGTAAAATCCTGTAATATTACTGCTTTGACATTCACCCTGATCAATGATGGCCCTGGCACAGCGGCGCTTTGAGATGAATGCTAATGGCAGCGTGCTGACATGCTGATGGTTAGCACGTAAACTGTCTACCATGTTCACCATCTTACCTTAGCGTGTTAGCATGCTAACATTTGCCACGAAGCACTAAACACAAAGGGTCATTTTGGAGGGGGAGTTGAGGGTATGAGGATAGAACATGTTGCATGCTGTACGGATTGTAAAGCCCCTTAAGGCAAGTTTGTGATATTGGACTATATAAATAGACCTGACTTGACTACAGCTGAGGCTGATGGGCAAGTAAGTAGTTTTGCAGGTATTTAGTCTCGTTCAAAGTGGAGAACTGACAGACAGACAGACAGACCGACTAAACACAATTGCTTCCATGGAGGGCAGGTGATGTCTATTTGAGTGAAGAAGCTGAATGTAAAATCCAGTCTTGATCAGGTGCCACTGACGGCCAGAAGCTATTGCCATCGTCTACAGTATATATTCCTAAATCAGTAATGTTGCAGTGTGGCTGCCAGCCATCAGCACTCAGCTCACTCCCGTTGAGCAGCACTCCAGGCGGTCAGCAAGGAAGACGTTATGCACCGTCTTGGATTTTAATTTTTTTTTTACGGGTTGTAATGTAATGGCTTTACTGGAATTCTCCCGTAATCCATAAGAGTAAGTTGTGTTTTTGTTACTTTAAAACCACCTTAACTTTCTTCTTACTGAGCGGCTGCTGAGAAGTTCACCATCCCTCCGGTTAGTCCATATTTTCAATGCTTGAAATGAGTGGGTTCACCGAGGAGCGTGACACCTGTATGCAACTTATCCTAAACTTTACGGCTAAAGATACCTTGACATTGTGATGACACTAATAATTTAGATTAAAATGCAAGTGGAGTTAGGATAGTTAGAAATGGAAGTGCTTTGGGAGTTTTTCTTCCTAAACAAGGTTCAGGGCAAACTGTCACATCAAGTAGCTAGGTTGGTCTAAATTGCTGTGGGAAAAGGTTGTTTCCAGTGCACCATGTTCTGGCACATAGTTTACTCGGTGATGCCAATGACTCCGCAGGCCAGACGTCCACCAGCATTGCCCGTCTTTAGACTACCCTCATTGCCTCCTTTTCCCAGGTCTTTAGCCTTCTACTGGATCACCGTGGTTCTGCCAATGATTGAGTGGAGGCCAGTGAGGCTCGTGATGATCTTGTCCGTGATGTCTATCTTGGCAACGTTATCGGCTCCTGCAGTCACATGTGTTTAAAGAAAAAAGTGTTTTGAAATCCGAACATTTGTCAGCACATGACGTGTAACCCATAACCCAGGGTGAACTTTAGCAAGTATATCACGATCGCAGCAGGCGATGTTATTAAAGTTCATCCTTTCTCTTCGTTCAGCGGCTTCCCAACGGGCCTTCCTCCATCTTGGATGATGCAGACATCGACAGGCAGCGAGAGGGTGAGATAGAGCGACAGAGGTCAGAGCTGGGACAGCTGAAAGAGAGACTGGCCCTCATGTGCAGACAGGTACTTGATTCAGAGACCCTCCTATGGCCTTATGCTTTCACCAGCACAAACAAAATATCACAAACCCGGGAGATGCTGACGGACAGAAAATGACGTGTGCTCGCGTTCAAGCCTTGTATCCCGCACTGTCACTTCCCGTCAGGTTGGGGAGATCGAGGAGCAGCTGACGTCCGCCAGGAGGGAGCTGACCCGATCAGAGGAGGCCAACCAGAAACTACAGAGGGATGTGAAAGAGGTGAAACTCACCGAGCTGTTGACAGACAATAAACCGCCACAATGTGTGTCCGTCGCAGTGGCACAAAGAGTCCATTTTGCTCAAACTCAGAAATATGTGACAGTTTGCTATATTAACAAAGCCATTTGTCTACTTGGCAGCAGCGGCTGTTACTGTACGCACAAGAGCCTCTACCCTGTAGCCATGGTGACAGTGCCATCGGTAGAGTTGCCGTTTTCTTTTTTTTGCATGGATGCGGCCCTGTTAATCAGCCAGTGCTGGTACTTGATTGAAAGGTGTGTGCAGCATGTTTGGACGAGAGGTAGTCGAGGCAGTTTACTCAGCAGACCTTTTTCCCATAGTGTCTTCTCCACGTCTATATGCTTCTCCTCACTTGCTGCTCTTTTATCTTCCCGGTGTCTTCCCCTTTCTCCCCCTCTGTCTGTCATGGACTCGTACAACAACATAGGTGGGTGCTTCTGAAATCTGTCAGCAACAACTCATAACCAGTCATTATCATCCTGCAGCTATTAGCTGTTCAAGCCCGGTGAATTCCCTTTGATCAACACCTACTTCTAAATTTGACATTTGCCCTATCTGACACTTTCTCTGTCGGGTCTTCTTTCCGCTCCGTTTCTGCATCAGAATGTTTACATGCCTCCCCCCCCCCCCCCCC
>CM022470.1:3659055-3682887 GCA_011952105.1 Coreoperca whiteheadi | reverse complement strand
CACCCACCCGTGTAGCTTCAAACAACACAATCCCACTTTAAGACCAGTTCGCTGGTTCCAGTTTGAACATCTCATTAAGAATATGCTGTTGTTATTTTGCAGTAATAAAGCTTCTCATTCTTCCCCCTCCAGAATGCCCTGTCTGAGGAGCTGGCTAACATGAAGAAACTCCAGGATGATCTCTTGGCAAACAAGGTGCCCGCGCCTCCCGGGCCTTATTCTTAGTTGAAACAAGTAGACATATGTTCCCTTTTTTCACCAACTCTGTCTCTTTTCCACCACCCAGGACCAGCTGATAGCGGAGCTGGAAAGGCTTCAGCTGGAGTTAGATCAGTTGAGAGCGAGGCCCGGGGGCTCTTATTCCAGGTTGGTGCCATTTAGACGTCCCCAACGCAGAACGAGTGAAACTCTTAAACCATTCTTCAGAGTCTCCAGTGTGGCCCTGCCTGACTGTAAAGATGCCAGCGTCGTGTCCCTTATCTTGTCAGACATTGTAGGTTAAGATCACTCCACGTTGAGAGGTGGTTAACACTGTCAGCACTCACGGGGCTAAAACAGTGTTGATATGCTCATTTGTTGACTGGGTGCACAAACACACGAGCACTCATCTGCACGTCTTGACACTTTCTCTTATAGCCTTCGGTAACCTGTTAATTGGAATATGATGCAGTTTTACACATTGTATGCATCCTACATGATATGGAATAAGTAATTTAATACATTCTGATGTTCTTTTTCAAATTTCCGCTCTTCAGTTTGTTCTTTTTTAATATTTCTGCGGTACATATTTCAGTTTCGGTTTTGTCGCCTGTGTTACGTTTATCTCCCTCTTTCTGTGTTGCACCATCTTACGGCAGTTGCCGCCATAATCGTATTCACCCTGCAGGAAGAAGTCCCGTTTCATCTAATCTTGTTTCATCTTATCTTTCCCTCTCTCTCTCCAGTCGCTCTCTGCCAGGTAGCGCTCTGGAGTTAAGGTATTCCCACGGGGGCGGGGGCGGGTCCCTCCCTGCAGGCTCCACCACTCACCTGGATCCCTTCTGTAACGCCCCTACGGGGGGCGTGGTCAGGCGAAGTCACCGGGCCCGTTGGAGCTCCGCCCGAGAGGACTCTACCAAGGTGAGGATCTCACATCCCTGCGACCCACCATAAAAACCCAGGATAATTTTCAACCATCTGCGTATTTTTTTCTACCAAAATCTGACTCGGCACATAGGCTACTTTACTCAAGTAATGTGTATTATTTATGCACTTTATACCTCTTAGAAGCAGCAGGTATGTGTACTTTCTGTTAGACAGCAGAAATTGGTCAAATATACAACAATAACTTATACCTTAACATCAGGAGGTGGGAACAACTTGTTCCACACTCAACGTTTTGACCACTGTGAGCTCACCATCTGGGTACTCACCGCATTTTGCTATAATTGCCAGTGTGAACGCCAAAAGTGTAAGTAAAGAAGGGCGCGAATCGAGACACAGCATTAGTCTTGAAACAGATTATGAGTGTTTGTGATTGTAATCAGCTGATGAGTGGGCTATAAGTCCCCTTTTTTTGCTCTGTGCGCACAGTACCCAGACTGGGAGAGCGGGGCTCTGCTGGGGACCGGGTTCGAGCCGGGCTTGGATGTGGGCTGTTCCGACGACGAGGACGACGGGGAGCCTCGGTTTGGCTCCGAGCTGCTGTCCCCCAGTGGACAGACTGACGTACAGACCCTGGCCATCATGCTGCAGGAACAGCTGGAGGCCATCAATAAGGAGATCAAGTAAGGAAGGGTGGCAGTGCTCAACAGCTGGGAGGGACGTAAGGGGGTTTCAGGGAACAATGCAGACTGATACAACACCACCACATACTACAGCTACAAAAAATAATCACATCCACACCTCTGCTTGAAGAAAAACTGCAGTAGTGGAAGAAGTACGCAGATCCTTTACTTAAGTAACAGTACCACAGTACTAACCACCCGCATTCAAACCTCTATTTAGGTAAAAGTACAGTATTTTCAGACAATTCGTCCAGTCCGTCCGTCCATCCGTCGCATTCCCCTAAACGCAATATCTGAGGAACGCCTTGAAGGAATTTCTTCACATTTGGCACAAACGTACACTTGGACACAAGGATGAACTGATTAGAATTTGGAGGTCAAAGGTCCCAGGGTCAAAGGCCGCCGTGACCTCAAAACGATCTTGACAAACACGTTTTTGGCCATAACTCAAGAATCGCGGCCGCAATTATGACAAACTGTCACGCAGATGTTCGATCGGCTGCAACGGTGAAGTGATGACATTGTTTCACCCAAAACGTCAAAGGTCAACTTCACTGTGACATCATGTTGTCCTGGAAAAACACTTTTTTGGCCATTATGTAACACCATCACTCAGGAACCGAAGGGGAGATTTCCATTCCATTTAGCCAAAAAATACACTTTACACCTTTTATTCAATTCCTCCACTGCATATATTATGAGTCTGGACAGCCATGGATGTAAACTGCAACCTGACTGGTTGGCGGAGGCGTACAACCGTGGGGCGGTAATTCTAGTTACACTTTGTTTTTTGTACAGATTAACCAGATGAGATACAACATACTATGAGGTGCTGGTAGGCAGATTTAGTTAACTCCGCACAGAGCCAGTCTAGCTTCATATTCATTGTGCAGACATGAGAGTCTCGTCTAACTCTTGGCAAGAAAATGAATACGATTATTTTTCCAAAATGTCTGTCCTGATCTGTTCAGTGATGGATGAACTGCACACCAGTACAGTATTTTAACTTTGTTGTATTGTATTTTACAAAATCAGACTCATCCAGGAGGAGAAGGAGAACACAGAGTTGCGGGCGGAAGAGATCGAGAGCCGGGTCAGCGTGGCATTGGACAGCCCCCCCATCCCTCCGTCATCCCTGGGCAGAGACAGCACAGGACGGGGCTTCATCCCCTCGTCCATCACGTCCTCCACACTGGCCTCCCCCTCTCCCCCAAGCTCTGGGCACTCCACCCCTCGCCTGCCTCACTCCCCGGCCCGTGAGAGTGATAGACAGGTACGGCTGGAATGAAGGAATAAACTTCTGTTCCCGTCCGTGTTAACCTTTTTTTTTTTTTTTTTTATCTCGCCTCTGTATTCACCTCCCTGTTTATGCAAACAGCTCCTCCAGACAGTGAGTCATGTAAATAAAGCATAAGTAAATCATCCAAACGGGGTCAGAGAAGTTCAGTTAATCTTCAACAGCATGTTAGATTGGCCAAGACTGATTCAAGTATCTTGTAGGGTGGTATGACGGCTGGTGCCAGACATGCTGGTTCCAGCATTTTTGAAATGGGCGGATGGATTACAAAAGATGGTGCATAAACAGAAACCATGTAGTCTGCTGTGATTGCGAAAGCGATGATGTTCAGAGTTCGGAATAGAATGGTAAGAACGGTTCAAGTAGAAGCAGCATTTGGGACAGTAATGGTTCACTAATGGAGCTCAAACAACTCGGTAGCAGGAAACCGCAACGGCTTCCACTCCTGTAAAAAAAAAAAAAAAAGAATAAAGTAAAGGTGGGTTATAGTGACCAAAATTACAAGTCAAAAGCATTAATTAATGGATCCAGGATTATTATATTATATTGCCGTCCGTGTTTGTTTTGGTACAAGAATGCGGGACAATTGGCGTTTGATTGGATTTGACTTTAAAAATCTGCGCACGTTAGTGGAAACAATCTTAATGTGTGGTTTAGTCCTGTCTTTGTAAGTTTCAGCTAGTCTTCAGATTTGCCCCAAGCTTCAGCCTAGCATAAAGATTGGAAACAGGGGGAGCAGTGACTTCCTGAGGTCTGCCCTGGCAATGTGCTATTATCTTAGAATGATGCAGGAACATGACAGTGACTGAAGTTCAGACCTCAGATCTCAACCCAGGAGAGTCATTTTATTAGGTGGAATGAGATTTTTGTAGCCTGAATTTGTATGAAAGAGTTTGTCTTCTTAGCAGTAATGAGTTGTAATTTCAAGCAGTCCAGGTCTCCGTGAAGTTCTGGAGAACATAACTGGCTCCTAAGCTAGCTGGGGGTACCATCCAAGCTGCGTACTGTGAGAAATGTTTTTCATTGCTCTTTTTACATTTGATTTTTCAGAACAGCAAAGAAGATGATCGGTCCCTCGCTCTTCTCGACTCTACGCCTCCTTCCACTCCTCGTGCACTGCGCTTGGACAGGATGACCCTCACCCATCCAGGAGCAATGCTCGACGACCCTCGGGAGTTTCGCAGGTGAGGCAACCGCACATTAAAATATAGCAAATACAATGGTTTGATCCCTATTTGGCTTTCCCCCCTGAGTGATTTCCTCTATCCCTTACAGTCTCTCAGGAGATGGCAGCAGCTCCAACAGCAGCCAAGATTCTCTCCACAAGTCCAGTAAGAAGAAAAGCATTAAGTCTTCCATCGGTCGGCTTTTTGGGAAGAAGGAGAAAGGAAGGATGGGCCAGCCTGGGCGGGAAGGATCTGCTTCTCTTGGTAAACACATGGAGCATACGGGAGGGATAACACTGACTGTATATGAGTGACACCACACTGTCAGTATTTTCATGACATGTCGACATGTGTCAGCTGCTCTGGCTCAGGGATTCGGGGTTTTCATATCTTTATTATCGTTCATTCTTGTGACCTTTAACCTTACCGCTTCTCTTCCAGCATCTACACCCTCTGAAGACCTGGCTTCTGGAGACCCAATGGGGATGAACAAGACGGGGACTCTGGGTCCAGCAGATAAAGACCGCCGCAGCAAGAAGAAGTTCGTGAATTATGTGCCCTGTTTTGTTTCAGTTTGGTTCTCAGATTATTATTGTGATCTCTCACTTGAACGGCACCAAACAAGACTTATGTAACTCCTCCTCTTCATACCAGGCATGAGCTACTGGAAGAAGCATGTCGCCAAGGACTTCCCTTTGCATCTTGGGACGGACCCACTGTTGTATCTTGGTTGGAGGTACTGTGCAATCACAGAAACCTGAGGGATGGGAGATGGTGATGGTCCATATAACGTTTTTTCCTCACATTTTCTCCTTTATTTAACCTGCTGTCTGCCTCCGTCCAGCTGTGGGTGGGAATGCCAGCCTGGTACGTCGCAGCCTGTCGTGCCAACGTGAAGAGCGGCGCGATCATGGCCAACCTGTCGGACACCGAGATCCAGAGGGAGATCGGCATCAGTAACCCGCTTCACCGCCTCAAACTGCGGCTGGCCATCCAGGAGATGGTGTCGCTCACCAGCCCCTCCGCCCCGGCCAGCACTCGCTCTGTGAGCCTCTGTGACTGCGCGCACATTTAACATACTCATTCACCTGAAAGAAAATATATGTTCTCGTGTCCTAAATCCCAGTCTAGACAGCTTCCCCATAGGATTTAAGGTAAAGAAGACTTTAATTGGAGAACGCTAAGACCTTAAACACCTTCATATGTCAATTTATGCTTTCTTTAGGGTGTTGATACCTTTTTAATAACCTAATGAGGCCTACGGTATTCTCCATGCTGAGTGTAGACTTTTTGCTGATAACACACATATGAGCAGTATGAGGTACATGTTGATCCAGGTGTTCGTAGTTTTGAGATTTGTTGAAATGTTCATGATCCCTTTGGGGAAATGTGCAGCATGAACTAGTGGTAGGATACAAACATAAAAATAAAACGTAATTGAGAGTATATGATATCAAACAGGGATGGTGTAAAATAAAAAGCAGGTATTGTTTTAGTGGAATGCTGGAAAGAAAAGTGTGGGAAAGGGGGTGAAGTTGCGGGAGTGTAAGTTCCTGAGAGGAGGGTGCAAAAAAAAAAACAGATGCAGGAAAGTGTTTAATACAAAAGGACGTGAAACGTATCCTGCATGTGATAAATGTCAAAAGTAATAAAAGTATGAAGCTATTTGATCCAAAGGAGAGTGATGGTAAACTGCACCGACGCTGATAAAGTTTCACCTTTTTCGCCTAGAAATAAAAAACAAAAGCTCTTCCTCACACAGCCACAAAGACAAACCAGATGTTGAAAAGTGTAGTAAAACGCTTGCACGCACATGCATTTATGCTCCTGCTTTTTATCTGTCCCGTTCCCAAGGAAGATAAAGTTACGAATGGCAAGAAAAACACATTCTACTGACTGAATACCGTCGATTTTGGAGTTTGGAACAAGTGCCCGGTTTTGGTTTGGCTTGGCTCTCCCAATTCCTTTCTTGGCTTTGTATTTATTTACAGCAGGAATCGATATAATGAGATGAAATGTTGAAAAAACCGTTAGTCACGCAATTATGCTCAACGGATTTAACAGATTTATCAGTTCACATAAACCAGTTGAACCTCTTGTTCGTCAAATCACCACGGCAGTGAGAACGCGCAGTCTGCTGTTGCGGTCAGTTGTGATGTGGCTTTTTTTTGGGCACAGCTAAAATGGTGCAAGCGTTGAGTCAGTACTTTTAGGCAGGCAAGGCGAGCATGTGGTGCTTTTTTTTTTCTTTTTTTTATCTCACGGCTTCACTTTTTCTCTTGTTCACGTGACCACAGTCGACCAGTAACGTGTGGATGACCCACGCAGAGATGGAGTCTCTGAACGCTGCCACCAAGCCTCCGGTTAGTGCCCCTGCTGTCTTGTCTCGGTCTGACAAACCCTCTTTTATGTTTTTCATGATTATTTTACTCGGTTTTGACTTATTTTAAGCATCGCGTCTGGTCTGAATCGTGTTGACGAGTCTCTCCCTCCCCCCCCCCTTTCTCTTTTGGAATTTCTGTCTGTGTGTCTCTTATTATCTCTTTCTTTGTGGGCCCAGGCCATAGTGTTGAGCATCTTCTTCTCTTCCTCTTGTTGCTGTTTCAGTGTGAACTGCTTCCAACTAATTACCCGTTCACTAACACACTATTCCTCCCTTTTGTCCTCTTTTCCTGCTGCTGCTGCTGCTGCTGCTGCTGCTCCCTCCTCCTCCTCTGCTTCTCCCCCATCATCTCTCCATCCGTCCACCCTGCTCTTGACCCCGGCTCCCCTTTCTCTCGCCACCTCCTCATCACCCTCTCCGGCTCCGTCTCTCTCTGTCTGCCTCTTCTCTTCTCTCGGCAACTCCAGGAGCTGAAAGAGTTCAGCTGGGATCAGGTAAGGATTGGCTGCGCTTTTCTTGAAAAGTCAGAGTTACCACGACATGATATTTATGTATTTGTCAGTCATATTATCTCAAGTGAGACCAAACGGCTTTGAGTCAGGAGCCGCTGACTTGCACCGCCATCAGATATCAAGCCGAGCATGAATCACCATTGATCATCTGTGGATGTCCCCCCCAGATACTGGCCTATGGCGATATGAATCATGAGTGGGTGGGCAACGACTGGCTGCCCAGCCTCGGCCTGCCACAGTATCGTAGCTATTTCATGGAGTCCCTGGTGGATGCCCGCATGCTGGACCACCTGACCAAGAAGGAGCTGAGAGGACAGCTCAAAATGGTGGACAGCTTCCACAGGTAGAGCTGGGCGTCTGCGTAACCTGCTCTCGGCTCTTTTACAGCCATAACTCATGTAACGCATGCTCTTTTGTCACTTCTCGTTTTTTCACTTTCATTCTTTTCTGTTGACTCTCTGTCTCTGTGCGTGAGAGGCATGGGAATTATGAAGGTGTTAAAAGACGTGTAGGGAGTGCTCCTGTTGTTGTGACACTCTGTTCAGGTGTGTGTCTCCAGGCCCTCTTTAAGTTCTCTTTCAAGAGACCGGAGGGGTCAAAGGCGTTGTGTTAATGTGTTAATGCTTTCTGAGTACAGGCGAGAGTGGAAACGTGCCCTCAGTTAACCTGCATCAACCTCTCACCCTCTGCTTCCTTGATCTCTCCCAGGGTCAGTTTGCATTACGGCATCATGTGCCTGAAGCGTCTGAATTACGATCGCAAGGAGCTGGAAAGGAGGAGAGAGGAGAGCGTCCACCAGAACAAAGGTGAGCTCTTGTTTTCTCTGCCGTTCTCTCGCCATTCACGCCCCGGATGTGGGATGGGATTGTACGTTTCGCTTACCCTGTTCACCCAACTAATTCCTCTATTCATGCCGCGCTATTTTCTTGTTCTAAGCATACCTTAGTGATTACTCTATAAACCCTTGCATCTATATCCAGGTTAATTATCTGCACGATTATTACTACTATTGATCTCTTATCAACCCATAATTCATCTTATTATTATAACATATTATTATTATATCTTGCTCTGCCACTTTATTAATTTGTTTGTCTGTTATTTTTATTAGTTATGTTATTCATTGTGTCAAGCACTTATAAGACACCCACTTATCAGACATGAACATAACTTCTCATCATTAAGTTGCAAACAAATGACTTTGTCTCTCGTTCGAAGCTCGACAAATCAAATCTGCCACAAAGAAGGCTCCTTCATAAAACAAATCTCAGGTTTTTTATTATCAGCCATCCAGAAGATTTCATCTGAAATGAAGGACATTTTACTAAAAAAGTGTATCCCTTAAACCATCATATGATGAACCACGAAACATCTGTCTCTGACTTTTAGTTCAATTCAGCCACACATAAGGCCCTACGCTGTATTCGTTTTTCATCAGACAATATGTTTCGTAATTTAGGCCTGTACCAAACATCAGCGCCCAAATCTGTTCCAAAGTCAAATCATCTCACATTTATGTCAGACGTTTGGCGGTTCCCATCCCATATCGCCATTGATGGTCAAAACTGGGGTTAGCTAATGAACTCCTCCTGGTAATAGACGGTGCTACAATTCACATGTTCACGCAATCCCCAAATGCCAGACGCATAATCTGAGACAGGACGTGCACAAGACCAATACAGTTGTGTGTAAGTACATTAACCCAGATCCTGACATAGTTCGACTTTGTTCAGCACTGATCCCAGCGCTCTACCTGCTGAATGAACTAAAACACTAATACCCCCGTTAATGCTCATCCAAAACAAAACCCCAATATTTTTCGGTCAGTATATGACAGCACTGTTGAACCAAGATTAATAGAAACTAGACTTCTTGCAACTGTGTAAAACTTTATCCTTGTTCACCACTAGAATCACTTCCCAGCACCGTTCCCCCACAACATTAAGCATCTTCTGCAAATCGTTTTCATGTTCTGCAAGTAGGATTATATCATCTGCATAAAGTAGTATCCTGACAATCAAATCATCTACTTTAATCTCCAGTTCACAAAATTTAATTTGAAGGTGCTAAATCAGTAACACAAGTAGAGAACAGTGTGCCCCCTCGCTTCGCACCACATTGTTATTTTATGATATTATTAGTAGTGGCAACTTTTAACAAGAGCTTTTAAAAGTATGTAGACATAAAAAGAGAAAGGGAATAGCTTCCCAAACACAGTGAACCATAAAAATTATTTACTTTCTTACATCAGCTTTGGCATATAAAATAAAGTAAAACTCTTTCTTAGACAAAAAAAAAAACACCCCACAAACTTAATAATGGCAAGCAAAACCAACATTTCCTTTGATTTCCACTGTCTCCCACTACGCTGGGAGATGTTTGGACCACCCCTTCGTTATTGCTCCCCCACCCCTGCCATACTTAGAAGAGATTATAAGCCACAGCTTTCAAGTGCAATTTGGCTGGATAATGATTACATAAATGTCAACATGCTCAGTCATTAAACAAACCCAAATCTCTCGCTCTCCCACCGCTGCGCCTTGGGATACACATGTTGTACATTTGCACTTAGTTCATCTTGGCTGATTTCCTTACAGAACAATTTCCCAAGTCAGGGAATTTGTGAGTTTTGGGCTAGCATGATGATGAGCTTGACCTGTGCAGTCCATGCCAGAAAACACACCAGTAAAGCAGGAACATTTCACTATTTCACTGGATCACTCATCAATGCTTCACTGGTAATTTAACCCCTTCAGAAGACCATTAATAAGCCCAAACAGACCCGCATGTTTCATCCAGCTTAAACTTCAGGAAGTGAGCCGAATATTAAGAAACCTGATCTCGCTTATAAAAACAGCGAGCAGACAGCTTGCTGTTTGCACATGGCTGCCTCCTCTCCCTCCCTTCACCTTCTCCTTCTTTTCCCCTACCCAGATGTGATGGTTTGGTCCAATGAGCGTGTGATGTGCTGGGTGCAGACTCTCGGTCTGAAGGAGTACGCCGACAACCTCCGTGAGAGCGGCGTCCACGGGGCTCTGCTGGCTTTAGACGACACCTTTGACTACACTGACCTGGCCCTGCTGCTGCAGATCCCCAATCAGAACACACAGGTAATAGACAGGTAGTCAAAGGTCACTGATGAAAATGCTTTTCATATCTGCATCAGTAGTCTTGTTTCTACTCATGATGAGCAATTAGTGCTACAGGGATAGAAGAGTAGTTTTTAAGGGCAAACATTTTGGACTTAAAGATCCCCCACAAACATGTTTTTAGATTACTACTTTTGGGGCATTTTGGCAGTTTTTTTTCTTTATGTTTGGGAGCTGACAGTGTAGAGAGACAGGAAACATGGAGAGAGGTCCCAAGCCGTAATCAAATCATGGACGTTGCGGTTATGTGGTATGCACCCCAACCGCTAAGCTCCAGACAAGTTTTACCACATACAACATGCTTTAAATAGTCTCTGCTTTAAATAATCATTTGTGTCTGATGTGGTTTTACCACCAAAAAGTTCAATTAACTGGTGAAAAAAATTTTGAAAATTAAATCTACTTCTTCTCCCTCGTTGAAAAATCCAGAATGCAACGATATGCAATTATTTTTCTTTAAAAAGGTTGAACTGCTGAACACAAGATGTCTCCTAGTTCACTGAAAATGTGACCTGGAGGCTTCGAGTTACCTCATCACACTTGTCTAAGTTGCATATTGGACCACGGTTGGCTGCTCCAGTCTAGTTATGATGTCATCAAATCCTGCTCATACGTCCACGTGTTAAACTGAGATTTTTAAAGTGAAGACAGAGGACCGTTTCTTCTTTAGCAGGTTCGTTTCAAAACATTCTTCTAGTGTTAAACCCTGCATATATTCTGCACAGTCAAGGACCAAGTATGATATCTGTCCCAAAATCATTAAAAATAACAAGCTGGTGCGCCCCCGTGGCTTAGGGGTTAAGACGCCGACCATGAATCACAACGCCCCCGATTTGAGTCTGGCTGCGGCCCTTTGTTGCATCGCTCTCTCCATCATGCCCTGTCGCCGCTCTGCTGTCTATAATGAAGGCTTAAAATGCCTGAAGAAATACTAAATCTTATCTGATCCTTTAAAGTTACAACTGTTCTGGTTCAAAGCAGACATGACATTCACACATGAGCTGACGAATTCCAGCATAGCACCGCCGTCCTGAAAATGTGTCATCTGCAGAGTTCAAAGGACTCTCAGAGCTCTACATCACCTCTCTCTTGCAGGCCAGGCAGCTCCTGGAGCAAGAGTACAACTCCCTCATCTCCATGGGAACCGAGAGACGGCCTGATGAGGTCAGCATGCTAATCATGTTGAAGGAGTAAAGGGATAAAAATGCAGATTTGACTAATTGATGGATTTTCTGAGCAGCCATCTTTGCGTTTACGCACTCTGTCTGGCAGGATGGAACTAAGACGTTCACCCGCTCGCCCTCCTGGAGGAAGATGTTCAGGGAGAAAGACCTACGGGGCGTGACCTCTGACTCCGCCGAGACCCTGCCTGCCAACTTTCGTGCCTCAGCCATCTCCACGCCCTCCGTCACCCTGAGAAAGGTTCAGAGTGATGGTGAGTGCGACCCGTGGCCTCTGACGCCTTCGCTCTCACATTCACATTTGTCCGGCTCTGAGCCCCCGAGGTGCGTCTGAATTTAGATGATGTGTGAGAACCTGTTACTCCGTATGGCCGTTACTCACATGAAGCGCACGACAGGAATCGGGGCAGAAGGTCTGTTGTAGCTAGGTTACAGGGTCTAGCTCTGATCAGGTGCTGCTATTCTCCAGACCTGATAATAAATGAGCCATGTGTTTACATCTTGATTTCTTGGAAATGAGCCTTGAACAGAAACATTTGTTTTCAGCCAGCATACAGTGCGCGTTATATAAGGCCGCTGCAAATGCAAAACCAGAGTCACACGCACAGAGCAGTTGGTTGTTTTCATGCTACTCTGCCATTAGTTTGGCAGTGGAATTTTCAGTTTCCTTTAGCAGAGGAACTGGCAATAACAAGGAACAGATGCTTCAAAGTACAGAGGATGACTATTATCCCTCATTCCACTTCTTATTAGGAATGCCTGTGGAAGTTCAGTGCTGTTTAAGACATTGCAGTTACGATAATGACCCCGTCTGTGTCTGTCTCCCGGTCGCCAACACAGCCAACTCTGGTGCTCGGGGTGAATCTGCCTCAGTGAGGACGTACTCCTGTTGAGGGTGCTGAGGTGAGAACCGTCCACCCACTTTCATTAAACTGTCCAGCAGTGTTTCATCCATGTGGGGTTTTAACTGCGTGGTGAGGCGAAACTGTTTCCAAGATGGCTTGCACATGTGCCAAGCACGTTTGTTTGAACATCGTGTTTTATGTATTTGTTTGTTGTAGTGGATTGGTTTGAGCCTGGTATTTTAGTAGTTCCACTAAGGGCTTTGAGCGGTGGGTTTGGTTGGTGGGGGTTTAAGGCAGATCTGAATTAAGGCCACGGAAGCAATGACGTGGTAATAATGCTGTTTCTCTCCTCAGGGCGCTGACTGGACTGGGACTAGAGCTCCTTCTTGCTCATCCACGGAGAAAGAAGCAATGAATATAACCATTTCACTTAAAAATAAATCTTATCGGTCTGACCATTCTGCAATAACAGAAGCAAAGGAATAAAGGGGAAAATGACATGAAGAATGTATGAATGTATTTTCCGACCGGACTAGGAAGGTCGAATGGGATCAGCTGTTTTCTCTGTCTCTGTCTGTCTCTTCCTGTCATTCTGTCTTTGCTCTTTCTCTCTCAGTGTGACTGTGCTGTGAGCTTAATGAAGGACGCTGCCGGTGTTGGTTAGGCTTGTGCCGGTCGTGCAGGTTTCCCCTCTCTTCATCGCTGTCGGAGTCTGCACACAGTCAGCAGAGTTGGCAATATCAGGGCTCATTTTCCTACCTTCAGAGGAAACCACTCGCTGCCATTTATTCTCTCACGGTTTGAAAACAACTAAACGTGTCGCCTTATAACTTCTGCTCAACAACAGGTGTTTTTAATGAGAGCCGGGGCAGAAGTTAACCTCACCGTAAAGTTTAGATTTTAAAAACAAGAGGAATGACTGGGAGGATGTTGAAATGATTGGGGGAAATGGCTGGATGGACATAAACCGGTTAGAACTCTAAACAACACCGGTGTTCTCCTTTCTACTCATGAGTCGGCTGGTGTCCAGTGTCAGCCATTGTGGCTCTATTGTTGGCTTCTATGGTCCCATCAGGGGTGTCTAAGTGTCCCCCAATTGGTCGGAGTGGTGCAGTAAAAAACGTCAGAATTCAGACCACTATTGAGCTCCGACCACATCAGAGGGACCCTCCTCACGCTTTGTCTATTGGCACCTTGAAAGCCGATAGGCTAAGTAATCTCTTTTGAAGGGACCCCATTATAGAGATCAAAGGCACAGAGGTGGATGGGGCAGGGTGGAGCGAGGCCACGGAGGCATCGTGTTCACTGATTTCATGATGTCGATGGCAGGAAATCAGTTCGTGGTGGCACCACTGTTTGAAAAGGCGTACTTTACAAGGACTTTCTAAGTTCTAGCTTTTGGCTTTATCTGTGTTGAAGGGTCGCTTTTTCACACGAGGTTCAGTTTACTCGTACTGCTCCTGTTAAGACAGCTGTGTAACGTCTTCTGTGGTGCTTTCTGAAAAATAACCCTCGTGTCAAAGTGATGTCATCAGGGAAATCTTCCTTCATATGGGGGTTGAAAGAGGTGGGCATTTAGGAGACAGGGGGGGGGGGGGTGTTTAATGAAAGACACTCCTGAGTTGCAGTAAAAAAAAGCCACTAATATGAACAAGTTTTTGGTTGCCAGGTTGGGAAAAATCTATTTGGATGGTGTAAAATTAGTGTTTTCATCTAGCTCTGTAATTCTTTGGGAGGTCCCCACCAATGTCCAGGCACATGCATTACCTTCTGGGGGAAAAAATATTACTAACCACTTATCAACATCCTATTAACATTTACATCGGCAGTATAAGGTAACTAAGTCTAAGGTACTTCATGCAAAAAGTTACACGTTTTTTGACTTAATAATGTGCCATTAGGTCTGTGGTCCAAAATGCAGATTTAGTAGTTAATAAAGGTTTCTTCCACTACAAAAGATATATCCCGTGTGGAGTTTAAAATGTTAATAAGTTGTTAATAAACCGATGTTGGTTCAAATTATCTTCCTAATTAATTAAAGAGCTAGCTAGAAAATGCAACAGCCAAATGGATTTTGGAACTTGCAGCCCAAAAGTTATTTTTAATGAAACGGTATCTTATTACAGTCCTATAAATAATTTACATACAGCTTATTTAAATTATTAATAAAAAAAAAATTAACATAAAAATGCCATAAATTACAATCTGTAAAGGCTTTGTAAAGTATGTCTTATTAGAAAGTGGTACCACAGGTTTTATATATATTTAGGAAGGGCATGGCATTGAGGTCAACTCAAATTCCTCACTAGCCCTCCACGATGTGGTTGTTCGGTTTATGACTTGTAATCATCAGCTCAGGGTCTTGGGTAATCCTGATGATGGGAGAGGTGACAGAGAGAGGGGAAAAAATACTAAAAGGATGGACAGAAGCCGGTCATTTTACTGCACACACACACACACACACACACACAAGCCATAGCAGAAACCAAGAGCTCTCTGGGGGGATCTGAGAGAGGCAGGAAGAGAGGGCGAGCCCGAGGAAGCCCAGGAAACAAAACCTTTAGCCTCTGTGTTTACGATGCATGTCAAACAAACGACAATGACCTAAAAACCTTCTTTCTTTTTTTTTTGGTGGTGGTGGTGAAGATGATATGAGGTGTCTTTAAAAAATATATATCTGTATGATAAACCTACAGGGGGTGGGAGCCTGGGGATCAATTTGTAAAATGTGTGGTTTTTTTTCAGTTGTATTTTTTATTTTTTACGACATATATTTATTTTCTTTAGGTATGTATTGGATAAATGTATGTACATGTTCTGTTCCTTCTTGGCTTCATTTGAACCAGATTTAATAGTAAATATGAAACATTGAAAATGGTCATTCAAATACACTACTGTATGTGTACATTTTGAGAACAAATTGTGCAATGATTTAACAGATTTCCATGATTAAAGTGATAGTAATACAAAATGAAAAATATCATCTGGAAAATAAACAGTAATGATGATGATGATGAAAATGGTGATGTAAAAGATTAAAAAAAAAATAAAGCGTTCCAGGTGGACCTGCTGATCATCTCAAACGTTCTCCTTTTTTCTTTTCCCCCCTGTTATGTTTTATTCATTCCCTTTCTGCCAAGTGTGTGAAGTGGTGGAATGTAACTAAGTACATTTACTTAACTCCTGTTCTTACTTTAAAGGGACAGTTCACCCCAAAAATACATATTTCTCCTCCCACCTGCACCACTGTTTATCCATCTAGATTGTTTCGGAGCTATCGGCCGTAGAGATGTCTGCATTTTTGTAATAAAATTGAGCTAAATGGCACTTGGCTTGTGGTGCTCGGAGTGCCAAAAAAAAAAAAATACATTTGAAAAACATCTACAGCAACGTCTCTTTCCAGAAATCATGACCCGATTGCTCAAGATAATCCACAGACCTTGTTGTGTGCAGTTTCATGTGGGAACTATCGGGAGAAAGAAAATACGCCCTGCATGAAACTGCTCACCACAAATCTTATATTCAAAAAATGCAGGCAGACACCTCTACGTGCGATATCTCCAAAACTCAGCAAAACAATCTAGATGGATAAATAGCGCTACAGGTAAGAGGAGAAACATGTGTTTTTGAATTTGGGGTGAACTGTTCCCTTTAGATATGCAGGACCTTTACTTGTAATGGAGTATTTTGAAATGATGGTATTGCTACTTGTACATAACAGATTTGAATACTTTTCCCATTGACTGTGTTTTATGAAACAGTAGTTTTAGGAAACTGCTTCTTACCAGCAGACTACAGCCGTAAAATACCTGACATGTACTACTTGTGATAGCTTTTCTTTTCCAAATAAATCCCAGAGTGCTGTGAGAGTTCAAATCTGCGTATTTAGATCAGTTAACAATTTGCTGAGTACAAAGATCCTTTATTACCGCATTTTGCAGGCTAACTTAACAAACCAGCAGATGGTGAAATTCGATCGTTTGGGTGTCGTATCATTTACAAAACAACATGGTTTAACATTCATGAGACACATTTAACAGGTTCCAGTGGCGGAGATGTATCCTGCCACAAAACAGTCACATCATCAGCCTGAGTGAAGTCATGCGTGAGTGTCGCCATGCTATACATCTTCCCCATGAGACTTAGTTGCTAACACTGTTAAAATATTCATGGTAATCCACATGGGGACTGTGTGGAGCAGTAAAATGGAGCCTCAGTAGGTGGCGCTCCTTCCTCTCACAACCCGAGCAGACCAGAGGCTGGAATTATCATCAGACACTGGAGAGACCTACCACTCCATGAAGACTTCTTCTATAAATACACACAGATATACATAGCTTCATACATACAGTAAAGGTATACTGGTGTCATATTGTACACATATATAAAGGAATATATTAATATCAAAGACATACACATGCTTACATACTACTCAAAAATAACTTAGATTATGAAAGATAAATCATACAAAAACAGTACTTTTCAAAGTAAAATCTCTATATAGGACAATTTTCCCTAAGATCTAGTATTGAGGTCTTCTTGTTTTTTTCAAAAGTCATTTGTTGAAGGTGGAGGGAGGGATGGAAAAGAGAGCGAGATCTGAAGAACTGGATTACGGCAGAAATAACCAAATCCATCACGTTTAAGGAGACGCCACCAGCAAGCGAAAGTGCACACAGAAGGATGTCACCGCTGCTCTGCTCTGTGTCACTTTCTACTTCTTGCCATCTCTCTCTCTCTCTATCTCTCTCTCTCTCTCTCTCTCTTCCCCCCCCCTCTCTCTCAGCCTCTGCCCTTCCCCGTAAAGACCTCCCTCCCCACTGCCTGATTCGCTCTGGAGAGCAGCACACACACGCAGGACGAGTCGATTCGGATCCACCTCCATCCGGTCCTGTTGTTTGCGTCTTTGGTGAGCGCTCGGACGTACGACTGCTTGGCTTTGCACTCGCTCACCCACTGTTTTTTATCCACGCCCAAGCAGCCGGCCCCCGCGACGCCCGTTCCCATAGACTTTGCTGCTGCGCTGGCACCCTTCGACCTGCTAGTATTGCTCTGCTGCTCGGCCTGGCGGCAGCGAGTCTCATAGAAGTACTGTTTAAGTGGTCCTGTCTGGGTCTGGATTTCCTGCAAGATGGTGACCTTCTGGTTGTGGGAATCGATGGCGGTCGTCTTGTCAGTAACCCAAACGCTTTCCGCCTCGCACACCGACTTTTCCCCTCGCCTTCTGTCATTCAAGTGTGAGCGTTTATCCCTTTTAACCGGATGGGCAACGTCCGCGGTAACTCCGGAAGAGTCTGCCCAACTCAGAGTCGTGCTCCTGTCGATCGCCCGGTCCCCGTGACCCTCGATGTGTCCGTCCGTGTCCTCCTGCTCCTCTCTGTCTCCGTCCTCCTCCTCCAGCATGCCAGTCTCCAACATGAGCAGGAGAGGGGGGTGTTCCGGAGGCGACGGCGAGGGTGAGAACAGGACTCGTGGATGCGCGTCCAGAAACATCCCGTCTCCTTCTAAGACACTGTCCAGCCCGGTCCCCAGACCCAGCCCTGCCTCCAGGTTCAGGCTCTCCTCGTCCCGACCTCTTCCAAAACCCGGTGCCCACTGGCTTCCTGTCCCAATCGTAGGGGCATCTCTCAGATTCTCCGAGGCAACAGTTGGTTCTGGGCCTCTTTGAGCCTTTAGATTAGCAGCAGCACTGACAGCATCATGGGGTTCCGCTGTAGAAACCTGCAACAGTCTGTCTGTAGGGTCCCGATGATTGCCCTTCTTGGAAAAGTCCACAAAACTGGAGTAATCTTGCCTGCTGCTGCTTCTGTCAGCTTTGTAGTCCTTTGGTAGAGAATTATCCGTGGAAATACCCTGGGTCCTGAGTGTTCCTCCTTCTGTGGGAACATCCAAACTGACACTGCTTTTGTCATCGCTGCCTGAGTTCCTATTTGACTGGAAGGGTCTTTGGTTCTCCACTTTGAACGTGGAAGTCTCTTCATCTACGGAGGATTTCACATAATCTTTACGGTTCTGGAGGTTTTGTCTGTTGGTGTGTTGGCCAAGGGCAGCAGTCATGTTGTAGTCGGTGTGTGAGGCATTTCCATGGAAACTGTAGTCCACAGGGGGAGCGGCGAGGCGGGCAGCCGGGCCATGACGGTGCTCACTGCGGTTGTCAGAGCCAGGCTCTGTCGTCAAGGCAGCAATCCTGGACACAGGGTTGTGAGGAAAGGGCAGGGCCGAGGCAATCACCATGGCAACCAGGGGAAGCCAGTGCATCACTCCCAAGACGTATCAGCTGGTGGATAAAGCAGAGGCAATAGATGGGAGAGACAGAGAGGAAGACAGAGACAATGTTATTTTATACAGTGCAAACTGTGGCTTATACAGTTAACCTAAGTACCTCAATTAAAATGTAAAACGAGAGGTTTTACTGGCGGCCTGCAGCTTTATGACCCTGGCGCTTTAACCATCGAGGTATGGCTTTCAAATCTTGGCACAACTCGTGGAAAAATAGGACCAAGTACAGCAAGGTCGCCCTCTGCTTCTTCATGTGGGAAGATGGAGTTCAGCTACGAACGCTGTAGATTCTGCCGTCTGAAGGGCTGACCTTCAAATGGAGACAGTGACAACCTGGTATGTACGCAAGTCAGAAGCTTTACAGCCAAAGGAAATGGATTTAAAAAGACAACTGTGACGCGAGAAAACAAGCCTCCCCTTTCAGCTTTTAAGGGCATGATTTTTTTTCTGGGTTTTTTCTTGTTGTGCTGTTCGAGCCTTTTTCTAGGACTCTCTTCAAATCTGTGGTAGCAAACAAGAGTTACCTCAGGTCTTCTTGCAAAAACAAATACATTACAAAAACGCACCCCAGTATTGCTGAGGTAAACCTCAGGTATTCTACCTGTCCACACCTGGGCTGTGGGCGAATTTGCTTTCCTATGACAAGGTGATGCCTGAACATGAAACAATACATCTGCTGCCTTGGATTGGAAGAGTTTACTTATAGGGGGAAGTGCAATCATCACTATTGTAAACGTGCTTCCTGCCATGCATTATCTCAACTTTGTGCAGCTTGTAATCACAAAAAGACCATAAGTTGATTTTTTTTGTTGCAAAAGTATGAAACAAATACTGCAGAATTCTTCATATAAATCCTCTTAGGGCGGGTGGAGTAATGCAGCAGTAGGTTCAATTTACAATCTCAGAAACAGCACAGTGTGTTATGTGTGTTTTTAGAGCTGCAACGCTCAACACAAACTGAATGGCAACTAATTTTAAAAATCAGTTAATCATTTAAGTCAATTTTTAAGCAGAAATGCCAAACATTTAATGCTCCTGTCTTCACATATGTGAGTATTTGCTGCTATTTCTTGTCTTATATTACGATAATTTGAATATCTTTGGGTTTTGGACTGCCGGTCAGACAAAACACGACATTTGAAGACCTTAACCTCGGGCTCTGGGAAACTGAGATGGAACTTTCCCACTGTTTTCTGATGCATTATCGGCCACACAATGAATTGATTAATTGAGCAAACAATCAGCAGATTAATCGATTCATGAAAATAACTGTCAGTCGCAAGCCCTAGTGTATTTAATTCATTTTAATTAAATTCTATCAAATGATACGGTGCATATAACTACATTCAACTGAATTATGTTTAATACAAAAACGTCAGTAACACCAAAAACAAAGTTTCACAATAAACTCAGAATAGAAGTCAGAGTGAATGATTATCACATTTTTCAAGATTTAGCCAATTTTTCTGATTTATAACTTAAAGATACATTATTTCCTCTTAATTAGTCTGACGCTGTGTTAAATGGTGATACATTGCAAAGTCATTATAATAAACTGTACAAATCTCAAATAAAACACTCCCTCGTGTAAGCCAAGTGTAAACACCGTCTGAGAGGACCTGTCATGCCCGACATCGTAAATCATGAGTCAAGTAGAGGTGATTCATTTGTATTTCAAAGTGAGGTTCAGCGGTGACTAACTGGAAAAATGTTCCAGTCACGCATCCGTGCATGTACAGTGGGATGGCATTCAACCAGTACACAGGAGTCTCCTCCACAGAGGTGAACATCAGTTTAGTTGTTGTTGTTTGAAAGCAGGGAGGAGGTCACTTGGAAAGAGTTAAAATAGGTGGAATGATCAGAATGTCAGTGATGCAGCTTTACTGGCTTCCTCACGCAGCGAAGGGGGGGGGGGGGGGGCACACACAGGGCAGCCGAAAATACAGTAAGCATGAAGGAGTTTGTGTTTGTTTGCTTGTGGCGTGTGTGCTGAACGGATGCATCAGCAGTGACCATCAGTGCGTGTGTGTGTGTGTGTGTGTGTGTGTGTGTGTGAATGTGTGACAAAACTAAACCCTTTCAGTGGCAGGACATATACTCAGCGGGGGCCACACCCCGGACACAATGCAGCCGCCAACAAGGAGCAACAAGGTTTGGCCGACAGCTCACTCATGCAGTCACTCAAAGCGCCTGCTTGTCATGCTGACGGTAGAAAAACATCACAGTGCGTCGAGCTTCCTGCCAAATAAACCCCGGGGTTTTTTTGGGGTGAGGAAGGCAACTTAAACGGTGTACCGGGCTGTTAACACACACACACACACACACACACCCCAAACATGGAGAGGCCAGCAGATGGCAATTAAAGCAGAAAAAGGTGAACACAGCCTGGTGAGTCTGATTGGAGGAGGAGATCGTTTCAAATTAGCCAACTGTGGAGAGGAGGTGGCGCAGGGTGACTATCCAGGGAAAATCTGGAGGATTTGTATGATGTGTGGGTCTGTTGTTGCACAGCTATAGGCTTCTTACGGGCGTTCTTGGAGCACCCAGACGCCACACAGAAGGCAGGCAAGCGGGCGCTCTAAGTGGTCTCTTTGTAAAAACAGCAACAGCAGCAGCACTTCGTCGCCACGCTCCATTTGCTACAATGACACGCATCATTTGCGCTCCCTGCAAGGCTAGACGAGGACCACGACGTTCTTCCGCCCTCTGGACCGGGCCCAAGCACTCTGAGTCCCCCCCACCACCCACGAAACAATCCCACTCTCTCTAAAGCAAATGAGCACAGGAAGAACACCCTGAAACCGCAGGACAGGGCCTGAAATAAAATCAGACAGAAAGCAACCATGTCGCCATCAAGCAAAAACCCATGAATAAGCAGACTAAACATGACTAAACAGACTAAACGATGGCATTAACTGCGAGGCCTCCGTGAACTGCAGTGGCACCCTGCATCATTTAGCATTAACTATGAAGTCCTTTGGGCTGTGTGTTAATCAAACAGCTGGGAACCGGCCTACGCAGAGTGCCCCCTGTTGTTTTAGGTTCCCCCTGTGTTCGCTCGGAGCCCACGGGGTGGGTTCGTTGGGTGTTCGGAAACGCCGTCCGAACTGTGCTGTTACACTCCCAAAGGATATCCAGGACACGACCTCGGAGAACATTTTTAAGTGGCAGCTGGAAACAGATCTATTTCACTTAGCTTTCAACTAGCCTTTTAACACGCAATGTTTCCCTCCCTCTGAACCACTATTTAGTGTTGTCTTTTCCGTCTGATACTGATGTTGTTCTTGTGCTTATTATTTTATGATTTTATCCCTGATTGTGCTCATTTCCATTGAACTATTTTCCTGTTTTTTCTTATTTCTCCTTATGGTAAAGCACCGGGAGCTACACATTTTAGTACAAAGCCTCACAAATTATTATTAGGGCTGCGACTATTAATTAAATCTGTTTTTTTTCTTTATTAATGGATTAACTGGTCTATAAAATCTCAGCATATCAGAAAAAATTTAATAAAATACCCGTCACAATTTCCTAAAGTCCAAGGCTGTGTCATCAAATGCCTTGTTTTGTTCAACAAGTCCAAAGAAATTACACTTACTATGATGTAAGACAAGGGGAAGCAGCAAATCCTCACATTTTGAGAAGCTTGAACAGAAGAAAATTCACAATCACAATTAATTAATCGATTATCAAGATACCTGCCGATTATTCTTCTATCTATTTTAATTGATTAAATGACTAAGCGTTGCAGCTGTTATTATCATTATGATTAATAATCAATTATTAACAGTAACCCACTTTCAAAAAAGCAGAAACACGTGACTCAAACCGCCCTGTTGACGTGCAGCTTCTTCTACAGAGGATGTGCTCTTGAAAACAGAAAATCCGTGAACACACGGGGGGGGGGCAATAAAGGGAAAAGTGTTTCTTCAGGAAATCTGGCACCTGGCAAATTGGTCTGACTTCTGTTTTGAGTGCTGCCAGTGTGAACCGCGGGGTTTTAATCCAGACGAGACAGCATGAGTGCAAGAGCTATCAGGGGGAATGAGGGCCTCATGGCTGCGAGAGCCTCCCCAGGAAACAGATGCCATAAAGTAGCTCCACACCTGGCAGCGGCTTCTGCTATTAACAAAAAGTAACCCCCCCCCCCCCATGCCTCTCCTGTGTGGCTAATGTCAGACACGTCCATCTGACAGAGAGATAATGCATTCTGTGTTAGTGTGAGGACAGAGGGCCCCGTCCCGTCCTTATTCTGCCCAAAGCAGCGACTGGGGGGGGGGGTGGAAGAGGTCTGGGGGCCAGCTGATTGGAGGACGTTCCCATAAAGACAGTGTGCACCTCACGCGTCACATCTTTCTGCAGATCTTACGACAGGTTCGGTCAGGAGCGGCTGTGGCAGCACGTGACAGGGGAAAACAAATGCGTGCGTGTGCGTGTGTGTGCGCGTGCGTCACGTAAGAGCAGAGCAAAAGCCTTGGCGTCATGTACAACGCCTTGCTTCCCCACGGTGCGAACAGCCCATTAACTCCAGGTTCTGTGCGTGTTTGTTTCCCACCACGCTCGGCCCGCAGGCTCCAGCGTCCTCCTCGCAGACCCTATAAGCTCCAGCTCTCTCGGATCTGCTGTTTCTTTCTCTTTCGCACGCACACGCACGCACGCACGCACGCACGCGCGCCTCTGATGCGCATGCAGTAGTGCGAGACAAAAAATGCATGCAAACGTTCTAAAGGCTCACCTGACATCACAGTGTGATGACACATTTCGCAGGTGAAATTTGATTCCATAGAAGATGTAAGCTGTAATACTGGATGCATTTATATATATATTTTTTTTTGTTTGTTTGTGATTATTGCACTCGAACCTGCCCCCTAAAAACCTCCCACGGAAGCCTTCTGAGCCTCTGCTCTGCTGACAACATCGAAGGAAGCCGTCAGCCGCAGGCGGCCACGTCTCGCAACCTGTGTGATCTCTACCTGCGGGTTGGCATTGTGTGACTCGGTAGCTCTCGCCGCACCTGACTGGCTGCCAACGACAACAAGATGCGGAATAGCTTACAAGTGAAGGGCCGCCAAGGAAAACAACAGCGCGCTGAGGTGCCTCCACCTGCGGGACGGGCTTGCTCGAAACGCCCCGTGCGAGGGAGCAAAGGGGGGGGGGGGGGGGGGGGGGGGGGGGCCCGGGAAAAAAGGGGGGCCCAAGGGGGGTGGAAAAAAAAAAAAAAAAAAAAGGGGGGCACTTATGCCCCGGCGGAGAG